>JAXCLQ010000001.1:3025994-3068015 GCA_035584115.1 Cedrela odorata | reverse complement strand
TGTGTGTGTGTGTGTGTGTGTGTGTGTGTGTGTGTGTGTGTGTGTGTGTGTGTGTGTGTGTGTGTGTGTGTGTGGAAAACCTGTCATTTTTTTGCTTTATTTCTTCTTGGGGTTCAAGTGGTTCTCATCTTTATTTCTTCTTGGGGTTCAAGTGGTTCTCATCTCAGGATCTCTACACATGGAACTCAGTATTTTTGAGAAATATTTCGAAATCTTTCCCTACAATCATGGAACAAAATAAAGGAAATATAATAATTAAAGGTATCTTTCCAACAGTAGCAGTTCCAGTTGCACAAGGTTTGATCACATGTATCCCTTCAACTTGTCGTGATAATCTTCATTAAGATTTATACAGGAAAGAAATTCTGAATAATAATCCAAATTATAATTCCAACAAGTACAATCTTCTCCTTAGATTTCAAGGTAAGTAAATCTATGGAGCTAGATGTACTACTGTGAACAATTTTTCTGACTAGAACACAGTGAATACAACTCAAATATCATCAACTTCCCCACCTGCAGCACCCGCTCTTCCGTTTCCTCCTTTGGTCACTCAGATTCATTTTCTCATATATATATGTTGGCGTGCCTGGAAGAATTATCCTTAGATAAGTATGATTTCCAGCAAGAACTACCAGCAATAGTTCCATCAACGGCATAAAATTCAGTAAATACGGAATGATTTCCTATTTTTGCAATCCAATTACCGAGTCGTAAGAAATGGAACATTTTGGCTAACCAAATGAACTGTCTCAAGTTATAAGTAGTCATTCTTTCTGCACAAGCTGCTCCACATCTCCCAGCTCAACTTCACTTCCTTGCCAGCCATGTTCATTCTTAAATAGCAACTCAATCTGCTCCAGTGATTTTCCTTTTGTTTCAGGAACAAGTGTGTGAACAAAGAGAACAGCAAGAACCGAAATAACTGAAAAGATAAAGAATGTACCACCAACAGTAATTTTACGGGAGACGGAGAGGAAAGACATGGCAACCAAGCCACTGCATACCCTGTTACCCACAGCTCCAAGTGCCGCTGCTTGAGCACGCAGTCTTAAAGGGAAGATTTCTGATGTCAAAACCCAGCAAACAGGGCCAAGTCCCACAGAAAAGAAAGCTACATTTCCATAGACAGACAAGATTGCCAAAATGAGACCAAGTTGTGTTTTTCCCAGTAAAGTTAGACTAAGACCCACACTGAACAAGCAAATGGTCATTCCAATGGTGCTGAAATAGAGCAAGGGCTTCCTGCCAATTTTGTCAATAAGAAATATAGCAACCAATATAAAGACAGTCTTTGTAACACCCACTGCGACTGTTGCTGCAAGAAGCTTTGAATTACCCTCAATCCCAGCTTCTTTGAAAATTTCAGGGCTGTAATAAACAGAGGCATCTATTCCTGAGATTTGTTGGAAACACTGAATTCCAAACCCAGTGATTAGCATTCGGCGGAGTGATGGAGAAGGGGTCAACAGTTCATACCACACGGCCTTTTCTTCATACTTCTCCACATTAGTAATTCCAGCAGCTACTAGTATTTCTTGAAGTCTCTCCTCCACCTCTTTCTCATTCTCATTTGTTTTTTGTAGCACTAACCTTGCTTCTTCAACTCGGTTCTTCATGACCAACCACCTTGGTGACTCAGGGATAATGAATAGTGCAAGCCCAACAAAGACTGAGGGCAGAATTCCTACAGCCAGCATTACCCTCCAGCTTGTGTGTACTGAAAGACCTGAAAATGCATAGTTGGAGACATAACCAAGCAGTATTCCAATATTTATGAAAATCTCTGGAAATGAGGTAAGGGAGCCTCTAGCAACAGTAGGCGATATCTCAGCAATATAAACAGGGGCAATCATGACTCCTAAGCCAATTCCAACCCCAGCCAAGAGTCGTCCGATCATTAATATTTGGAAGGAAGGAGCAAGTGTCATCACAGCTGCACCCATCTGAAAGACCAGAGCAGCTAAGGCCATCGTCCATTTTCTACCAATAGCATCTGATGTTCTCCCACCAATTAAACTACCCAAAAGTGAGATGATGCTCAAGCATCCAATAAGAACTTCTTCCTGTACCTCATTTATGTTTAAATCTTCATGAATGAATATGATTGCTCCACTCATGACACCTACATCTGCAGATCAAACACCTTAATTTCTAAACCAAAATTTTATTTCATTCAATTTATCAACTGTACAAGTGGGGCATTATAAAATAAAAGCATAAAGATTTATTTGTTCATTCTAATAAACATTAACCAATTGTGACATAAAGCCAGAGTAGATTTCAAATAGCTGAAATTCACCATAGAAGCACTAAATCCATTTTCCTTAAGTTAACAAGCATGGCCTTCTTTCATGATATGCATGTTGCAACAAAATAAGTTTGCCATAATAAGCAAACACAAACAATCAATGACGATGAGTAATTTTCAAAAACCGAAAACTAGAAAATTTAATATTATTTAGGATGATAGATCGAACCAAAATCAGTTTTCCATAGTAACACCTAAAATGTGGTAACTTACCATGATCCAAATTGAATTATGCCTAGTATTGTTCTTCAATCATGAAGAATGAACACAGAAACAACTTAACTTTTAATATCAATGTAGACCATCTGTTAGTACAGAATATAAACAAATGTCGAAGCTTCATAACTGACTGCTAAAAATAATCAAGCTTTCTTTGCTTTTTTCTCCTAAAATTAAAAATCAAATGACGAAGGGGAAGGGAGGTGGAAGCACTTCTACTATTTCCAACATAACAGCATCAATCAATTAAGATAACATGAACAGCACACACACAAAAAGAAAAAAGAAAAGGAAACAGTAAGACAAGTCAACAAAAACTACTAATACAACATGAGAGAAGAGCTTACCATAGCCAAGAAGAACATTATTGAGAGATGCAAAAACGGCACAAGCAAAAACATATTTTCTGGTAGATTTCCTCCTATCCTCCTGGAAATGAACATCATCATCCTCCGTGAGCTCAGAATCCATTCTTCTGTACTTGTTCTTGCTTCCCAAAGAAATACCCGTTTCTCCGTTCCCAACTTCTTGCATACCCACCAACCCCATCTCTCCTCTGTTTTTCAGACACAACACAGAAAGAAAATCACAACAGACCCAGAAGTCGTTTTGAGTTTTGTTCTTGTTATTGACTAGTAAATGTCATAAACTAAAACATGGTCATTGGACTGAGTTTTAGATCTAAGAGAGAGGGACGACAATTCTTTTCCAACAAGTGGGGCCATTCCTTCTGTCACACACGCAACCAACTTGCTATTTGTTCCGGTATTTACATTTATAAATTGACAGCATCGCGATGCTTTGACCACCTCTTACTAAAAATAAAGTTAAACAAGGTTAATTGGCGTTTTCAAGGTAACGTCATAGCTGGTTGGTGCTGTGTGTATAAACTATAAAATATACCAAGTAAAACATCATTTTCTAAAAAATAAAATAAAAGAAAATCTTGATTGCTTACAAATTTCTCTTAAATGGGTTGGGTTAGTGCTGAAAAGCAGAGATTAGTGGAAGTAAATTAAAGAGAGAAATTAGTTTTTCTTTTTTATTTACATATGACTTGACGTTAAGCCATTACGACGGTGGCACGGGAATGTCCTTACCAATTGCATGAAAAATAAGTGCAGTTTTGTGTATGAAACTCACTTCATTGATAACACGTGGCAGCACCACCACCGAACCACCGGCCATAACGATCTAGCTGTACAAGGTTTTTTTTTTTTATTTTTTTATTTTATCCAATACGTTGTTTGAAATTTGGGATAATTATATTTTATGACAATTTTTTTATAATATATATATATATGTTTATCTCTCTTCTTATCATAATTAATTAATTAAAAATAAATATACTATTAATTAATTTATTATTCATAAGTAAAATTTTAATTTATTCATTATTATTTAATTTTTTAAAACTTATTTATATTCTAAAATTTCAATTATATAAAATTTTAATTAACTTAAAATAAATATTATTTAAAAAATAATTTATATTGAATTTATAAAATTTTATAATATGATATAAAAATGCTTTAAATAATAAAATTAGAATATTTCAATATTCTTGTTAATTAATAACATTTAAATATTTATATAATAAAATTATTTTTATAATATAAATTATGAATCTTATATGGAGTAATAAATAATTTTAAATTAATTCGTTAGAGAATTAATATATATATATATATATTTTATAAAATATTTTTTTGTTTGTTTTAGAAAATATATCTAACAAACTCTAAAAATTAAATAAGGTATAAAAATAAATAAATTAAAGATGAAATTACTATAAATATTAGGGGAGGTATATGATAAAAACCCATTTTTAATTACTAATTATTAAGAGTAAATAATTATATATAAATATAAAGTTACAGAAAAATAGTAAAAGTTTGTCTTCATGTTGGTGTGGTGTATTTAGAATATGTCATGAGTAAATTGGGCTTAATATAAAATTCAGTTTTCCCAGAATGGGCCCAAAATGAACAAAGAAAATGTCCAATTCACTATAATGGACTCGGTCCATAACTCAGCCCGGCCCGACAAAGCCACTTCGCCGCCTTTCCTTCCCTTCACCCAGAGAGTACTGATACTGATTACTGAACAACTGCATAAAAACTCTTGGATGAGTAATAGCTTTTGATTTCAGAAGATGGTGTTAATATCATTACCCAATTCGCGAACCCTATTTCTTAACCTAAACCCTAAAACCACAACCCTTCATTCTCTCAAACAAACTCTCCATCAACAAAAGCACATTCCAAGTTCTCTGCAACATTTCTTAATCCCGTTAAGCTATTCCATTAATGACGATTCTGTCCTTCTCTCCCAATTGGGTATCACCCTTTACTCCACGCTAACCCTCCATATTCCTCTCCTTGGCGGTGCAGGCACCAACACCGCCGCTCCGGTTCCTCCGCCCTCCAAACCCCGTTTCGATTTCCTCAACTCTAAACCGCCTCCCAACTATGTTGCCGGTCTGGGCCGTGGAGCCACTGGCTTCACTACCCGGTCTGATATCGGGCCGGCCCGTGCAACTCCTGACCTCCCCGACCGCTCCGCAACTACCATCGGTGGTGCGTCTGGTTCTGCTGGAATGGGAAGAGGGCGGGGAAAACCCGGAGAGGACGAAGAGGAAGATGAAGGGGATGATAAAGGGTATGATGAGAACCAGAAGTTTGACGAATTTGAAGGAAACGATGTGGGGTTGTTTGCGAACTCGGAGTACGATGAAGATGATAAAGAAGCCGATGCGGTTTGGGAGGCGATCGATAAAAGAATGGATTTAAGGCGGAAAGATCGCCGAGAGGCGAGGTTGAAGCAAGAGATTGAGAAGTATCGTGCCTCAAATCCAAAAATTACTGAGCAGTTTGCTGATTTGAAGAGAAAGTTGTACACTCTATCGGCGCAAGAATGGGACAGCATCCCCGAAATCGGTGATTATTCGCTCAGGAATAAGAAAAAGAGATTTGAAAGTTTTGTGCCTCTACCCGATACTTTGTTGGAGAAGGCCAGACAAGAGCAAGAACATGTAACGGCGTTAGATCCCAAGAGCCGAGCTGCTGGTGGGACTGAGACGCCGTGGAGTCAGACGCCTGTAACAGACTTGACTGCAGTAGGTGAAGGTAGAGGTACGGTGTTATCGTTAAAGTTGGACCGTCTATCTGATTCTGTTTCTGGATTAACTGTGGTCGATCCGAAAGGGTACTTAACTGATTTGAAGAGTATGAAAATAACTAGTGATGCTGAGATTTCGGATATTAAGAAGGCTAGGTTATTGTTGAAGAGTGTAACCCAAACTAACCCGAAACACCCACCTGGCTGGATTGCTGCTGCTAGGTTGGAGGAAGTGGCTGGCAAGATAGCTGCGGCAAGACAGTTGATAAAAAGAGGTTGTGAGGAGTGTCCGAGGAATGAAGACGTCTGGTTAGAAGCTTGTAGGCTTGCGAGTCCTGATGAGGCTAAGGCTGTTATTTCTAGTGGAGTGAAAATGATTCCGAATTCTGTTAAGTTGTGGTTACAGGCAGCAAAATTAGAACATGATGATACAAACAAGAGTAGAGTGTTACGAAAGGGGTTGGAGAATGTGCCCGATTCAGTTAGGTTGTGGAAGGCTGTTGTGGAGTTATCTGATGAGGAGGAAGCTAGGTTGTTGCTACATAGAGCAGTTGAGTGTTGTCCTTTAGATGTGGAGCTGTGGCTGGCTTTAACCAGGTTGGAAACTTATGATAAAGCCAGGAAGGTGCTTAATAGGGCTAGGGAGAAGTTGCCTAAAGAACGAGCAATTTGGATAACGGCTGCTAAGTTGGAGGAGGCCAATGGGAATACTTCAATGGTGGGGAAGATTATTGAGAAGGGTATAAGGGCACTGCAAAGAGAAGAGGTTGTTATTGACAGAGAGGCATGGATGAAAGAGGCTGAGGCCTCTGAGAGAGCTGGATCTGTGGTAACTTGTCAAGCGATCATTAAGAATACGATTGGGATTGGTGTTGAAGAAGAGGATAAGAAAAGGACTTGGGTGGCAGATGCAGAGGAGTGTAAAAAAAGGGGGTCTATTGAGACTGCTAGAGCCATTTATGCACTTGCCCTTACTGTGTTTTTTACTAAAAAGAGCATTTGGCTTAAAGCAGCTCAGCTCGAGAAGAGCCATGGGACTAAAGAGTCTCTTGATGCTTTATTAAGAAAAGCAGTTACCTATTGCCCACAGGCTGAGGTTCTTTGGCTTATGGGTGCAAAAGAGAAGTGGCTTGCAGGAGATGTGCCTGCAGCCCGAGCTATTCTTCAAGAAGCTTATGCTGCTATACCTAATTCAGAGGAGATTTGGCTTGCAGCATTTAAGCTTGAATTTGAGAACCACGAGCCTGAGAGAGCAAGAATGCTTCTTGCTAAGGCAAGAGATAGGGGTGGTACGGAGAGAGTTTGGATGAAATCAGCAATTGTTGAGAGAGAATTGGGGTACAATGCAGAGGAGAGGAAGTTGCTTGATGAAGGGTTGAAGCGATTCCCTTCATTCTTCAAGTTATGGTTGATGCTGGGACAGCTAGAGGAGCGTTTTGGTCACTTGGAACAAGCTAAAGAAGCTTATGAGTCAGGTCTTAGTCACTGTCCTAACTGTATTCCGCTTTGGCTTTCACTTGCCAATTTGGAGGAAAAAATGAGTGGGCTAAGTAAAGCTCGAGCTGTGCTCACTATTGCTAGGAAGAAGAATCCTCATAACCCTGAACTCTGGCTTGCTGCAATTCGAGCTGAATTGAAGCATGGAAATAAGAAGGAAGCTGATATATTGATGGCAAAGGCATTGCAGGAGTGTCCCAAGAGTGGTATACTGTGGGCTGCATCAATTGAGATGGTTCCCCGTCCTCAACGCAAAAGCAAGAGTGCTGATGCCTACAAGAACTGTGATCATGATCCCCATGTGATTACTGCTGTGGCGAAGCTATTCTGGCATGATAGGAAGGTCGATAAGGCAAGGACTTGGCTCAACAGGGCAGTGACCCTGGCCCCAGATATTGGGGATTTTTGGGCATTGTACTACAAATTTGAGCTGCAGCATGGCAGTGAGGACAACCAGAAGGATGTGTTGAATAGATGCGTTGCTGCTGAGCCAAAGCATGGTGAGAAATGGCAAGCAGTTTCCAAGGCTGTGGAGAACTCTCACCAGCCAACTGAAGCAATCTTAAAGAAAGTTGTTGTTGCTCTCGGGAAGGAAGAGAGTGCTGCTGAAAACAGTAGACACTAGTTGCTTGCGTGCTTCTTGTTAGTATCATTTATCCTATCTCTTAGTTTTTTTTTTTTTTGGGAAAGACTTTGGATTCTACTCAATCTAGCTGTCGAGGGGAAAAAATTCTAACTAATGATAAATGTGTCTCTGTTAGAGGTTGAACATTGTATGCTTTAAATGTGTATCTTTTCTGGAATGATGAGTTTATAGTTACTATGGTATATCCTGGGGCTTGGGGATTGGATGTTATGAATATTCGATGGCTATACAAGGAGTTTAATGATTTGATATTGAAATTAGATTGCATTAATAGATCTTGTTATATGTTTTCTTTTTGGTATTTCCTCATTGATATGTTATCAGTGACATGCTTATTATCAATGATCTGGCTCTGGGATGGTGGCTTGTGTTGGATCAATCTTCACATCCCAGCTAACTGCTTTTTTTTTATTAACTCAGAGGGCTGGTGTTGGTGGCTTTTGCTTTTGCAAAATGTCCAGTTGGTGTGCTCTATCTGGAGATTAGATGCTATCAAAATGCATCTGGAACTTCCTTGTCAAGTAATTTTCTGGAGGTTATTATCTTGACAGACTCTCAGAACTTGTATGATATGTTAGCTCAATCCTGTGTTGTTTTGGGTCACCCGTTCACCATGTGTTCAGGACCGAATTGCCTAGCTGATTAGCATGCTTCTGTGTAATAATGAAACAATTGTAACAATGCCCCATGAATTTGTCAGAAGCTATGAAGAGAGTTTGCCGATATAGATTCTTGAGGTTGTAACTATGTGAAATTGAGAAAGGATGCCTAATGATTACTCGATCCATATTCTTAGCATATGGGAAATAGAGAAAGGTTTGTTGGGTGTAAAAGCGAATGTTATTTATAATCCATATTCATTGCATATGAGAATAGAGAAAGGTTTGTTGGGAATAAAAGTGAATATTATTTATATGTCTCTCCAGAATGGTATGTATATGTTTTTCCACTCATGGTGGATGGTAGATATCATTGACTCTTTATTTAACGAAGTTTTTGGTGTTTGAAAAAAGCCAACTGCAAAACTTGGCACTTTAGAGTAAACCTCCTATTATTATCTTGATATTCAACATATTAGTCAACTTGTCATGTCTATATGTTTCTTTGCCATGATTTGTTACTGTAACATCAATATAGAGTTTTATATCTGCTGGTGCCTCAAGTGGAAATATTATAAATCATACTGATTGCAAATATTATACATCATACTGATTGTCAATCCTCCTTCCTTTTGTCCCCTGGTAGTTACAGGACGATCCTTCGCAGCAAGAATTAATATCGGGGGAGCTACCAATATGAAAAAGAGAGAATGGTAGTCACGCACGCGGAAAAGACTCAAAATTCTACATTTTGGAGAGACACGGGACACAGTTTTTCTTTAGTTGCTGCTTTTCCAGATAAGTCTATGTTGAAGTGTTCAAATTCAATTGTTTTTGACATGATAAACCAGCAAGTGCAACAAAAGAATATTCCAACAACTATAAACTGAAAGGACGAAGATAGCAAATTTACTTATCATGGTTATTGCTCGAATCATGTTCATATACAAAAAGAAGCTGTGTAACCAGTAAATGAAAACACCGAGCTGACAAAAAGGAACTTTTAAGCCTAGTGAGTACTGAACAATTACCTAGCAGAAGAATGAAAGCATACTATTATAACTTAAGATGTGATTGCAAATGGCACAGAAGACATACTTTATCGAAAGAATACAAGTGCCTGTCATACCCCACGTATCGACCAGAAACCCACAGCGAAAGCAACGAAATTTATTCTTCTAGAGTTAGCGTAAAGCATTGCCAAGGAATTTGATACATATAGTGGTATATTGATGCCCATGATCCATAATTCATACTCAAATGACTATCTTGTATGCAGCCTGTAAACTAAGGACTTGCCTCTCATATTTTCAGGTGAGATAATATCAGCTTCGTAGCTATAAAATTTGGGACATTTAACATTACTCATAAGAGCTTAATTGAATACTGTTCTCAAAGGAAACTACCAAATCACAAGCAGATATTGACCTGCACATCTGCCCGTGTCACACCAATTTATGGTAGGAAATAATTGACAACGGGCTAGTACAAACATTGTGCACTTAAAGTGGTACAAGGGATTGTCGATTCAACTCCAATGGTCAATACCCCCTTAGGACCTGTTTGGTGTATCGCATAAAGACGAGATTGGACTAAAATAATTTAATGTTATGTTTGAGAGCAACATTACAGGATTACAGGATGAAATAAATTATATGAGTTTACACGTAAATTATCTTGAATTCACATATTTAATTAAAAAATAATAAAAATTTTATATTATAATAATTTTTGAAATGAAAAATAATAACATAAAATAAGTATTTAAAATCAAAAAATAATTTATAAATAATTTAAATTAATATTTTAAAATATTTATTATTTTATTTTATTTTTAATAATTTTAAAAATAAAATTATATATAATTTTAAAAATAAAATTATATATAATTTTATTTTATTTTTTTATATGTTAAATATAATATAATATTATATATAATATTATTTTATTTTATCATATTATATTCTATTTTATTATAAATTATTAAATTTATCTACCACAACATCCTTTAAATAATTAGAGCTGAGTTCCTACCAAAAGAGGATAAATATTTCTAATCGGTCCAACTGATTCGGAGAAGTGATCACAGCTTTTTAGGCAAGAGTTGGACTGACTAATCATAATAGAAACAAAGAAAAACAAAAAAGTTGGCTGTTATTATCAAGCAAAAATGTAATATGGAAAAACAGTTTATCTTGCATAGTAAATAAAATGAAGGAGGCAGACCAGGACGCTTCTGGATGGATAGCTCACTGGTTAACCTCACAAACCGATTGGAATTGTTAAAAAAAAACCCTTATGGGCTGGGCCTCAGCTTGTATGAATTCTATTAGTTGGGCCTTCATCTGAAGTGCCAGCCCAATACAAATAAGGATAGTGGAAAAGTCGCCATCCCATTCCATCCCATCCACATCTTGTTACCAACAATGTAAATGATACAAGAGAATTGGGGATGCTTGAATCTTGATATAAATTATTAATTACTCCACTCAGGTTAAGTTTCTTCTGTTCAACAAGGTTGTGAACATGTTAGCAAAACTTAATCAACAAGTCAGAATTCCCCTTTTTTTTGCCTAAATTCATTTTCAGTTTTGCAAAACAATACTAAACGTGCTTTTAACATTTCTTGTAATGCAAGTACCTGAAATATTTGGCAAGCATATTCAAGCTGAATATCAGAAGAAACTGAATTAATGAGCAGCCTAGAGGCATCAATCTCCATTGACTTTCTACAGACAATTTGCCTAAATAATATCCAAGTATTCTAAATGTTCTGATTCTTCTAAATACTGGGAAAAACGGCTGAATTCAAAAATTTTGGTTACAGATTTATTCATGCACTCATACCAAATCCCAGTTTGTCCTAAACTTGCTCATCATTTTCAGGTTCCAGCTTCCATACACAACCAAGCAAAAAATGTATTGTTAATAAGCAGAAGCAGACTGTGGCAGCCGCACCATGACATTAAAATATTGGGTTTGGTTTACAGAAAACAACAATAGCTTATCTAATCCCAGATATCTTCAATTGTTTATTAACAATTATATTATTATTTTTATCAGCTGCATCATATCAATTTCTTATCTCTAGTTCATCATTCTTGTGCCGTCACAAATAAGAAATTTAGATGATCTCATGGGCCGGTGAAAGACCCCACCTCTCACCGTCATCTACTCAATATCTCATCTCTTCTTGTTTAGGTATAATTATTAATACTGCTTAAATCCGCTAAGTATGTTTTCATTTATTTAATAATGTGCTTGTCAACGTGTTTAGCGTTATCAAACATTGTGCACATGATCGCAACTTAAGAAAGCACTTCCTTTCTTATATTATCATGTTTAATTGTGATGTATAAAAGTACTTTTTAAGAGATAATACAAGTGATTCTTTAGGTAGTGGTGCTTAATGCAGTTAATGGTCATAGAGGGAAGCACTTCCAAAATGCACCAAAGTAGCTGTTGGATTACCTCTTTATTCCAAAATTTGTATATTTCGGTGATAAACAATTCCTGATTAGGTTGATTCCCAGACAAGACGTATTTTTACACCAGACAAGAAGTATTTTTACAAAGAAGATAACAAGGTCAGCATCATTGTTAAATTTTGAAGATTCCTCCTCATACAGTAGACGGCACAGTTGATATCACTCTTGGCTTAAAATCCTGGACTTGTGAACTCAAGGAAATGACCCGTGATTAATGATTTTGGATTAGCATCTTCTGTTGACAAGCATTAGTGAAGGTTCTTTCAATTCCAAAGGGAACAAAAAGGGTAATTGTAAATTTTCCCATATTCATTCAAATGATAATCATTTCTTAGATGAAAACTTCTTCATCGAATTATCCAGGGCAAGCCTCACCCAAATTATGAACTGATAACAAAGAATGATTTGATATAATCAATGTGGATGTAATTATTTACAAGCCTAGACATGTCTTCCTGGTGACTAATATACTGACAACAAAATTAATTAAATTATGGAAATTGATAGGTGCTGCAAATAGATTTATTTATTATTACAACCACTGTTTACAAAAGTAAACATTTCATTACAATGCTGTAAGCACAATAATAATAATAATAATAAACTACAGAATGTACAAAATTACATATAGATATCATCCTCCGAGCAGAAAAATAAGGCTCAAGAAGGATGGACGTGACTGAGGAAATCACAAAATTGTTTCCTTCTATGCTGGTCCTGCACTAAAATCACTACAGAGGCCAACTGCAACATCACATCAACAGTCAAAAAGACAATAACTAAAAACATGCTGTGAATGTTAAAATGATCCTACTACTACAGACGTGATGATACTACTTGCACTAGGACAAATGCATGACCTGTTGAGCATCAACTAAATTGCCACTACTGAAAGGCTAGATAAATATGCAGCCTTTTTGCAGCAAATGGAGTGGAGAGGAGTGGATAATCTAAAGGAAAGAGAACCTAATTAATACCAGAAGAGTTTGAAAGAGAAGATGAAGTTGAAAGTAAACAAAGTGCTTAGAAACTGTAGGAAGAGAGAAGAAATCACAGGTTGTTTTGTGAAAAATCATCAACCAGTGGAAAGATGAGGAGTGATTTCAGGATTAAAAATTCTCCTAAGCATGGAAGTTGAGGAGAAATTAAAGACCCTGAAAGTCACAGAATGGTTACCTAAAAACTATGCAACCAGTTTGAACAAAAAAGAAAATCAGGCGTGGTCCAAAAACCTCCTCTATAAGACTACTAAATGAGAGAGAATATTGTGGGTGATCTATCATTCTTGATCCCTCCAAAAGAAGGGTTTCGCGGGAAAAGAAGGCGAAGAACAAGAACCCGTGGAACCTGAATTGTTATGCTGCCTCTGACGACCAGAATCATGGAACTCTTGCTGATTTTGGTTAACAAAAGGAAGGTTTGAAGGCATCAGAAGATTGTTAGTGGCATCCAAATCATCCCACACAGGACTACCTGGACCCCAACCTGATGGAATTGCATTGAACCAAGCCTCTGCCATATCTCCCCACGCTAACTCTTCCGAACCTGAAACACCTTCTCCCGAACCAGTACCCTCAGCAACCGCCCGCACTTCATCACTCGCCGCAGCCTCACTCGACCCCAAACCTGAATCACTGTAAGGATTGTCTCTTTGAGTCTGTGGCGGCGACGGCGGCATTGGTTCTGTGCTCACAACCTGTGATTTTAGGCTGTCTTGAGCTTGTTGAACCTGGTTTAGGAATCGACTTGGCATTGAACTTGAACTTTCATGAGGAGTTGGTGGAGTAGAAACATTTGAAGCAGGAGCTGTGGACACTGCTATATCCTTATTGAGAAACAATTCAGGGAAATTGAGCCTAGCATTCTCTCCTCTCAACTTATAGGCCTCGTGATCGTAGGCTAAGGCGGCATCTTCAGCCGTGTCAAATGTTCCTAGCCAACGGCGTGTCCTATTACGAGGAAGACGAATCTCGGCTACCCATTTGCCCCAATGTCTCTGTCTCACTCCCCTGTAAAGCTTTGTAGTGTTTAAAGGCTGCACTTGAGGCTTAAACAATGACCTCCCATCTGGTCCAAATCTATTCATCATCATTCTTCCTCGCGGACTTAAGTTCAATGCATCACTCCAGTACTGAAGAAGTTGCTGTTTATGAGGCAGTAAGGATTCTCCAGCAGAAAACGAAGGATAAGTAAAGCCCTGCTGTTGCTGGTGAGAAATAAAAGAGATCATTTGTTGCCGGTTTTCAGTTGCTTGAATTGGAGGTCGAAAAATAGGCAAAGAAGTTTGTGACGTTCCAAATTGTTGCGGAAATTGAAAAGCTTGTTGAGATGCATCAAAAGCAAAGGGAAAGACAAGTCTTGAAGATGGCAACGACAAAGAAGAAGGTGAACCAAGAGTGAGAGAAGATGCTGATGGTGAAGCTGAACTAGGAGAAACAGAAAAAGAAGGTGATTGATAAACTAAAGAAGATGAAGATTGAACAGAGTTTTGTCTTTCAGGGCTACGGATCTTCTTGAGAGATCTTTGAGACATGGAAGCTTCATCAAAAACTGGCCTCCATTGCTGTCGTCTCTCGAAGCAGCTGAAATCGAGATCCTTGCCTCTATCAACCTCCCAATCTTGGCTCGTTGCCATCTTCTCTGTTGTTTCATCAACACCCTTTCTGGATTTACCACTGTTCTTTGCTGCAGCCATTGACACTTTCACAAATGTTCGATTACCCGCTCGCTCTCTTAATAGACTCGATGATTTTACACTCAAGAGGATTGACAAGAATCCGAGATGGGACACCAAAGAAACACAATCAAGGCAATAAGATTCGAATCAAATGAATATCAAGAACCCAATTGCAAAAACAAAAAAGAAGTAAAGAAATTCGAAACCCAGATCCAAAACTGGTCAAAAGACGAAATAAAGACCAAATTACAGAATCTGGGTCGTGATTATAATAGCTAATCCGATCGAACCAAAAACAGAATCGGATACCAAAACAACTCAAATCTTCAGCAATCCATCCCAACTTCTCATACACACAGACACAGAGAGCGAGCGGCAAAGTCCCTAGGGAAATCCCAAATGGGAATTATTAATTTTTGTGGATATTTGAGAGAAAAAAATGGAGGCTTTGACACAGAGACGAAGCAGGGCAGCTTTTGTTTTGTGCAGAAGGTGAAACAAACGCAGGGCAGTGAGGGTTTATATGAGAGCAAAAAATATTATACGAAGCGTTGGAGAAGCTTGTTTTGGGTCCCACATAGCGTTGTCGGGTCCCACACAGCGTTGTCTTTCCAGTTCCGTTGCTTCCACTCCAATTTGCCTTCCCTGCGACTCCCCACTAAACAAGTTATGTTCTGTGCACAAGTCAATAATTATACAATTCAAAATGAATTTAACATCACAGTCCTTAAAGTTCTTATGTTTTAAAACATAAATGAATAGTTTTTTCATTTCTATAAAAACAACCTTCCAAATTTAAAATTATGTTTATGAGTTTAAGGATCCATTTGATAAATAAACAAACTATATTTATATTTCTGAAAATTAAAAGTATAGGGATCCATATGTTATTATCAGCTACCCAAAATATCTAAACTCTCAGATTTAGTATGAGGTATTGAGGGAAGAGTTTGTTCAGAATAAAATATAGTGTTAGATAACTGTTTTTGTGTGTCCGTACAGTGATAGTGCAGTTGTGATAAGAATGAGATTCTCTTAGTTTCTGGTCGGTTTCTCATCTGATCACAGGAATGTGGGCTGCTGCGCCTTCCCCTTTTATTTCTCAATAAATAAAAAAAAATTCCTTTATTAATTAATTTACAATATTACTTTTTTTTATATATATTTTAATTTATATTCCCTATATTACAATGGGCACGTAAGTAATGAGATTGCCTTCAAAAAAATCTGAGGTGACATATACCTGCCCTGTCCATGCAGTGTATATTACACAATTATACATTGCATACACTAACACTTTGTTTAAGTAACTTAAGTCAGAACAAAATCATGGGAATGGAAATGGGATTAGGGTTTGATTAGGAGGTATAAACAAACGTGAAGTGGATTGGATTGGATTGGATGCGTGCGTGGGTTGACATTGGGGATCCAACTTTCGGTGGGTGGATTCTCAAAGTCAACAGCACGACGGTGTCTTCTACAAGTCGGTGCTAAATCATCACGTGTTG
The DNA here is from genome assembly GCA_035584115.1 of Cedrela odorata. NCBI lineage: Eukaryota > Viridiplantae > Streptophyta > Magnoliopsida > Sapindales > Meliaceae > Cedrela > Cedrela odorata. Next base: position 3,051,950 of record JAXCLQ010000001.1, on the reverse strand, counting down.
GGTCCATTCAAGCAATGGCGGTCAAAAGTCTTATAACTTTGTTGTTTCCTTTCCTCTTAGATAGATACACACACCTAGAACACAACACAAATATCAACGTCATAACTTCATTTAGACATCTCCTTCGATTTGTTCATTTAGACCTTGTTCTGATAAATTTTATTACATGGCCTGTAGGAGAGATCAGACGCACTTTAAGGAACGAAAGCATTGACTGTCGTGTTGACGTTTGTGGACACGTGGTATACATTCCTGCATTGTGGTTTCTTTAACCATTCAAGGACATGCAGACAAATTGGGAGTCTTTCGTCTTTGATGCCACATGCAATGATCAATCATGCACCAACTTCTCTGGCTCTTTCTACACATGCATTGAATGTTGTCACAAATTTCTCAGGCTTCTTCTCATCTGTTACTTGCTACAACTACCAGCAAATGGAACACATGCAAGCACGAAACGGATTATTACATTTGCTTTGCTCTGACATTAGTATTGGTTTTGAGATTTACCCATCATTCCCGTTAGCAAGTAAATGCAACACATGATCAATACAAACACATGCATCAAACAGCTATCCAGATTTTTAATCTATGGTTTCGGGATGCAAATTGCATCTAAAATTTTTCCAGGACGAGCTGTTTTAAATGTTTAATTGAATGAAAGGCAGTAGCAAGATATCATTATTGAAGAAAACTTGGCCAACTCGATAAGCATGACATAAAGAGCACTCATTTTATGATTTTAATATGAACAAGTATTCGACATAAAATATATTTATAGATCAAATAAACAAATATTTAATGTATGGTCAGGTTAATATTTTATTATCTAAACTTACAATTTTATATATTTGAACTACTGATATTTTTTAAAAAAATTAAAAGATAATGACGATGATCATATTGTTATAAAAATGAGTGGTGAGCACGCCGAAAATGTTTCACATCGGACCCATTGTGGTGCCACGTAATAATTGGCTAGAAACCTAGAAAAATCGACCCACCAATTGTTATTATTTTATCGTTTTACTACTGTTGACTTTGAAACATTTGTTGGGATAGACGTTTCATCCAATGAAAATTGAACTTTTACTCAAAAGCAATATAGCACATCCCCAAAAATCGCACTGAATTTGGTAAGAACCAAAGTGATTGACACTACAAATGCGTTGAGGTGTCATGCCACCAACAGCAAGATATTTAGGTTGATAAGTTTGAAAGTTAGAATCCATTGCACAATTCAAATCGATAGTGAAAACTTCAGTATGAAAGGAAAGCATATCAACAACAACATTATCATTGGTCCATTTTGGTATTTGTTTTCTATTCATATTTGAAATCAAATCCCACTCTCTCTCCCCCATAATGCATGCACCACTACTACTAATCCAAGAAATGAATGAGCGTGGAGTGGCTTGGGCAGGCTCAAGTCTCCGGCACCACTTATGATCTTAAATGGACCTTGGGCAGGGTCTAATATGTTCGTCTTTCTTCGGATACGGCAAATGTGGCTATAGAAATTTTCTTGTTTTATGATACTGTAAATACGATGACGAGCATTGATTACATTTACAGCGCTCAAGGCAAAATATGAGCAGAGCTCAGAAAATTTCATAATTCAATTGCCCGGCATTTGAATTATGCAGATTGGAAGGAATTCGAACACAGGCTAAGAATTGATTTTGAGCTATTCCCAACTTACTGAGCAACCACTAAACTAAGAACAAATCATTCTCATATATGGCTGTAACAGGAAAACAAGGCATTATTCATATACTAGAGAAAGGAAAAATGAAAATGTTGAATGTGTTAAAAAAATAGATACTAGATTGTTAACTTGTAGTTTAAGCAATATAAGAAAGAAGGTGTTTGGAATCGAATCAATAAACTTTATTAATGTCGCCATAACATCTTGTTTTTTTGAGTTCCATGAAAAAATGTTACTACCAAAAGAGAAGATTTAACCTAATATACTTTTAGAATCAACTCGACTCCTTGCCTAGTCACTATCAGCGAATCCAAATAATTGTTCACTATCTTTTTTTTTTTTAAACATAGCCCAAAGTCACTTGTACCTCTGATATACTTTAAAACTCTCTTAGCGGCTCTAAGATGAGTTCTATTTTGGTTTCTGCATAAATATGGACAGTAGGTTGGCAGCATACATAATGTCAAGCTTGGTTGCAGATAAATAGAGCACGCTACCTATGATGCTTCTATAGAGTGGAGCATCAATTCTTTATTCCTCATCTACTATACTTAGTTTTCCATTTGTCACAAGTGGTGTGACTACTGATTTTGCTTTTGCCAAATGAAACTTTTTCAAGATTTCAATAGCTTACTTCTTTTGTGAAATAAAGATCTCATCATTTTCTTGATGGATTTCTATTCTAAGAAAGTATCTCATTAATCCTAGATCAGTCATCTCAAATTCAGCCTCTATCTTTATCTTAAACTATTCCAGTGCTTTTGAATCTCCTCCTGTCACTAGTAGGTCATCTACATATAAAGACACTGTAAGCTTTACTTCACTCCTAGTTTTCAATACATACAAAGTTACCTTATTGAAGTTCCTGTAAAAACCTTGCTTCAGTAGATAATTATCAATCCTGCTATACCAAGCTGTAGGAGCTTGTTTAAGTCCGTACAAATCCTTATGAAGTTTTTAGACTTTTCCTTTATTGCCAAGAACCTCAAACCCTTTAGGTTGATCAATGTAAATATCTTCTTCCAACAATCTATTCAAAAAGGCTAATTTTACATCCAATTGATATATTTTTCCATCTTTGTTTTGCTACAAGAGCCACCAATAATCTGATAGTGTTATGTCTAGCCCTAAAAACAAAAGTGTTTAAATAACCAATGCCAGGTTGCTGTAAGTGGCCTTTTACAACCAATTTGGCTTTGAATTTGTTTATAGAATTATCTTGGTTAAGTTTGATTCTATAAACCCACTTAACACCCAAGACTTTATGATTATCAGGTTTGCTCAGTAGTATCCAGATTTTATTTTTTTTCAATCATGTTGATCTCCTTTTGCATTGCATTCTTCCACTCTTTTGATTTAGTAGCTTTAGTATAATTTGTTGGTTCCAAGGTGGCAAAATTACATCTTTCAAAGATTTCACTAAGTAGTCTGGTTCCCCTAACTGGAAAATCAGCATCTGGATCGTCATATGAATTATTTTCAGTTTGGATTTTTAATTCCTTTACTGATTGCTTCATACTGATGTCAGCTATCTTCCTTTCTTTCCAATTCCATTTAGCTACCTCATTGAAGCTCACATTTTTGCTGATCATTATCTTTTCTAACTTCAAGTTAAAAATTCTATATCTTTTTGTCACTTGGCTGTATCCCACAAAGACACCAACTTCTGCTTTTCGATCTAACTTTTTTCTCTTTTCTTCTAGTACTAGAGAGTAACATATGCTGCCAAATATTCTTAGATGATCAACAGTAGGCTTGGTTCCAAACCACAACTCATGTGAGGTTTTATTATTCAAAGCTTTTGAAGATAATAAGTTTAATAAATATACAGCAGTGTTAACTGCTTTTGCCCAAAAGCTTTTTGACATGCTTTTTTCAAATAGCAAGCATCTTGCCATATTCATAATAGTTTTGTTCTTTTTTTCATTAACCTCATTCTGCTGAGGGGTATATGGTACAGTGAGTTGATGCTTAATTCCTTCCTTGATACAGAAAGTCTTGAATCCTGTTGATTCTGATCATTTTTATTGGACTGCCAGCTTGCTTCTTTACCATTGCTTTGATCTTTAGAAATATAGCTGGCATTTCTGACTTTTGCTTCAAATAATACACTTAACAAAATCTTGTATAATCATTTATAAAAAAGTAGAAAATACCTACTTCCATTAAGTGATGATACACTCATTGGACCATACACATCTGAATGAATAAGTTATAGTCTCTCTGAAGCTCTCTAAGTGCTACTTGAGAAAGGTAATTTACACTGCTTTCCAAGATGGCACACCTCACATATATCATCAATAAGCTTAATAGAGGGTAAATTAAGGACATAATCATTTTCTTTCATCTTGAGAATGGTGGAATAACTAAAATGGCCAAGTCTCTTATGCCATAAAACAGTTTTATCGACTTGACTAGGGTAAGCAAACAAATTTGTTTGATTTCACTTTACTGAAAATACTATATCTCTCATTTTAATGACCATCAGTTCAATCCCAAAAGGCTCTATTATTGTACATATATCATTTTTAAAATTAAGAGTGTACTATTTATCTATCAACTGACCAACACTTGATAAATTTTGACTTATATCAAGTACATATAAGACATCAGAGATGATATTCATACCTAATGTGGTGTTTATTGTGACAGTACCCTTGCCTTTGTCATCCACTCAAGCACCATTACCAACTCTTACCCTTGAAACATAACCTCTATCAAGCTCAATAAAGCTCGCTGCATCAGAGGTCATATAGCTTGTACACCCACTGTCAACCAGCCAAGCCTTCTGGATATCAGAGAAATTACAGCTAATGACAGTAAAGAAATTACCACTGGTACTGTCAAAATATTCTACCACCTGAGCTTGCTGAGTTTGTGACTTTTTATTTTTACAAACCTTGGCTATGTGACCAACCTAATTGCAAATTTTGCATTAAACTCCAAGCCTATACCAGCAAAAATTTTCTATATGACTCATTTTCTTACAATAAGGGCAAGGTGGATATTTGCCCTTTTAGCTAATTACTTTTAATTCTTCACATTCCTTCTAATCTTTTATAAACTTTTCTTTTGATTGCTTATTCCCACCAGAGTAGTTGTTGGTATCTACTTTTGTGTTGCTTGAAAGACCTATTCAGAGAAATCTTCAAGCCTTATAGCTCTTCTTTGTTCAATTGCTTTCAAGGCATAGACTAGCTCTAATAAGCTCATCCTGAATAGATCTTTATAATATTCTAATGATGAGATTTTGGCATCAAACCTTTCAAGAACACTTACCAAAAATTTCTGCACAATCATTTTGTCTATCAACTCTTCTTCAAGCAACCTAGTTAGTTTACAATCTTCATAAGCTTGTTTGTATATTCTTTGATAGAATCAGTTTCTTGCATTTTTAAAACCTCAAATGCTTTCTAGAGATTTAGCACTTAAATTTGGTTCGTAATTTCACTGCCTTGAAACTCTTCCTTAAGCTTATCCCATGCTTGTTTGGCTGTTTTTCAAGTCATAATCCATGAAAATATTACATCAGATCATGAGAAGTGAATTGCTAACAAAGCTTTGTAATTCTTTGAGCACTCCTTACTATGTTGCTTGAGCTGTGCAATAGTTGGATTTTGGGGCAATGGAAGTGGTTCCTTTTCAGTATCTATTGCATCCCATAAGTCGAATGCCCTTAAATAGGCTTTCATTTTTACTACCCAAATACGATAGTTTTCACCTGTAAAAGGTGGTGGTATTGGGGCTGAGAAACTACTGGAGGCCATGGGACTTCGTTTTACAGAAATTTTTAAAGAATAATCAAATTAGCTTTTGGAGTTTTTTTGAGTTGATATGTTGAGAAAATTAGTTTGCTTAAACAAATTCATAGCCCTTAAGATCAGATGGGCTCTGATACCATGTTAAAAATAAAAAACAGATACTAGATTGTTAACTAGTATCTTAAACAATATAAGAAAGGAGGTGCTTGGAATCGAGTCAATAAACTTTATTAATATCCAAAATTTATACAAGCCTACATCAGATTGATAAGTATTCATTTATCTAATATGATTTTGATTTAAAAACAACTACATCAGAGAATCATGGTACTAGTGTTTTATTCAAACTAAAACTTGACTAAGTAAGCAAAAAATTCAAACTAAATTAAAAAGTTTCTAGCTCAGAAAGGATTTTCAGAAAATATCAAATTCTAACAGAATGTAATAACTCAAAAGTTGGTGTTGCAAAATTTTTAATGATACAGATTAGAATGCTGATATGGTTGAAGACCTGGTTTCTAGAAGTTTGTTACTCTAGCTATTAATAACAAATTAATATGTTTTTAGTACCATAATATTCTCCATTTTATGCTCATTTCTAGTTTATGTTTTGCTGTATAAATCGAAGATTATGATTAAATAATTTGTAGACTTTAGTAGTTTAGTCTTGTTATTTGTTGTTTTTATTCTATTTCTGTTAACACTCCAACAATTGGTATCAGAGCTTCTTCTTAAGGGATCTGTAAAGTTTTTCAAGTAAGTTAAGGGTCACCAAACATAAAATAATTCCATTTATCTAAACAAAACTCTTAGAGCATGACAGTAAAAAGAAGTTTCTCAACAATGGCACCTCCTGTCTTCAATAGTGAAAATTATCAAATATGAACTGTAAGAATGAAAACTTCTCTAGATGCTTTAGATCTGTGCAAAGCAGTTGAAAAGGATTATGAAATTCCTCCACTGCCCAATAATCCAACTTTGGCTTAGATCAAGAACCATAAGGACATGAAAATCAAGAAATCTAAGGCAAATACTTACCTATTTTCAGTAGTATCATCAACTATTTTCACTCAAATCATGTCTCTAAAGACAGCCAAAGCTATTTGGGATTATTTGAATTCAAAATATGAAAGAGATGAACGAATCAGAGGTGTGCAGGTGTTGGAAATTATATTTAATGTATAGTTAAGTTAATATTTTATTATCTAAACTTATAATTTGATATATTTGAACTACTTATATTTAAAAAAAATTAAAAGATAATAACGATGATCATATTGTCATAAAAATGAGTGGCGAGCACGCCGAAAATGTTTCGCATCGGACACATTGTGGTGCCACATAATGATTGGCTAGAAACCTAGAACAATCGACCCCCCAATTGTTATTATTTTATTGTTTTACTACTGTTGGCTTTGAAACATTTGTTGGGATAGACGTTTCATCCAATGAAAATTGAACTTTTACTCAAAAGCAATATAGAACATGCCCAAAAATCACACTGAATTTGGTAAGAACCAAAGTGATTGACACTACAAATGCGTTGAAGTGTCATGCCACCAACAGCAAGATATTTAGGTTGATAAGTTTGAAAATTAGAAACCATCGCACAATTCAAATCGATAGTGAAAACTTCAGTATGAAAGGAAAGCATATCAACATCAACATTATTATGAAACTCTTGATCATTGGTCCATTTTGGTATTTGTTTTCTATTCATATTTGAAATCGAATCCCACTCTCTCCCCCCTAATGCATGCACTACTACTACTAATCCAAGAAATGAATGAGCATGGAGTGGCTTGGCAGATTGTCCACACGCTACCTATTTTTTATAAGAGTTGCTGAGTGCATGAAAATCATAATTTATTGAAGATGGTGCTTCCATGCTCCTCCATTATATTACATACCCACGCTGTGTTCATAAAGCTTTTTGGGTTCTTGAGGAGTCATACGAGAGTTCTGAAATTGAGGATTTTTCTAAACTCTTGGAATGTAAATGATCTCATGCAATGAAGGGATTTTTTATTAATAACATCAAATGTTCATTGATATTATAAAACTATGAACTAATTAGTACTAGTTCAGTATTTCAGTTCAGACCTGTCTATTTTAACTTTCAAAGGATCAAGAGATTGGAGATAAAAAATTAAAAATTTATTTTTTAAAATGAAGGCCAGGGAAGAATTGCTGGGCCAATGAATAGGCCAATTGTTGGAGATATAACATCAGAGGCAAGTCCAGCTGCAGGCTCAAGCCTCGGGCACTACTTGTGATCTTAAATGGACCTTGGGCAGGATCCAATATGTTCGTCTTTCTTCGGATGCGGCAAATATGGCTATAGAAATTTTCTTGTTTTATGATACTATAAATACGATGGGGAGCATTGATTACATTTACAGCATTCAAGGCAAAATATGAGCAGAGCTCAGAAACTTTCAGAATTCAATTGCCCGGCATGTGAATTATGCAGATTGGATGGAATTCGAACACAGGCTAAGAATTGATTTTTAGCTATTCCCAACTTATTGAGCAACCACTAATCTAAGAACAAATCATTCTCATATATGGCTGTAACAGCAAAACAAGGCATTGTTCATATACTAGAGAAAGGAAAAATGAAAACAAGTGAACAGGAGCTCGTAGAATGGGCTATCAGAAGTACCCCAAGAGATGAACAAATTAAGAAGTGCTACACAGTAATATACTGTCGGTTGCTTCCTCAGCGCTTATTCTGCAGATGCTCTTTCTTGAGAGCGATAAATTTAGCTGCTATATCATCGTAATTAGGCAACTTAGGGTGAACATGATCAGGATATTGACAGGGAAATGACTTGCACCGCAGAATATTGTCCCCGCAACTTTCTTTAGCCCGCTCTGGAGGCATTGTCTTCACTGTCAAATACGGGGGCTTTGGTTTCTTTCCTGTCTGTGAAGCAACCTCCTCTGAGCATACACCATTGAAAGGAGCACATCTCCTTGGAGAATCAGATCCCTTCACTTTTCCTTCATTCAGCCAACGATCCGGGTAGGTGAAAACATTGTACTCCGTAGCACCATTGTCATAGCTTTTTCTCCTTGCTTTCTGAGGGAGCGTTGGCGTTTCTACATCTTCAACTGATTCTCCATTCTGAAATGAGTGGCGACGGTCAAAATGGTTTTCACATTTGAGATGATATGTTGGAGATCCCACCGATTTTCTGATCCCTATATGCTGTATGCTGCTTAAAAGGTGGAGCTTCCCTCACTTTTTCGTCATCATCTACACAACAGTAACATGAATGTTCCAAGCTGCAACCATTCATTTTGCTACTGAAATGGCTACGGCAACATGGTCTCTTTCGGTTGTATTTGCACTCACATGATTGAAAATTACTGCCTGATACTATGCAGTAAGCCTGCTTTGGTTGCTTGCTTTCCTCTACGGTGGACTTCTTTTGAGTGTTTCTGTGATGATGTGATCTATGCTTGTTAGCTGAACTCTTACCTGGCTTTTCATAATAAATTTCACATTCTATATCCTTTATGCCTGAATTTTCCTGAGAAAATGATCTCCTCCTTGGTTGTTTCCCAGGTGCCTTCACACTCATTCTAGAACTCTTTGAGCTTGATTTTTCACTCCATGATTCATATTCACCCATAAGACTTTCATTGCAACCATCTACAGTTTCTGTCTTAGGCAGGACAGATGGTCTGAACTTGAATGGCCTCTGGTCTTGGAAGTCTTCATCTTTTCTCAAGGAAGACTGAAACTCCTCTATGTCATCAAGATAGACTACTTTTTCCTCATGAAACTGAGGCAAACTTTCTGAAGAAGATGCTCCAGTTATTCTATCCTCCTGGTGTACTGGAGTGACGTTATTATTCCTGCCACTGATCTTCCTTTCTTTAGAATGATGTCCAGCAACTGTGAATCCATATGGAGAATCAAATTGTGCAAGTTTTTCTACTTTCTTGATCATTGGTGAATCAGATGCATCTGGTGAGTATTGCTGGACTATGGAAGAACTAAATGAAGTACTAACTGAGGAATTTTGGTGAGACTGAGACTGATTTGGTCTGGTGGATTTGGTTCTGGTTAACAATGAATCAACATAAACGTCTTGTTTTGCATTTGAAGTTTCCCTTTGACATCCTTCAGCTCTGCTATAACAAGTGTAGACATCTTTATCTAGTACTTGAAGAACACTACTTTCTTGCACCTGCAGATGCATGACATTGAAGATGTCAGCAATCTGATTGAGAACATCCACCATTTGTTTTAACACAACGATAAAGAGTTAAATTATTTACTTACCAGTTGCAGTTCAGAAGTATATTCAAGTGCCAAAAGCTCTGCTCGGAGGCAGTAATTCTTAGCTATTTCATCCACCAACAGGCGCTTCACATAATCAGGAACTGAGTTCATGGAGAGTCTTTCTATTATCTGTGGAAATAATGAAATATATTTGCACTAGTTGATCAGCAAAAGGACTTTTGAAATAGAACGCTAGATAGAACTTTATTTTAAAAAGACTGTAGTTTACAACCTGACAGTTTACAAGATTTCCTGGATTTAGTTCAGCAGCAGCAACTGAAAATGTCTGACCATAGCGCTCTTCAAAGAGCTTCCGAATCACATGAAGCTCATGAAGATCACCACATCTTGAAGAGGCAAATGTGAGACTTGAAACTGCTTCATTGATGTCATTAGGGATATCCCTGAAACAGCACATTACATAACACAGTCCTAAACCAACGATTTAGTTACAAATCCAGCAACTGATCAGAGTTAAAATGAAACTTAAACAGAGTACAATTAACAGTCCATTAAAATAGAATTGGCTGTCAATCAGAGTATAATAAGCAGAAAATTAGATAAAAACTGGGAGTCAATTAGAATTGAAATTGGATTGACAGTCAATCAGACTGAATAGGCAGACAGATAGGTTGAATTGACATGTAATCTTATTAATTCTGATTGATATTGAAATTCTAATTTAAATTTAATCAAAATAAAGCTAAAAGTTTAAAGTTTTCTGAAGCTTGGAACATGGATTTGTTGTTCATACTTTCGTTTTCGGATATATGGAAGGTTCATGCTGATGAACTCACAGAAATTGTCCAATAATTCATACACAGCCATTGCATTTTCATCCTCGAAGAGCTGCTCTGCCTAGAAAACAACGGCAAGGGTTAAAAATTATAGAACGCGGATAAAAAAAAAACAACAACAAACAGCGAGAACAAGAACAACATACAGTAACTTTTTAGAACAGGGGAGAACTTAAATTAATGCGGGAACCGCGAAATTCATCCCGGAAATTTGCAAATTAGCTTACCCGGTTGAAGGCTGTTTCTTCATGGCCAATTTTGATGAGCTCAGCCATGTCCTCGCTTAAATGTCTCAGAATTGAACATCTCTTATTCTTCAGCAGCTTGAGCCGGAACTGGAGCTGCTTTATCAGCTTCTTACTGCAATAACAAAACACCTGCAACCTCATAAGAATTAATAAAACAATAACTAATAAGAGAACCTAGCCTGCAGTAATTTCTTAAAAGTTATGTAATGAGAACCATTTAGAAGCTTTTCGCCATCCAAAGAAGATGCCAAACATGTTTGAAACTTCTCAGCTCTTGTTGAATAGCTGAAAAAGGTGGTTGTGGTGATTTACAGGTTACATGAACTAGAAAGATGGAGAGAAGACATTGTGTTTGAGTCGGATATGGTCAGTTTTAGCCTTGCGAAAACTGAAGAGGAAGAAGAATAGAAGGCGGAGAACAACTGAAGCAGCAATACAGTTGGGTTTACTTCAGGAATTTTGTGGGTGTTATTTGTAGGAGAAAAATATGGAAGAAAGTGGCACGACACAGTTTTTATTATTATTATTTAGAAAAACTGCTCCACTGCACAGAATTTATCGGGACCCTTGTCAAGAACCCAGATTAATTTTGTTTATGTAGTCCAGCATACTATTTCTCATTGGACAATGTTGGCAAAGTCATTGGTGTTCGACTTCTTATGATTCCAGGAATCTACAATTTTCTATTTTGTAATTATTGACTGTTCAAGCAAACGATTTCGATTTATAATTCTATCAAACTGTAAACCACTAGCAAGAAAAATATGATCCTTAAAAATGGGTCATGATAAACCAATTAGACTTAATTATTATAAGAAAATATGTTGAAAGTGGATGAATTAAGAACCCTTTTGATATTGATCAAGATAAGGCAGGTAAGTTTGCTAATTCATGTGAGAAATTTGAAGTCAAATGATAAGTTATAGACAATTAAACAAATTCGGTCCTCCTTGGACCCCATATCACATTTGAAATATAGAACATGGGATAAGAGAGTTGATCCTTAATCCACACGCACTGACACAGTAACCCCAATTGCTCATTATTTTGTTGTTGTCTGATACAGTGAAAATACAACACAAAAACAAAGTGCTTCAAGAAACGAAACTGATATTGGCGTGCCATTGTTGCAGAGGTAAAGTGGGGTTGTTTTGCTTAGGCACCGAGAGAAAGCTTAGCTGTGAAAGATGATGATCAGAGGGCACAAAGGTTATGCTTTCTCTTTATATTTTATTATGTTATTATTGCATGCTTTCTTGAACAACAATCCAAAGAGAATATGTGTAATCATTGGTTCACTTTGTTCGATGCATGCCAACCACTTAACTCAATCGGTTTATACGGGGGATTTGTAGTTCTTTAATCCATTTGATCATGTGTAAAGTTTTGGTTTTCAGCATGCACTTTGGATGGCTGCTGTTTTGCTTGTCAGGATTGCATATATTTCTTGTTTCATTGTGTTACGGACAAGCATGCAAGTTTTTCTTGAAAACTATTTTGATGGATAAAGATGAGGAATCTCTTTGATCATACCTAATTTGAAAAAATAAACAATACAAAATAACAATCGAACAAAGTTAAATGATTTATGGGTTTTGATTAAAGGACTATACCCACTAAATAAGGATCATAAGGAAAAAAAATAATAATAATCAAAAGGAATATGTTCCCTTAATTAAGATATATAACAAAAGATTTAAATATAATCTAAAGAAAAAACAAGATGGAATTCTTTAATCTATCTGGTTCCATTTCCCAAAATCCAAAGAAAAAAATAACCCAAAGGCACAAGGGTGATATACATTAAAGAAACTACATATATCAACCTGGCAAAGAGTGCAATGTATTCCAAAATAAAATGATCCGTAAATTTTTATAATTTATTAATAAAGACTTAATTTAACATATTTTAATAAATAGGTCTTTATCCTTGTGGCGATAACTAAATTAGACTAGTGATAAAGTTATCAAGTCATTGAAAATAGAAGACAGATGTGATCATCAAGAGGTGAAGGCATGAAGTCTATTCATATCCTGTCTATACTACCCGAATGTTATGGTTTTGAGGCTTGCAAGGGCCTGGACAGGAACTTAAATGGGCTTCAGTAAAGGTGATTGCCTTCTTGTTGTAAAATCTAATTAGGAAGAATTAGAGAATTGAAAGCCTTGAATATATCAATCAGAGTAGTATATATGATTAGTTAGAGCTTATCTAGCAATTAATGTTTGGACATATTTTACTTGGTTGATGAAATGATACTAACTCCAAGTTCCCAAATACAGCATTTCTAATTGGACAAACATACCCAGGTACACTCTTCATATTACTAACACTAATGGTGATCAAATTCAAGAAATTTCAGGATTTATTTGTTTCCTCGGAAGTTCAAATGAATTACATGAAAGGGATATTGCATGTGTATTAGAAAATTAACAGTACTGTATATCGACATGTTCAAAATCCAACTTCTAAACACAAACTATGCCTGCACATGTAATTCTTTTTTTTTTTCCTGAAAAAAAGAATTTCCATTGTTTAGCAAATGATGCATAACATACAGAGAAAATTCTGATTTCTTTTCTGAAAAAATAAAACGAAAGTTGCCGATCGAATGCAATTGTTCTCCTCTCTTTCTCTTCCTCTTCCTTCCCGCAAAAGATTGACATTATAATTAATGGTGAGTCAAAAAAGAAATATTTATGAAAGATGAATCGATTTCAAAACCACTCATAGTCACACTTCGTCGATAAGATCCCAACTTTCTTGTCTGGTGACAAGCTATCAACAACAACATTGCAGTTAACTTTAACTACGACCTCCTTTAATGCAAACGTTCCAAGCTGGACCAAAATGGGTGCCTTCACTTTAAGGAGCAACGGAATTTTCCTTGCTTTCTTGTCTGCCATAAGAGTTCCTTGAAGCTCTACATTAAACTCGGTCTTTCCATTCAACGGAATCTTGATTAAACTTACATTCTTTTCGGGTTGTGCAAAATCTGGAATTTTGCCTGAACAAATATTTTTACCCGTATATTTCACCTTCACCGAGCTGTCTTTGCCATATTTTATGGTTACAAGATCATTGGAATTATCAGCCTTAATAGTCACAATAAACTGAGTATTGAGGCTAAAATCCTGAAGCACATTGAAAGCTTTCACTTCGAGATTTTGAATATTATACTTAGGAACTCGAGGTTTAAAAGATGCATAAAAAATATAACCAAGAATCGTGAGAATGATGATTATGAAGAAGAGGCAGCAATAGCAACAACATATACATTTCAGGCAACCATTTCCACCGGATTTATAACTTATAGGAGGATGAGAATGATAACGAGGGAGATTGCGCCGCTGAGGAGGGGGTTTTAGGCTTTGGTTAGTGTTGAGCATGACATATTTTGGTGGCAATGGAGGTGCAGACATGGTCTCAGTTGCCTGAACGTCTTCCCTTTTGTGGGCATAGTCCATTAAACAGAGACAAAAAGAAACAGAGTCTCTTCCTCTTCTACTGCGCCGAAATCTTTGGGGGAAAACTTGAGGGAGAGATTAATGGAGGGAAGGATACTTGTGATTTTTGGGTTGGCTCCATTGTTTAAGGACATTCTTACGTATGTATGGACGTGGACGACATCCACCTTTCATTGCTGGCCTCCGCTGTCAGCAAATCGCTGTTTCTGGCTTCAAACTGATTTCTACTATTCTTTGATTTTCTATTTTTGACACAAATATTTATGGCGACTTTGCTAATATTGTAAAGTATATTGTTCTTTCTTAACAATTTATATCAAATTATATAATTAAGAAGGAAATTTACAGCAAAGTGAGTGGAAAATCTTATGAGCAAGTATCAGTTCTTACAGATAATTAATAGTATTGTCAGTGCCGGGGCAGCTGACATCTTTGGTTACAATGATCAAAATATAAGAACGAGCGATATATGATTCACACAGCTTAATTATTTTCATTGTCTTAATTCAGTTCTTGTTACTTTTATTCACTACAAAATATTTACATCGAACAAAACATATGAAAGACAAAGAAATGTTACAAAATTAACGAACCAACTTTCATAGAATCCAGATTCAGAAAAACTTGCTAATCATCGAAGGAGAAGAGGCGTCTATGGCGGTTCTAGAATTGCAGGATCTGAAAGAACCAGTACGCATAAAGGCCACCACTGATACCACCGCTCTCTTCACCTTGACCACCGCCTTCTTTAACCCCTGTGACGGCTTTGATTGTCCCAAGTTTTCCATTGATGCCAGGTTGTAAGATTTCAGAAAAATTTTCCTTTGCCTAGCTCGTTTACGTCTATAACTGAAGGACTTCATGCTATGAGGCTCATTCCTTCGCCGGGAAAAATTTCTCCGCCATTGATAATCTTCATTACCCATTTCGCTTGGTTGACCCAATATCTCATAATCATCGAATCTCCGGCTGAAATTGCTGGTGGTGTTTCTGACGAGAACATCCATGGCTGCTCAGAGACTAGAGCTAGTAAGTAAAAAAGATTTTATACTAGTGATGCAAAGATTGACGGTTCGTTCTTGGCGGCCGCACATGAACTGTAAGTCTTTAGTATTTTAAGCAAGTCAACTATTACTCAACAACTAAGAGTATTCTGTGTGAAACAGTAACACCCTGATCCGGTGTATACTACTAATATATTACACGTATCAAGTATTCACTGCTTGATGGCACTAGTATATTACACGTGTCATGTATTCACTGCTTGATCTGAAAATGTTTGATGATTATACTCAGATCAGATAATATCTGAGTTTCAAAGAGCTATTATTGACCTTTGACTGACAAATTATGCATAATCAGCACGAATTTAAATAAACATAATTTAATTAATTCAAATTAAACATGTCAGCCTCTTTAAAAGAGACAATATTATTTTTGTGATTTGGAATTTCTGGAAGCCGGTGGAGGTTTAACAAATACATATGTTATAACATGTTCAATATGTGAGAAATGTTGGCCAATATTGACCCCACATCCATCAGTATGATCTACGTGTTCTTATATTGAAGAGCACATAAAAATTTAATGGAGAGATATGCATTGGGCTCCAATATTGAAGAATTTGTACTTTGGGTCAAGTATAGGATCAGAAAAATATTAATGGCAGTCACATAAATTAGACCTACCAATGTACCCATTTATGAGGAGTCTATATTAATTAGCTTAAAATCAAGAAAAATGGGGAAAAAAATTGACTCACAAGTACAAACCTCAGCATTTATGGCTCAGTGTTTATTGAGCATAGGCTCTAATCTGAGTTCACGTAAATTCTTGGGCAATATTATCATTATTCTTCCATGGAAACCACAAAAGCGGAATGGATAGTCCTGTGAGTTCTTGTGAGCAATCTCCTTATGCATCCTTTTTCATGTGATCTTGTCATATCGGTTATCGTCCACACTCTTGCCTGTGATTTGCTTCAATACTCTCCTCTTCTGCCCACCTCTTTATATACCCTCCTACTTATCCCATTGCCTCTCACCATTGCTCGAACTTTCTCATACTTAATGACAATCTCACCCAAAGGAAAGAACAGAAGGACAACAAGAAGAAGAACTGAGAGATCAAACATGAAGGGTTCTGTTTGGATTTCTATATTAGTCATTGCTATCTTTTTTGTTCCGGCTGTTGTGTCTGCGAGGCATATTGGCAGGCCACACTCCCGTATGACTCCTATCTAGCTAGTATTATTCTCTTTGTTTCTCAAGTCTATTTTTAGCTAAATAAATTTCTGATTTTTTTTTTTAATTTCTGATGTTATTCAACAGATCATGGCCATCACCGAACCCCACAGTCCAAGTCATCAAAAGATGGTGTAGCTGCAAAACCCAAGTTCTATTGGGAAAGAATGCCAGGATTTATGAAGAGAAAAGGAGCAGAGACGCTCCAAATAGCAGGGTCAAGCTTACCGGATTGTTCGCACGCTTGCGGGTCATGCTCACCATGTAGACTGGTTACGGTGAGCTTTGTGTGTTCATCACTTGCAGAAGCTGAGACATGTCCTATTGCTTACAAATGCATGTGTAATAACAAGTCTTATCCTGTTCCTTGAGCTTTCAATCTTACATCTTAATTTCAACATCTTGTATACATAGACTGTGTGACAATATCTATCATAGAAGTCATCTATTTTTGGTTTAATTTGTGTCTTCTTTTCTTTTTTTTTTCGATTTTACATCATAAGGTTGGCGTGGCTTGTTTTATGTAATGAAGAGAGTTTCAGAATTTCTTTGTTTCTTATTTTGCTTTATAATTAAAGTGCACTCGATTACAGAGACTATTAATGTTATCATCGCCATGGTAATATAATTATGATCGTGCATTAAATTAAGAAGCTTTTAATTTTCTTCATCATATGCGTAATGCTCAATCCATTGAACATGATTATGGTCGAGAGAAACTCTAATGGGTGAACTCAATATGATAATCTTTCAAATGGTTTCATAATATATTTGACTGCCTAATAATTAATTCCAACTTAGCAATTAAAGATTCAATTCAAAAGCAACAAAATTTTTACAGTGGATTGTAGTGTAATTAATAAAATAAAATAAAATTTAGTTGTAAGAAAAGTTGGGCCATGCTTCACTTATCGGGGTGAAGGCCATGAACCCAAACATAGACCCAAAAACAAAAGGGACAAGGTCGTAGCATGAGGCAAATTTGTAATTCTAATTGATTCTGGAATGAGACGGGAGCGAGGAGGGAAAGAGAAAGCAAGAGAAGCTAGAACTAAAAGAAAGAGGTAGCCGAGAGCTACGGTGTTGGCAAATTTGTAGGAAATTGTTTGGTTTGCAAAGCCATGAAAAAGAGAGAAACAAACCAACCCACAAATGACTCCTTCTAAACAGAAAATACCAATATTGTTTCTATTCACAAATCTATCTAAACAAAAATGCTATTCTTCTTCATCTTCTTCAACCTCATTCACTTCTTCTTTGTGCGCCAGTTCTGGTCCCACCACCAGTTTGCCCCAGTGGACCCTACCCATATCCTTACACTATCATCACCATTAATACCAATACACCTTCCTCTCCATAGCCACGACCACGAAAGGTACTTTTTTGCTTCTTTTTCTCTTTAAAGCTTTGCGTGTCTATTTATGCGGATGCCATTTTTGTCTTGTTTGTCAATGTCATGCAGAGCCGAGACACCTTACGCGTTTTTTCCTAAATTTTCAACCTTTACCTCATTACAAACTTTTCACAAGTTTGGTTTGATGAACAAATTAATTAAAAAAAAAAAAACTTTTTGCATTTTAAAGTTTTGTAAAAAGAGACCTTTGATTGCGCTATTAATCTTTCATTCTTCAAAAGTTCTTCCCTTTTCTGCTCCTGGGTATCTCTGTATTTTATGCCATTATTCCATTTCTTGAGAAAGAGAAATGGAAATGATGAGAGGTTGAATAATGTGAGGAGAGCATGAGCAGGTGCAATAATTTGTTTCCCATTTCTTTAACCTTTTATCATTATTATTATTCTTTTTTTGGCTTTTAACTTTCGGTTAAAAAGGGTGAAAGAACCTTACGTTTAATTTTTGGCCCCCCTCATGAGATTAAGGAAGCGTAGACAATGCTTTCCTTCTTGCTCTTCTCTCCACAGAGTAAACCCCCACGTTCTCTTCAGACCTTTTTTCTTTATTGGGATTAATGCAGTCCAATTTTGATGTTTTTGTGCCTCTTAGAAATTTCCATTGGATTAAAATCTGCTAATTTATATTTATCTTTCAATCTTTTAGTATCTTCTAACTGATATTCTGTAGGTAATTGCCTGCATTGGTAAAAGAAAATTTTCTTTTCTTTTTACATAATGTGCTTTTGCATACTTAATTAACTAGTAGTATTAAGGGCCTCCTAATGTCCATTAATTTACATGGTACGTTCATGTCATATATTTTTTGTATCCTTTGATTTAATTGAATTTAGTGATCAATTTGTTTGTTGTCAATACTTGTTGCTAGCTTTACCGCTTCTAATGTAATCTGGGTTTTCATCACATGAGTGTAGTTCATATAAAAGTTGATCATTGTTGTGCGTCATGTTAACAAGAATTTACACTTGTTAAATGATGAAATTTAAATAGTTTATATTCTCTCTGAAGTTCTGGGTCACTGCAAGGACAACATTGCTACACTTGTGCTTAAAACTATTAAATTTGTTGTCTTTCTACTTGGTTCCTTGTTTGTTGGCAAGTTAGATAATTTAATTCTCAATCACTGAAAAGATCTATGTTCAGTTTTGGCAGCTCAGTACTCTGTGTTTAGTCACCTCTGTTGTGGAACTACTTTATGTTAAAAGGTTCTTTCAAAATTAAAATGTAGGTTGATGAGGATGAAATCTATTGGAGATACAAGAAGGATGATGAAGAGTTGGAATGGTCACATAACTCCAGTCATGTAATTTCGCAGTTGGCTCAATGTTTCAGTGAGTAGAGGCTCCTTGTCACCTTCTCTGCACTTTCTCTTGAGAAATTCTTCTTGTTCAGAATTAAGAATTGTATTAATCTTGATTTTCCTTTTAGTATGTCTTGTAAGAGACCTTATTATTATTATTATTTTTCTTTTGGATAAGAATAAGATGCCTTAATTGCTTCCTACCTTTAATTGTTAATGCTTTTTGGGTTTATTCTAGTAAACCAAGATCAGAAGCATTAATGTAATTCTGCCTTTTTATTCTTGTGATATGAACCTGGGTATGTTGCTTAACCCCTGGTAATATGGCCCATATTCCAGGATAAGACAGGGTCCCTTGATCTCTTGTTCTCATACATTGAGGTCTCTTACGAAGCCACAGGGATGCCATTAAGAATGACAGGTTGTTCACAATTTAAAGAAAGCTGAAGGGTTGCTAAAGATGTTACTATTAGAAGTGACTTAACAACTTATATACCAAATGTAGCACTGATTTGGATTACCAAAATGCTTGTTGCATTAGCATTGTTGTGGTTATCTCCTTGATAGTGAGTTTCAAGTTAATGAAAAACTAGGTGCAACTTTTCAACATTTTTCTGTCAGTTTTAGTTACATCAGAGTGTTCTTGATGATATTATATAAAACTGATATTTCTTTTCTACTGAAGGTTTTTAGGTTGTTTATTACGTATTATTGTGTCTTACTTTCAACTGTTATAATTCTCACTTTGCAGGCTTCGATCTTGTTGGAGTGTGTAGAGTTGGTAACGGACTTTAGAATCATAGTGATAAACTATATTAACTATGAAAAGTTCTAAGTTTATGGCTGCACCAGTCACTTTCTTGTTTAACTCATCAAAATTACAATCTAAGGTGACTGAACTGAATTTTTGTCAATCTCACTCATCAGTTATTTGTGGTTGTAGCTAGTGCTATGGTTGGACCACGAGCATGGATAGGAGGGCTTTTTAACCGCTCAAGCAATAAACGTAATGAGAAGTTTTTCGATTATTCTTTGACTCCAGATCAGGTAAAAAGAAATTTTTTATCAAGGGGTTTCTTGCATTTAGTAATTTGTAAATTTTTTTATCTCTCTCTCCCTCGTATACTTGCTAGCTTGCACACACAAAGATAAATCTCTATGTGATGTCTATGCATACGAGTATAACATGTTGATTTCAGCATTTTGAATGGCATAAAGGAGTCGGTGCAGTCAAACAAATTTGGGTGGAAGTTAGGCTTAGTGGATTAGAAGTTAAATCCTTTTGCTGTCTTTGGGGGCATTGGTCTTATGACATCACTCTGAAAGAATTAATGGGTTTTTCCTCACAATTTTAGCTACGTAGATCATTGCTCTAGTGGGTTTTAATGATTTCATTCCCCGTGCTTATTTCTTTCTATTAATTCTTTAACTTCTTACCAGGAAGAAAGACTTGAAAGGCTTCAAGAGAGATTACAAACTCCTTTTGATGAGAGTCGCCGTGATCATCAAGTACGTTCTTCTTTCTCTTGAGATTTATTGTTTTTCTTAATTTTTTTTTTGTACCACCTTCTACCTTGTTTTGATTTTACTGAACTAAAGCTACAAATACATCAATTAGATTTAAAAATATTTTAAGATTATGACCTTTCAATTGATCAATCAGCAAGACCCTTGACCTTTGAAGGCAAATCTTTCACTCTCTTTCTGATGTTCTGTAGTATTAGGAAAATAGGTTACACGACCACTGTAGGCTTAAGTCTCAATGGAACAGAGACATTTGATCAGTTCCTGCTTCTCAATGCTAAACTTCATTTGCAGTTTCCAATGATGACCAATACTGCCAGTTACATACTCTCATGTCTGTATATTTTTGTTTTCTCATGCAGTTTTTTTTTTCAGTGGATCTGCTTATAAGTTCCAGCGTTCATCTGGTTACATATTGTTCTTAGTAGTGTTGTATGCCAAATAAACAGGTAGATTTCTTTGGCTTTTCTTATTGACAGGAAGCTCTGAGAGATTTGTGGTGCATTGCCTTTCCAAATGTTGCTCTGGATGGCTTGATCTCTGAGCAATGGAAAGAGATGGGGTGGCAAGGTCCTAATCCATCAACTGACTTTAGGTATAATTCTTCCTAATATAAGGAGATTTTATGCATACAGTGGGTTGAGAGTCATTAGAGGAGCAAGTGTACAAGCATTGAGGTTTTAATTAGAAATCTGTCAATCTAAATTGCTTGAAATGCTGATATTAACTTCTTTCCTAGGGGTTGCGGTTTTATTTCTCTTGAAAACTTGCTTTTCTTTGCTAAGAATTATCCGGTATGTCCCCTGTTCTGTTGTTTGGGTTCTATAAACAATTATGTCATTAGTTCTTTCTTTTTTATTTTGAAAATTTTCCTGAGCCCTTATGCATGATCTCAATCTCTTTTAAGTTTTCTGGATATCAAAGTCTGCGAAAAATGAACTATACTTGTTACTAATTGTATAAAATTCAAATGAAGGCATCTTTTCATAGGTTGTTGTTCAAGCGAGATGGGGATCGAGCAACTTGGGAATATCCATTTGCTGTTGCTGGCATTAACGTGTCATTTATGTTGATTCAGATGCTGGATTTGTTCTCAGGTTTGTAGAAAAGTAAAAAAGAAAACTAGTTACTGAGGGTGTTGGGGTAATAGTTGACATTCTGATCATTCTATCAATATCTGATAGTTTTTATTATACAACATTCCCTGAGCTTTTGCTTTTTTATTTTTGTTTTCCCCCCTCCAAACACTTAGTTTGATGGAATCATGTTGCAATTTGATAGATGATCTTTGTTTGTTTGTTTTCCCCAACTATTCAAGCTTGTTGAATGTCTCCTTTTCACGTAACGAACTTGTACATTAAAACACTGTGGAATTCTGAGGCTGTCCAAATGCTTTATATATCGTATTCATAAAATATTATTTCTTTAGGGCCTGATATTATTTATTGTCAATGACAGCAGCAGCACAAACAGCAAAGATCTTTTGAGTTCTTGTTTTCTCTGGCTACCTAGCTTTTTCTAATTTGAATATAGAGTTCTCTGTTATATAAGATCAGTAGGGGGACAAATTGTTAATTCTTCTTTGATCTTTTTTCTCATCTCTTTTGCAGCAAAACCAAGATGTCTTCCAGGAGTGAATTTTGTTAGAATATTAGGAGGTAATAGGATTACAAATACTTTATGCACTGGTATTCCAGGATTTCCTTTTTCCAAATTCCAATCTTCCAATTGGTCTGCTCATTGATCTGATTGTTCACAATTGCAGAAGATGAAGCTGCCTTTGATATACTGTACTGTATAGCTTTTGAAATGATGGACGCTCAGTGGCTGGCCATGCATGCTTCCTATATGGAATTTAATGTAATCTCCCCTCAGTCTACTCGTTTTTACAGTTTTCTTTTTTTACAAAGTTCTGGGTCATGCATTTTCATTTTTCTTTTCATTTTTGCTCCTGGAATAATCCACGTATATTTCTCCACCCAAAATCCCCAAGTGTTATGTTCCTTTCTTTAATCCTCCGTCAGAGT
The DNA here is from genome assembly GCA_035584115.1 of Cedrela odorata. Lineage (NCBI taxonomy): Eukaryota > Viridiplantae > Streptophyta > Magnoliopsida > Sapindales > Meliaceae > Cedrela > Cedrela odorata. The sequence goes on along the minus strand of JAXCLQ010000001.1, from coordinate 3,029,167 downwards.
GACTAGAGGGTAAATGATGCTCCTTTGATTTCTGTGGAAGTCTTTTCATGTCCCGAAAGCTTGCCAAAGGATTTGTTGGCAGTCATCGCATATATGATGATGTGCCTATAAATGGTGAACAATATTCACAACAAAAGAACATAAGAATGAAAAGGAAATCTGTTTCCATAAATTTTCTGAAATCAAGTTGTATAAATTCTTTTTTAGGCACTTGTGGGATGTAGAATTATGGCTTTGGAAATTCTAGTCTTTCTTGCTGGCTTACAGCACTTAAATAGATAAAATGATTCTATTCTTGTAGACAGTGGAAAGTGGCTTCCCTTAATTTCAAATTTCCTGGGAAATTAACCAAATATCTTATTATGTTTGCAGAATAACTTGCATCCTCAATAGAGAATCGTGCAAAGGATAGCATGCCATTTTGAATACATGATCTTTTACAAACTTGTTTTGTTGCTGAGCACTGTCTATTATTTGTTGGGCACATTACAGTTTTTTTACTTTTATGTATATAATCTAGAATTTAGTGGAAGATATTTGAATATCTCAGCAATTGCAAGTACACTTGTTTATTTTGAATAATCTTTGCTCTTCTTTTTTTTGACTACCGGCTTATGTTCATCTTATTTGAACACATATCTCGAATTAGGCGGACTGTTTTGTTTGAGGAAATCCTGTTACTGATCTCGTACTATTTTCTGTTCTGTCAGGAGGTTCTAAAAGTAACCCGGAGACAATTGGAGAGAGAACTTTCTTTGGAAGATGTTAACCGAATACAAGATTTACCAGCATACAACCTGTTGTACCATTAGCTTTTTGTTATCGTCTCTTTGAAGCCACAAAAAAGTTACTTCAGACAATTTTGCAATCAATCCAAATTATCAAGATAAGGACTTTTGAGGCTCGTTTGAATACCAGAAAGACTAAACTGGCACACCATTTTTCTGAGGCCTTACGGCTAAGATTTGTACAGTACGATGGAACCCTGCAGAAGATAAAAGTTTTGAGGATGTATTGATAATGAACCCTGTAAACTCTTAGACAGATTGTAGCTTCATCATCAGCTTACACAGACTCAGTGCTTCTAATCAATCATTAACAGTGTTGGTTTTCAGAGGTTTCTAGCAACCGATGCTCAAGAGAAGACACATAAATTAATTTTACCCCATTTGTGTTGCTAGTTCCACTGAATAACAAGTGGGATGGGATTTTACTCATGGTTTATTCCTTTAAAGTAAACTTCTGCAGAGAGCTTCAATATAGATTTGGTGTGGAGGCTACCAAGCAAACATATTCCTTCAAACATGAATACCCATAACATTTTTCCTGTTTTTCTAGGGAGCTAGTAATTTTCATGCACTTTCTTCTTTACTGTCATTTCATATTCCAGTGCTTGAACTTGATATTCTCTTAACATTTCTTAGGTGAAGTTAGGTAACGATCTACACTCCTTAACGTTTATCTCATTCAAATTAGAATCGATCATATAAATTTTGAACCAAATAGAGTAATTTTTTTATTCTATTATAGCAAATGCTTTGTATGCTTGGCAAGATTGATTTGATCATTGAAAAGGGTTACCAATGCTGTTAAAAATATTCAATTGGAATTGGATATGCGTTTCCATCACATTAATAAGATGAAAGTACATGTATGAATGTCAACATCTTATTACAGAATCTAAACTTTCTGCCTTAAGTTTAATCTGTGTGTACAAGAAATTTGGAAGTGATAAGAAACAAATTGTCTAAACTTTGCGATTCATATTTAAAAATCTTTATCCAATTGATTATAAAAAAAATTACCTCTTAATGTCCCTCCTAATCAAGTTTATATTCTAATTGTTTTGAAAAAACGCTCATAAGAAATGGTAAAAAAAATTATTATTCTCAAGTTCTTAACTTTTTGACTTTCTATTAGACAAGAAATCGGAAAATCTAATTGAGAAGTATGGCTTTTCGAATTCTTAATTGCATTCTTTAAGTAGGATATTCTACGAGGAGAGTTTATATAATAATATTTCGAAAGCTTAACATAGAGTTTCAAGGTATTTTCCTTGCACATCTCTCCTTGTAAATGTATCTCACTTCACAAACTTGTTTGACAGAGGAGAGAATAATGGAACATGTAGAAACGTCTGAAGCATGGCTTAAAGGCCAAGCAGAGATATGGAAACAAATGTTCAGCTTTGCAGATTCCATGGCATTAAAATGTGCTGTGGAGCTTCGCATAGCTGACATTATTCACTCTCATGGTGGTCATATCCCTTTGTCTAAGATAGCTTCATCCATTGACTCACCCTCCCCTGATATCTTCTACCTTGCTCGCATATTGAGATTTTAGTTCGTAAAAAGATTTTCAGAGTTCATCATCCATCAGACGGTGGAGAGCGTCTCTACGGGCTGACCCAAAGTTCTAGATGGCCTTTACATGACTCTGATGACCGAAGTCTGGGGCCATTGATAATGATGCAGAACCATCCATGGGACATGGCTCCACGGCATCGTTTCAACCAATGTGTTACAGAAGATGGTATTGCTTTCAAGACGGCTCATGGCCGTGAGATTTGGGATTTTGCATCACAAAATCCTGAATATAACAAGATCTTTAACAATGGCTTGGCCAGTATGTAGAAGATCATTTCCAGGGCAATTATGTCAGTTTACAAAGATGGGTTCGGTTGCATTGAATCATTGGTGGATGTTGGAGGGGAACTGAAGAGATGATGCCTGAGATTGTGAAATCATATCCACACATCAAAGGTATTAACTTTGATTTGCCACAGCGCCCTCGTATGATGGAGTATACTTTCCCACATTGGAGGCGACATGTTTCAGGATGTTTCTAGTGCTGATCCTGTTTTCATAAAGGTAAGGATAGTCTATTACAGCTTTTCTTATCTCTTAAGAGATGCATCTTATAAATTATGTGGTTTAAAATCTGATATTTCAATCTGTATTTCATACATACATATTTGTTTAATTTGTGCAGCAGATAATGCATGATTGGAGCGACGAAGATTGTGTGAAAATTTTGAGAAACTGTTGAAAAGCCATACCTACAAAAGCTGGGAAACTTATTGTTGTTGAAATAGTTGTACAGCCAGATGGTAATGGTCTATTTGATGACATGGGAATGGTGTTTGATCTATTAATGTTTGCACACTCATCTGG
>JAXCLQ010000001.1:2921570-3025894 GCA_035584115.1 Cedrela odorata | reverse complement strand
GGCTTTACAAACCATTATCGAGGCCTATCCTGAGTGATATATAGCAAACCATTCACAGCCTATCCCACGACATCAACGTCACTATTGGGGTTCCAACAATCCATTTAAGTTAACAAGTAGCAACTGCTATGAACCAAGTTATATGTATTTTTGTTTCTCTGTCAGTGGAAATTTAGGTTTCATTGTAATGAAATGAATTTGTACAAGCAAATCATATCCCATAAAGCAGTATAAATAATCCCACCAATTAAAACTCAGTAAGAAATTAGATATTGTCATCATCAACCTAGATCTTCTACCAAGCACTTTATATATATTTAAATATTTTCATCAATTACAATATTGTTCGTAGTTAGATGTCAGGCTGCATACTCAATTATTTTGGGTTCTATTTTTAAATGAACTAATCATCACAACCTAACAGAGAGATAGCGAGATACAAACTTTGTCATTTCTCAAATAGAGAAAATATTTGCTGATGGTATTTGTGATCCGTTTCAAATGGTTATCAGAACATTATATGTATGGATGATTATATCACAACATATTAGACAAGTGAATCTCTCCTAATGAAAATGAAAATGTTGGCGATCTTATAAGATATATCTGTAATGCATTGTAATAATTGAAAGAAAAGTCTTAACAAATTTAGACCTTATTTGATAACTAGATCCTAGAGCATTGCTTGATCACCTTATTTATATATCTTTTGGAAGTGCATATATATTTTAAAAAGATAATGCTCCATAGATGAAGACAATACTTTTAAGAGACCATGGATAATTAATATCTGGTGAACTTTCAATAATGAGTTTTTCTTTTGATTTGGCTTAGCTCATTTGGTAAATCTAATTGCTTAGCTCTTTTTATACAAATTTTTGAACGAAAGAAGTACACATACATTCCCATCGTTTCCCATTTCTTTTGTGTATTAACTCGTGCACAAGAAGAGTTTTAATTTGATCGCCTAATATTTTAATACAATGAAAAGCATAACCTTCCAGTGTGATATTCAAATCGCAATTGACACGTTTACAAGAGGTTAGTTGCATTGCATAGAACCCAATGGACTCTCTTGATGATGTTGACTTCCTACCAACATATATAATTATGATTACATTACTTGTTTAATTATTGATCAATTAATAAAAAGTACAATTAAAAGATGTTTGGCTCTTTAATTTGTCTCCTTGCTCATTTTTATTTTTTGAAATGGAAGATCTTTCCGAATCTTGTATGAAAACTCAATAAGCTTGTAATCTACCTCTATGCAAGCTTTACCAACACCTACTAACATAAAGCAATGACCCAATTAAGAATTGGAAGGACGAATATTTTGTCAAAAGTTTTGAGAAAATTGCTAGTTTAAGATATTGAATTTTATAACCTAAATCATGCATTAATTTAAGTTTTAATATATATATATATATATATATATATAAAGGTTAAGATTTTTGAAGATTTTACCTTTTAAAACTTTAATTTGATAAAGATAAACTATAAATAAATAAAATATCTTCAATCTATACCTTCAAAAACTCTTGAAAATTTGAAGAAAATAATTTTCTCTTATGAAAATTTTGAAATAAAATTTTTCTTCTTTTCTCTCAAATGGCCAAATATAGCATGATAATGGAAAACCAACTTTTCATTCTCATTTTCATTGAATTCTCGACCAATCAAAGAAAAACTATCCAATTTTAACTTTTCAAAACAATTAAATATATATATTTTTTTATTTTCCATTACATGGAATAAATATATACCATTCCTTTTTACTTTCTACTCACATAGTCAATATTTATCCAATTGCTAGTATATTATTGGCTAACTTTTTCATACTTATCCATACATTTAAATTATAATAATTAATAAATAAATATTTTATTTAATTAATTATTATCGTATTATCGTAGTACCTTTTTATGGAATTGGCCTATGAATGGTTATCAAACTAATAATTAAGTATATATAATTTATTTTAAATTAAATATTTATGTAATTATTATAATTCATTTACTAATTAAAGAATTATAAATACACGGATATATAAAATATTTATATATACAAGTATATTTAATTTTTCGACCTATTAAATTATTCTCAAAGATACTAGTCTTCTACGAAATAATTTTCTTAATTACATATAGCTTTCAAATATTTAACAATATTGATATGATCATAAAGGTTCAAAATGAATTAATCGTGTGTCATATCCGAACAATTCGAAACTCAACGATTATGGTTGACATCTGGTAATATGTCATAGTCTTTAATCTACAATAAAGTAATTTTTCATTAAACCTTGGATTGTACGTACTGTGTAAGTAAAATCATTTTGTTGTTAAATCCTAATCAAATTAAGGTTTAAGAAATATCAAAACCCTAAATTTAATATTTTACGAATCGTTAGTTAATATGTCATAAACTTATCTCCATGAACTCTTCATACAACATTTATTTTACTTTGATCAAAAACTTAGTTTTAAACATTTATCGACATTCGTTTAGGAATTTGAACATAGATAGAGTTAGCAAAAATACTCAATTCTTCTGAACGAGTCAACATATCACATCTTCACTATGATTCGAATTCTTATATGAACCACATATAACCAAACCAATTTTATCATACAAGATATAATTAGTCATGTACTTATATACCATATAAACTATGCGTGTCCATATAAAATCCAACTCTGACGTCTCAAATCAAAGAATCACATCTCATATTAATACAATCTTTTCGATAAATCATTGACTAAATGTATACCATGTGATTTATCTTTCTTTGGTCAAGTTTGATAAATAGTTCTCTAACTATAAATCCATACTAATGCCTTTGTGATATGACTCTCATTGTCACTCATACTAATATTATCTTATAATATTCATGAACAGTATTTAGTGTCTACTATGTGATATTGATACTCAGTCTATATTACTTCTGTAGGAAACAAATTTGATAATTTTATTTAATCATTAAATAAATTACTTGAACAATTTATATATATATATTATTATATAGTATGAATAAATAAAGGAAGGAACATACATATATAAATAAAAAAAATTTCTTTTATTTATTATATAAATATTACAATATTCACAAGTCTTGAAATCAAGAACACATGTGTTTCTAATGTATATATTAACACAACATTCGGATAGTCGCAGTTGATGCATATACAGGCTGTTCGAAAAAAAAGTGCAAGAAAGTATATGCATGGTTTGGTTTATATTGCACACATGATTCGCCAGCTACAATATCATCAAGGTTAATTGCAGCTCAGGATCCAATTAATCGGTCACTAACCAAATCAAGATTGCTCATAATCAATATTTTTTCTTACCCAAACCAAACCCACTAATGTGTAATAATTAATAATCGAGTAGCTGAATGTGTTTCAATCAATCAAAAATATATATATATATATATATATATATATATTAGAAGTGAACTCAGTTTAAGAGAACAAACATAATTACTTATTGTAAAAGACTCTTGCTTGACTTTTAATAGGTATAGAACCTTATATCTATATCAAGAACGGTCTCTGTCTATTGTTTATTTGTCGTTTTAGGACTTAGAAAATGGAAACTAATTGTTGAAACATTAATTCTAATACCAGGACGATCCCATTTCTTAGAAAGCATACTGCACATGGAAAGTATTGTCATTCGTTTTGATTAGTGAATGATTTCCATATGTGGTTGCCACCTCTCCAGCGGATGAAGGAGTCTCACATGTCAGAGGTGACATGTTTCAGGCCATTCCTAATGCTGAAGCGGTTTTCATGATCACTAACGCTTATATCCGCATATATATACTTTTATGCATAGATAGATAAATTAATGGAACTTCTTCCATGCCGTGCTTGTTTTGTTATGTCATGCTAATTAAGGTAATATTTTGTCCAATTGTTATATATATAGAGGATACTGCACAATTGGGATAACGAAGCTTGTGTCAAGATTCTGAAAAACTGCCGAAAAGCAATACCAGAGAAAACTGGAAAGCTTGTTATAATTGAAATCGTTCTACAGGAAGATGGTAACAACATATTTGGAGACGTGGGTTTGGTATTTGATATAGTAATGGTTACACGCACTATTGACGGAAAGAAAATGATTGAGCTTGAATGGAAAAAATTATTGGAGGAAGGAGGACTCCCTCTATACAAAATCTTTAATATTCCGTCCTTACCATCCATTATAACATATATATATATATATATTTAAACTCCAAGCTAAAAATTAATGTTATAACTAGTTTGTTTGTTAATTATCGATGCTTCAATAAATTGATTGATAATGCATTTTCTGTAGTTTTTTTGAATAGTACTCTTTTGCGCTGACAGGAGGGATACCATTGCTAAGATTCTTGCATAACAACAAATAGAAAGTGTATTTATGTTTGCACCTCGTTTGGATGCTGATAACAGCCTTTTCTTGATAAAGTACTAACTCTCGTTTCCTAAAAAATGGTGTATTCAGGAATAGAACGGGTGTATTTATCATCTCTATAATTGAAATGGCAGCTTTAAAATACATTGCCCCAAAGTTTCTAGGAATTCCAGACACATACTACCCAAAGCCCATATCTTAAATTGGGTTTCCATTGGGCCCAATTCAACAGACATGGATACAACTCTGAGATGTCCGGTAACCCAAATGATCTGTTATAAAGTAATGCACTAAGTATTGTTTGAAGATTCTTGGGGCCCCAAAGGGAACAACTTTTTGAAAATTCTGCCTTAAGATAAAGGTCATGCTTTTTTTATGAGTGTCGTTCCCCTGTTGAAGCATGCTTAAGAAGAATGTATGGTAGTGCTTCTACTAAAAGTATTTTCTTGTCACCTAATAGACATTCCAAGGATTTCTATGACCTTATGAAAACATTTACACAATAGATTGAATAACTAATGTCCCTTGTTTAGTTTAAATTGAAAAAAGGACTTAATAAGCTTCAAATTATAATGGGAAATGTTCTTTTTCATAAAAAGGATTAAATTAAGGTCAAAACTAAAATAGTAGATAAGAAAGCTTTGAAATATCTTTAAAAATTGTAGAATTGTAATATTATGCACTCCTCTGTTGATCTACAATAGCATAATATCCTTTTAATAGGAGATGTTAAGATATCATATTTTCTTACTCGGTGAAAACTTTGTGCTATGTATTTATTAAGGATAGTCTATAATTGAGATTTACTTGGTTAGTATAAAGATAAAAATTAACAAGTAACATAACCTCACTCATATTTGGCTTATAGATTGTCATAAATAAGAAAGTGGAGAAGTTAGATAAAGATTGACATAAAATAAGAACAACTACACATGACTATGACATAGCATTACCAAATTATGTGGTGTATCATCATGATTCATGCCAATGAAGCAATGACATTTTGGTCCCATTATCACAAGCAATATTTTTTTCTCCATTGCCCCTGGTATTTAGTTACAAACACAGGTTGAAATTTAAGAGTTCTGTAATCCTTATTCTTTTTAGCTTGAATATGCAAGTGCTCCTCAAGTACACAAAGTTTAAGCATATCCAATCATCACGCACTGAAATTTATTTTAACCCCTAAACTGAACTGATATGTTATTTATCAATCAATACAAAATATAGCTTCACTATTTGTGTGACACCTACAAGTTGGTAAATGCTGAAGTGGGTTAAGAAATTTATGAAGTGATATACGAAAATCTTAGTGCAAGTGGCATACAACCAATCTGTCCACGCCCTCATTGTCATTGACTTTTTCGTTGGTTGTTGCAATCTGATAAAGTCCAAGATTTTCTTTTTAATTTATAACATTTGGTTAGTGGTTGCACTTCTAAGATCAATGTGATGTAATTTGTCCGGATAAGATCTGAAAAGGGTTTCAATTCTTAGGACTAATAACCCTTGGTGGATAACATGTTGATTGCACTCAAAAACTAAACTCTTTTTTAAGTCAATGGGATTGAGATGAAAAAGACTAGCAGCACACAGCATATGCATGCACATGATTTTGTTTTGGATGATGGGACATTGATCATACAACAAACAAATTTTAATGAAATTACCCGCCCCAGAGCTGATCGAAAGCATATAAGGTTTAGAAGAATGAGTTCACACTTGACACCAGTATCCCCACTTTGCTTTTTGGGTAGACAAAAGCATGCATAAGTTTGGTCTTGGACTGGACCAAGCGAAATATCAAATATTTCTCAATTCGTTAAGCAAATGATCTCCTTAACTCTGAATAGAGAAGAAAACATATCGTTTGCTATAATTCTATTGCCGGTGCAAACCAAATTAAGAAAATTAGCGTACTGTGAAGAAATCAAAAGCTGCTTTTTGTGTGTCATTCATCAACTGTTTTGTTTTCATAGTTATTGACGAGTTTGACAAGCTAGCTCACCACACCAACCACAGGGCTTCGATTGGAACTCCACATGGGAGGGAGACTTCTGTCTAACAATGCATATTCTACCTTATACTACTCGATAAATTTCTCTCTCGGCCTAACTTAGAATAAGATAAAGAGAGATATTCACCAAATAACAACAGGCTTTGTGCGATGTGTCAAAAGTGTTTCCGATGGTTTTGGAAATTGCGTCAAACAGCCAGTCTAAACAGAATTTTGATGGTGCCAATAGTTGATTCTACCCCAAAACAAAGGGCTAAGGCCACTGGTATTTTGTCCATCAGCTAGGACCCACATTTCCAGCCATAGACAAATCTGGAATTTCTATTATCCTTTCAACCCCATGGTTAAGCAGTAGAATTGTGGGAAGCATAGAAAATCTTAACCTTACTCTGATTTTCTTTCATTTTCATAGATGCAACTAATCCAACCAAAAAAAAAAGATATATTGAAGGCCTAATAACTGTACATTGCACTTAGACTATGAACAGAATATGTATTGTGTGGAAAATATTTAGCAAATTCTGCAGTCATTTTTCCTTCGTCTCTAGTAGTTTTTTTTTTTTTTTAATTATAATCAAGATAATGTACTACACAAACCACAGAAAGTTGATGGTTCAAGAGCCTTTCTCACGTCTCTCTCATCCCTCGCCTATTTATATCTACATAAAACTCATTAACTGCCTTAACAAGCAGCAAAAAAAAAAAAGTTAACTCATCTCATAAGCTGTCTCTACTGAGATTTCATATAAGCATTGGCCTTAAAAGAAAAGCCTATCAATGAAGCTTGACAACGAGAATAATCAACTACAATCCTCACATTCAAGGGCTATCACATTCACTCCGGGCACAAAACCAAAACCTCGAAAAGAGGCTTTTAGTGATCAGTCATTTTCATGGAAAATCTTCAAGTAGTGGTACTTAGCCACGCCTAATCCTCGTGAAGTAGTTGAAGTCATGGTGCTGGACCCTCAGCTGCTTTAGCCACGAATCTGCTACGCTCAAAAGCGACACTAGCCTCTCTTGGTCCCGACCACAATTGCCCGAGACCCACACATTCCCTTGCATCTTGTAAGTGGCCAAACCAAATGGAGGAAGAGAGACCCCTTCCCCTTCCTTCTGCTTCCTTTCAGCATTCTCAATGTCATCATCAGGGTCCATATCTGTACAAAGATAAAACACCCACAACAAAAAAATTTCTTACTGTACAAATATAAAACTTTCTTAAAAAATTTAAGAAAATAAAGGTAACAATGTGAGAGGATACTGGAAAGATAAAAAAAAAAAAAGCTACATGATATAAAAATGGACAGAGAGAATACCTTGAAATGAAGATGAAAGAGTGTGGTAAGTAAGGAAGCAAGTGGACAAATCCTTTATGGTCCTTCCCATGGGAATATGGTATATTGGGTACCTGCATATTTTTCACAATAAACAATTTATGCTTAAAATCATGTATTGTACTAAAATTATAGATATTCATGTGCAAAATATGTCATTTGTTTCATATTAGAATACAGAAAACCTAAAGCTAAGCTATGAGTGTTCATTTGCCCAGTGTGTTGGACTATCTGCATTAGAGTTCAATAGCAAACAAAAACCTTCATAGCCTGTTAAATATGGCCACAATGTCTTTTTCTGGTATCTTTATCTAGCTTGATTAATAATTCCTTTTCGTCCACAGACATATAGAGAGATGAGAAAGAGAGATACCAAGCAACTGCCATCCAACTGGCAGGTGAAAGATCAACACTCCTCAATGACATCAACCCCGGGTATCTTTGAGCTAATCCATTAATCTGAAAGTAAAGAACCAACAAGGCATCTCAAGAATCAGCATCCTTTCATGCTGTAAAGGGGCACAAAGAATTTCTAGAATAATTGATCGATTAAAATTTCGTATTTTGATTGGTATGTAATATTCTTCTTCAAAACAACAGTAAAAGTTAACAGACAATATCAGATCAAAGGCAAGAACAAATGCCTAACAAAGACAATCATAAATTAGAAAAAGAACATGAATCTGAATAATTTTTTGCAAAGTAGTGATGTGTGGATGAGACAGAGAATACTAAAAAATCAACAACAGTGACTAAAAACAATTAGAGGAAAAACGTTTTTAGTTTCAATGTTCAAAAGTCAAAAGTTTGATTTTATCTTTATCAGATGCTTATCATGAAATCGATTTCAGATTATTCTATTTCTATCCATCCACAGATGTTTTCATCACTCCAATCAGTTCTTTAATTGATCAATCTTCATTTAGGAAAAACAAAATTCAAAGCAAAAAAGTACAAATCAAAGTAAATAACAATGTAAACCTATAAGTAAGCTTGCGTAAGAAAACTACGAAGCTATGTAATTAGGAAAAAGTACCTTATCCATAAGAGGAACTCTTCCATAAGGAGTTGATCTCTCAAAGTACTGGAAATAAAGGTAACCCAATCTATCATTTAGATGCAAAAGATTGTCTTGCTCAAATCCTCCTTCCTCAGATGAGCATCCGTCCCATCTCCATGGCTTGTCCATTTCACTCTCATCACTACACGAATCACTAAACGAATCCCTTGTCTCACCATCATCTGTCTCTTCCCTAAAAATTAGAACCATTTTCACCATTACTTTCCTACATATGCAACTTGTAGACATAAGACTCAAAATATTACCATTTGATCAACTAACTGTAAAACACATAATTTTCAGCAGTTTTCACACAAAATTAAGGGGCATTAATCGCCAAATCGACCACAAAGTTCGATTATACAGCTTACTGATGGCTATTATCACTAATAAAGCACATTCAATCAACATAATGAATAAGTAGTTCTTCGTCAATTTAATACACTCGATCAGCAAAACAATCCCTCAAATGAAAACCATTGTAGAAACAAAAGAAGATTGCAGGTGCAAAAGCTGAAAGTGATTACCTTAACCCATTTACATATGAATTGCTGGTAAATATTTGTATTGCAGAGAGATAAGGCACGTAGTACTGAACTAATGTTTCACCGTTGCCCAAAACGATAGGAACTCCAGCCCCATAAGCACTCCATTCGTCATAACAATTCCAGAGATCACCCAACGTAAAGTACTCAATTTTTTCCCTCTCCCATGGATGCCATAAACTGTTGAGGTTCCTCATCTCAGTCTGCAGCACATACCCAGCAATTACAAAACAAATAAACATTATAAACAAAAATAAAAGCAAAGATTATTAAATGATCAGGATTGGTAATTAACAATGAAGAAATGGCAAACCTTGGGGAGGAATTGAGGAGGGACTACCGGTGTCGTCCAATGGAGGAAGCAGTCAAGATTTGATTGCGTTGACCCTTTGCCAAGAAACATTATTACAACAGAAAGAGAGAGAGAGAGGGAGGGAACGGGGATGGAGAGAAATTGAGTTTCTCTCCCCAAACTTTGAACACGGAGGAAAGGAAAGAAAAGAACAGAGGAAAAACAGAGAAAGGGAAAAGAGATATGAAGAGAGAGATTGTCGGGATTTGATAAAGATGAAAGAGAAATGCAGATTTTGTCTACGATGATGTTCTATTTTTTGACGTTTGGACAGCTAAATTTACGGACGCCTTAAAACAAACTAATAGAAAATAACAGAAAAAATAAATCTCTGTTACTCTCGGAATTTCTCTGTTCGACGGAGAAACTTTTCTGTTGGCGAATGTTATCTACTTCAATACCGGAAAATTCAACGTGAAAAGAAAAAAACTAAAGCTATAAGTAATCGTTTCTCTAAACTTGAAGAAAACTCAAGCCTATTCTGCTTTGATCAGTATTGAAGAAACAAAGACTACTTCATTCGGCAAAAGGGTCACAAGAAATTCTATTCAACATTAATTCTTAAAGTTAAATCAAGAACCGACGTAGCTAAACACGAAAAATTAAAGGACAACCTACGAATTCAAACGAAATTTGTAAGAAAAGAAAACTACAGAGAGAGTAAGAAAACAAGAGAAAGTTTAAGAGAAAATGTTGTTCCAACGGAAACCCATGTTTTGTGAGTAAATACTCGGATGGTTTTGTTCGTTTCGCAGTAGCCAAGGTTAGAAAACAAGACAATTTTCTAACAGATAATGTAAAATCTAACTTTCCCGGCAAAAGAAAAAGCAGAGCAAAATAAAACCAAACCGGGAGCGAAGAACAGAGTTCGTTTGGTTTATAGAAACAACTGATCTAATTACAGAGGGTATAGAAGTTGTAAAGGCAGCACAAAGATTTATCATTTATGAGACTAATCTCTCTCTCTCTCTCTCTCTCTCTTAATCTTTGATTACGATAGACAATTACACAATATTTTTTTCTTTTATATTTTAGAAAGGGTTTAAGGGGACTGGGTCCATGGCTGGTAGATTATGTCTTTGAATTTTCCATTAATCATCTTTGGCATTAAAAAATAAAAATAAAAAATCGAATTTCCGCATGCATTAATGTAAATTAATCTATTTATTTTACTAATTTTAAATAATTATATTAAATTTTGTTTATTTTAATAAATTTTGAACGTGACAGAGAAGCATGGTGGTTTTAAAATGTTAATTTTATTCTAAGTTATTGTTGTTTAATTGTAATTAAATGATAACCTAAGTTAGAGGGTTTGTTTAGAATCAAATTAATCGAGGTTATTAATTCAACAAAGTTTAAATCTAATTTAATGTTGGTTAATTTATAAAACCGAACAATAAAGTAAACATATATTTTAATCAACATTAATTTATGAATTAACATTAATATTGTTAAATGCAGATACAGGACGTAGGTGGGGGTTGGTTCCCAAACAATCAGCAATTTCACATAGAATTAATGAATGAACAAAGACTTTCCCTAAATAATAATTAACCCAATGTCTCTTCTATTTTCCATGTTATATTAATTTCAATGTCATAGTTGATTTGATTTTGATGAAAGGGCCAGACAATTTGATGTTTGCGTTTCAATTCCCAGGTCAAATTGTGGCTGTCATCGGGATTTGAGGTTAAGGGGTTGCTTAGTTTTGAGATTTGAAGTGTGGGAAATAAAAGATTTACACAAATTCATTTGAAGCTAACAATCAAACAAGTGAAAGAGTCGTGCCATCGTAATAATAATTATGTAAGGAAGTCAGTCAAGTTTATCCAAGCCTGTTCATGTACAAGTTGTCGGGTCAACTTAACTTACGAGATATCTGTTTAAGAATCAACCAAGGTAACGTAATTGCAACAATTTATGCCGTAATTCCTGGAGAGTCGACCAAGACAAAGGCAATGTCTGCACTGCACCATCATATATTATACATAAACAGCCTGACCGCTCTTATTGACCATGTCTTGTTGCTATGTAATCCGATATTATGCCTGTAATATGCTGCCAAAGTTTCTGTATTTTTTCGACATTGCAATTGGAAGTGATTGTTGTATTGTTATGAGAGGAGAAAAAGAGTGTTCTGTCTTCCGACAAAGCGTTTCGATTTTTTTTTCTAATGGGTTTTTATGCATGGACCATGTAGAGTAGAATCACAAGCAATGGTTATATGAACATGGACCAAGTCAGTGTCATGGTTCAGTTTATAAGCCCAAGTTACACGTTCAATTACAATTGGCCCGTAATAATTAGAAACAAAAAGATTTTGGTCTGTAAGTCATTCCTTTCAGGATGCTCCTTCAAATGAAAATCTGAGGAGATGAGATTTGTAGAAACTAGCAGGCAACTTGGCTTCAATTCCTAGCATTGCACTTTAATAAAGAAATGGTGAACTATCCAAATGTTATGATAATTCGGAACATTATCAGCAGTTCAGACAGCCATGTGTATATAACAAGGAAACATAAGAATAAGAAAAACCCACTATTAAAATATAAAATTTCTGTGTCATTCAAAGAGTGAACCTCAATTTACTCTCAAATTCACAAGATAATATTCAAATTATTAAAATATAAATGGGAAAAAAGATTATATAAAAAAAAAAAAAAAAACACGTTCCCTTCATTAGCAGCTCTCTGTAGACTGTTGCTCTGTTATTGATATTTATCTGCCCCTCAACAAGGCCTTCTCTGCAGTGTCCATTTCTTCAAGAATTCTGGCCTTTCTCTTAGCAGGAATTGGAGCAGTTGGTCCAAAACTTATGTAATGTCCAGAGACAGCATTCAATGCAGAGTACATATCCCGAAAGGATGCTCTTCCAAGCAAAGCTTTCTCTCTTCTGTATTTAGCCACCCATGAATTAGACGCATCTCTTAAATCAGCAACAGCAGTAGCCACATCCGGGTCGTTCTTATCCATGTTGATGGTTGTTCTAACTTTGATGATCACATCTTCTGTGTCTTTCACGTACTCTTCATCAGAAGCAAATGCCGGGGATAAAGGTGACAGAAACAAAGGACAGAGTATGCTAGCAGATAGAGTTAGGAAGTGGCGCCTTGGGGTTTGTTTTTGTTGTTGTTGTTGTTGTTGTTGTTGTTGATGTTGATGTGATGATTGCGTTGGTAAAGTAGCGGAGACGACGGTGGTGGGTTTTGGCTTGACCACGGGGAGGGCTGTAGGCTTGGAGGTTGGGGTTAAGAGTGTTGGTGAGGCCATTGCTCGGCTATGGTGGAAAGAGAAGAGTGATCAGGAAAGGAGAGATTAGTGCTTGTAGTAAGGAGTATAGGAGAGGGGAACTGGGTTTGTGCCACGTGTGCTTATCACCTTATCTTGTATCTAGTTTTTATGGATGAGAGAATACCCAATGATATTATAGATATAGATCTGCGTGGTGTCCCTCCCTGCCTGAAATTCAGGTTTTTACGAGCATCGTCTGTTTTTGTGAATTTTATGAAGTGCATTTTCAACTGAAGAGTAAATAAAAGGCGTTGCTTTTGGGCCTAAAGGATCAGTAACGGGCCAACCAATTTATTGAATGGGCTTCATATTATAAATTGGCCCAAAGAAGTTACACGATTAGGGATGTGCCTTATTTGAAAGACTTGAGAATTGTGATGGTTGTAGCTTGTAGAAGCTTCAATTTGGAAAGAATGGGACAAGTTTTTGAAGCCCTTTTATGAGCTTCAATAATTTAATACTAGCAACGGATGCTATGCATATGATCCCACCCACCATATGCTGTTAATATTTAAAATAATGGGCGACAAATGGATACTTTCTTCATAAAGAAGATATGTTCCATGTTTATCATTATTGACCTCAACACATAAAGCAGTCAATGTTACTCTAGATTTGATCTTCCTAGGAGATATCAGTAAAACTTGAGAATATACCCTTCTAAGCTAAGATAAGATGTTATATTCATATATGGGTTATGGCAAATTTTCAAATGTCATCCTCTAGGAAATCTAGTACCATGGTTTGCATGCGGCCGGCTATAAAAATCCCAATGCAAATATATTATTCAACTAGGTTTCATCGATATGCCTAATGTATTTGTCTTTAAACAAACACACTTGAGTATAATTTAGTTGGGTCAAGCTCTAGTTAATTCACATCATGAATGTATAACAACACATACATGTTATATGTAATTATGTGAAATTATGTCCATAATCAATCTTTTAATAAAGAAAGCATAATAGAAAGTAAAATGTTATTGGTTCATGTAGTTGTATCTCTATCAATATATGCATATAAAGCAACATTAAAAAGAAAAAAGAAAGGCCCTACATTGTAGACAACTTGTTGTAAAGATAAAGAGAGCATTAATAAAAGCCAAATGAAAAAGTTTGTGGAAAAGAATGATAATATACAATTCTTTCATTCACCCCTCACCCTCAATCGCGAAAACAGAAAGTTAATGGATATCCATATCGGCATACGTACTGCGGACTCTTTTGTGGAAAAAATGAATGAAACTATCTGATCTAATTATAATACTTTCAAATTCCATAACCTCCAAAAACATTTTCTTAGTGCATTCTCGGGGGTGTAAAGCCAAGATTTGATCTATTCTTCTTAAAAAGATTTCATTTGGGTTTACAAATGAAATTGAGAGATTGTTCATGGGTTGAGAAATTCACTCCGCCAACAAGAAAATAATCACATCCTTCATTCATAAAGGAAAGGAAATGTGAGGGTGAATGATCTCGATCATGTGGTCATCCAGATCTGATCGAGCTAAGCTAGCTATAGACATGCATGCAATTGCAACTTGATGCAGATTTCTTGGTTGTAAGGAATTTCGAGTAGAAGAGTTGTACATAAATGAAACGGATGCCTTGTGACAAAACTTCACCAAACCAAATTAAACAGCAGGATGGCTTGCATGCAAGCTAGACATGCCATGCCATGCCAATAAATTTCCAACCAGTTTCTCTCCTATTACATGCAAGTTTTTGCTTTCAGGCAAGGGAGTTGGTTGCATTGCATTTTGTTTCAGCCCCAACTCGATCTGTGACTGTGCGATTCTTTACAGTTTTGAGTATCGAAACTGTATTATAATAAAACTATCAACTAGTAATAATAAATTTGGAATTGATTAAAGTTGGTGAGCTGAGCTGTGATGGTAACATGCAACCGGATGTGTAGTTCTGAAAATAATTGGAAGAAGAGAAAGAAGATTGATATATCGAAGAGTCAACATGAACTTGACGTAGCTATCATATTAATATTAACATCCATCCATCCATCCATACCACCAAAAAACTTTTAATGATTGGCACACCCACACAGTTACTCCTTTCAAGCCCACCTCCCAAAATTAACCCAACAAAATTAACCTATTTATCCTCCATCCTAAATGTGGTTCCATAAGATAGAATTTGTTAAGACACTACCGATAAAGACACTGCCAAAGAATGCACTAAGAAAATGTTTTTGGAGGCTATGGAATTTGAAACAATAAAACTTTCTTATACAAGACTCTTTCCGGCACAATATTGCAAGAGTATGAGTTGGCAAGATCACTATCACCATTAATAAGGTGAATGTATGGACCATTACCATTGCCACTACCACTACACTTTAGTTTAATAAATTTCAAAAATATTATTAGACTAAATTACAAGGGGGGCTTGTGAAATTTTATTTACCCACAACAAAATAAATGATGAGAAGATAGAATAAATAAAAAAAGGGGGTACAAATGATCATGGGCATTAATGATTGAGGCAATTCTGGCATGGGGACATTACATTAGGCAAAGGCTATTTCTATTTCTATAATTAAATATTTAATAATAAAAAGAAAAAACTTTGCCTAAAAAGAAGAAACGAAGAAAGTCAGGACATGGACAGCCAACATACAAGGGCAAGGCAAGGCTAACACGGGAGTGGGATTGTAAGGGAAGAGTTGTGTTGTCACCGTTAAAACACTTAAATAGCTACAAATACGACGTCGTGTCTCTGTTATGTGTCAGCTTGGCAAGCTTTCTCTCTCGTGTTTTGTTTCACTGCTTCCAACAGCGCGTGGTGACATAACATGCTCGCTCGTAGAACATGGAAAAGCAAACCCAACTCCCTAGTCTATTAACAGCGCGTGGCGTGGTCAAAGACATCATGATTGACCAAAGTAGTTGAATTTCTTACGGACACTCATCAGTTTTACTGTTTTATTTTCTAATTACTTAAAAATAATTAATCTATTAATATTACGTTGGTGGTTGACGCGCCCTAATGAAAAGGTAGTTGGCGAGTGAACTCAATGAAGATCAGTAAATTGATTTCTGTATATCATAATTACGGCCGGGACTACACAGTAACTGCCGGCCAAATCTCTAAGAACTCTCTTTCTTGGCTCTTCTCGTGCCTTCTGTACTTTGCTGACTCTTTCTCATTTTTTCTCCCTTTGTATTTGTTGCTTTCACAATCCTATCCTTGTCTAGTCTTACTTTCTCCTTTGCTTTTGCAATCAATGCACTCATCTCCTTCACTACACTAATATCTCTGTCTCTCTCTCTCTCTCTCGCTTCCCTCTTCTTTTGTTTTCATCCGCCTCAAATTTAGCTGAAGCTAAAAGGTACGCCCATTACTCCACTTTCTCTGCTTTCTTCACTAGTTCAAGTTCTGAGTTCTTGTGATTTTTCCTGTATGCTTTTCAAAGTTCTTAGCTGTACGTGTGTGCTGCTTGCTGGGTGATTCTAAGCGAAACAGAGCACTGTTTTTCATGCTGTCACTGTTTTCATTTCTTAAAAGAAAAGGGCAAAAAAAAAGTGAGAGCTTTTAACTAAACTGTGCAGCAAGTGGGTTTGGTGGACTCAGTGATTTAAGGTCTCTTTGGGTTTTGGTTTCTAACTTTTGTGTTTTATGCTGTGGTTTTATTGATAATTACGTATTGTTTACTTGATCTTTTGCTCTCTTTTTTGCTGTTTTATTTGATTCTGTTTTGACAAAAGCATACCTTTCTTTCGTCTTTTTCTGCTTTCCTCCGTTGCTTTTATCTCCTCCTCTTAATTGTCACTCAAGTGATAAATCAAACTTTGAACACATTTTCTCTCCTTCCTTCTCTCTCTTCTGAAAACAGTGCATTTTCAAATCTCATCTCTGCTTGATTACTGAGAAAATTAAGTTCATATATACAAATATATTCTTTTACTCTGATTTGTTTGTTTGCGAATTGACATTCTCTTTTTAACTGAACTTACTTTTTGTTATTCTTTTTTCTTCGAAAGTGCCCATCGATGAGAGTTTGATCCATAATTCTGTGATTCATTACATTTTCCGTGATTTTCTCAGAAACCAAACAGAAAATTATAGCTTTAGTATATAGAGATGATAGATATGATATTGTGAGGTCATGCTTTTGGATATCGCGATAGATACTTAAACAACACTTTGTTTTAATCTCCTATTTTGGGTTCTCTTGGTGACTGAGCTAAGAAGGTAAAAGTTCTATATTCCTTTTGATTTTCTGATTCTTCTTCTTATTTATTTTTACGTTTTTTTTTAAGTAGTGGTCTTGTAAGCATTATTTGCCTTTCAGGTTTCATTTTTTAATTATATTTAAATAGCAAAGGTTTCTTGTTTTCTGGTTTGTCCTTCATTTTTATGCTCCTGTTTTTCTTGTTCTTCTGTCTTCATACACTCCAATTTTTTTAATTGTAGTTTGTGGATTAAATTTCTTGAAATTTCCCCATTTGATTTGGGTCAATGTCAATCCTGTTTAATGACACATAATTAGTTAAGCCTTTTAAGTATATTCTATTCCAAGGTCACATGGAAGATTTTTATATACCTTTTGTTCAACTTGCTGAGTTTTCTTTACATGCATCCATTTCTGGGTTCTATGAAATTTTATGATTAACAATTCCATTAACCAGCTTCTCCTTGTTTTTTTCAGCTGGTTTTGTTATCGATTACCGTGACCCCCAGTGGATTATGTTTGACCAAGATTAAAAAGATCGCCAGTTTTCTATGTTGAGGTTGTAAAGTGTCTTGTGGTCTTATGTCCTGGAATCTATAAGAGTAGATATTCATTTGCTCAGTTGACTATTCCAGTAGTTAAACAATTTCATGTGAGATCTGTTCTGTGGAAAGGAGGAACCTTGTCCCTTAATTGCATCAGATGCCTTCTTCCTGGAGCTGAGAAAATGGGGGGTTGTGTTTCAACTAGTAGCCGAAGTACTTGTAGTAGCAGAAGCAATGGAGAGACTGTTTCACCTGCATGTTCGGGGATTGGATTTTGTGGGCAAAAGAGAACTAAGAGAACATTCTCTGATCATGTTATTACGACGCATAATTTGTCATCAATACCCAACAGGATATTTATGAATGGAAAAAGCCGAACTTCTTGTATATTCACTCAGCAGGGTCGCAAGGGAATAAATCAGGATGCCATGATTGTATGGGAAGTAAGTTTCCTCTCTTTATATTGAAATTACTATTTAGTTGTCTTTGGAGATTATTACTTACTTCACTTTGAATTGCTCTAGGATTTCATGTCAGAAGATGTGACTTTCTGTGGTGTCTTCGATGGACACGGTCCACACGGCCATCTTGTTGCTCGCAAAGTGAGGGATGCTTTGCCAATAAAATTACTATCATTCCTGCTTTCTTCTCAGGCGAGGCAAAATGGGTCTGGTAAAACATGTTTCAGGGGGAATATGAAGAAATCAGATGGCGGAGATTCAGAGAAGGACGGCTCAGCTGAGGATAAAATGAATTCATTATGGAGAGAAGCATTTCTGAAGGCATACAAGTCCATGGACAAAGAGCTGAAATCCCATCCCAACTTGGACTGCTTCTGCAGTGGTAGCACTGCTATCACTTTAGTGAAACAGGTATGGCAGGGAGATCTGAGCATACTCTTCTTCAATTTGTTTAACTTTCTTCTAAAGTTTATTGTTTGTTATGTGATTTCAAGGGATCCAATCTTTTCATGGGATATATTGGGGATTCTCGGGCAATTATGGGATCTAAGGACAGCAATGACTCCATGGTGGCAATTCAATTGACTGTTGATCTAAAGCCTGATTTGCCAAGTATGCTTTGCACCATTAGAATTTTTGTGCTTGTGCTCGGTAGTCTGAATCTAATTGATGTAATTGTGAATTGTCATAGGGGAAGCTGAGAGGATTAAACGATGTAAAGGGAGGGTCTTTGCATTGCAAGATGAGCCTGAAGTACCCAGAGTTTGGCTGCCATTTGATGATGCTCCTGGGCTAGCAATGGCTCGGGCATTTGGTGATTTTTGTTTGAAGGAATATGGGGTGATTTCAGTACCTGAATTTTCTCACCACCTATTGACAGATAGAGATCAATTCATTGTTCTTGCTTCAGATGGTGTAAGTTTTTCACCTCCCACTATTTGTTTATTTTGTTCTATCAAATTGCAAATTTCTTTTATCTTCCGGGATTCATAGTTCGGATAAAACTTCATTCTGGTGGGGATATTAAAAGCTCGCCATGCTGATCGAAGGCTATCAAAATAAGCAACTAGGCTGTCTACATTATCATAACTTACCCAGAATATAGCCCTGAACACCACTAGAACTATTGGTTATATCAAACCTGTCTGTGGATCTTTTGCTTTGTTATGCTCTCATTTAGACAAGGCAAATATTGGGATTTTGATTGCTAGATTTCTCTTTTCATTGCTTGGAAGAAGATTGAGTGACTTATCATCTCTGCATGTCTTAAAAACATTGGTTACTGGTTTCTTTTGTGGTGTGAAGTGAAGTGGATATTAAAACCACAATTTTAGAATTATAGAACTTATCTCATGGTCCAACTACATGGCGTGTGAAACGTGAAACTGAATTAGTTGCATGTATCTCTAGTGCGCTTATGACGTAAGAATACAAGTTGTAGGTGAGAAAAATGACAGTACAAAGTTTAATTTTAAACTGAAGTAGCAAAAGGAATAGATGCATGAAGCACTGAATTTGTTGTTTAGTGAAATGAATTTTGGAGAATTTCTTCATGCTTGTGTTATTGTAAATATGATAAATACGAAGTTTCCTGTGTGGTTTAGAGGTTCATAATTGTTCTTTTAGTTTGAAGCCAGTCAATTCTAGAAACACATGAAATGCTTTTTTTTTTAAAACTTGATTATGATGGTCCATGTATATACAATGATGGGTTTATTCACCAAATTTAATTTCCTATGAGCTTCCAAACAAGCCAATCTATTTATCCTCTTTTCTTCTATTATTTTTTGGTTACAAGACCTGTTATAGTATATATTGGCCTGAATGTGTCGGAAGAAGATCCATTATGCATGCACTGAGTGCTGCATTGAGACTACTATTTTTTATAAGGAAAATGGGATACATGGGATGGAAATCTTTCTTATGGATTTTCTGGTAAGAGTTTTAATGATAATTAGTACATGGAACTATAGTCGATCCTTGCATCAAAAGCTCATTAAATCTGTAGCTTCTTCCCTTATAATATAACTTCAGCTGTAGATGATTTGGTTTTCTCCACACGTTTATGTTGTTCTTGTTACAGGTTTGGGATGTCCTGAGCAATGAAGAGGTGGTGGAAATTGTATCCTCAGCTCCAACACGGGCATCTGCTGCCAGGATCCTCGTGGACGCAGCTGCTCGTGAATGGAAACTCAAATATCCAACTTCAAAGATGGATGACTGTGCTGTTGTTTGTTTATTTTTGGATGGGAAAATGGACTCCGAGTCTGATTACGATGAACAAGGCTTCTCTTCTGCAACCCTTCAGAGCAATCACTCTGGTAATGCAATTGAATCAGATGATGGCCAGAAGTCCGAGCCATCTTTGCAAAGAAATTTTACAGTTCGATCATCAGATGAAAGTGATACATATGGAAGATTACTAGCGGACGATGAAGGGAATGGGGAACCGTTCCCAGCGGACGATCAGAATTGGTCAGGTTTGGAAGGTGTCACACGAGTGAACTCACTTGTACAACTTCCAAGATTTTCTGAGGAACGGCCAAACCCATAAACTTAGTCGTTGTTATATCTTAGCTTCTGAACCTCGTTAATCCAAGGAGAAGAAAACTCCTCTGGATTGGTTGCACCATGTTCTGGCATTTTGTTTTGTTGTATTGCGCAGAAAATTTAATGAAATGGCTTTTCTTATGGAATTGAACTGTATCAGTATAGTTGTGTTGATATCTTTCCTCTTCTTTCAATGATTATTTCCTTTCTGGTTGCTCTAACATGTCCACAATGAACCGCATTTAAGAGGGAAGTTGAGTCGTCAACCAGAGCTGACACTACAAATATTGTACTTCAAGAAATGCACGGCATGTTTGACATACAAACATACCATACCACTGTTGGCCTTCAGCTATGATCTAGTTTTTTGAAGTGTAAATGTAATTAACCAACAGTTTCTTTTCCCCCATATAAAAGGAGTTGATAAGCTGCAAACCAAAAGACTTCAATTCAGAGGCATTGGCGCACAGCATGGATGGTCACATACATTTGATTATGCAATAACAACTGACTTTCCCTCGTTCAAATTATTCAATTTAAACCCAAATTTATTTGTTCGATCTCAACCAGCTGTCTCAATGGCGTCACTCTCAATTAGACAGAATTGGCAGATCAGCTTGTTGGAACCCTAGACCCCAAAAAAAAAAAATACTAGGCAGAG
Organism: Cedrela odorata; assembly: GCA_035584115.1. Taxonomy (NCBI): domain Eukaryota; kingdom Viridiplantae; phylum Streptophyta; class Magnoliopsida; order Sapindales; family Meliaceae; genus Cedrela; species Cedrela odorata. The sequence continues at coordinate 3,004,477 of JAXCLQ010000001.1, read as the reverse complement.
AACAATTTTAATGAAAAATCATCTATTTAATCCTTAAATTACCAGCCTGTATAATATGAAAGCACATAAACGAGACACGTCTAATGCCACTTTATTAGCCGTTGCTCTTGTTGGTGCAAGGAGAAAGATCGAAATTACAAGTAATAAATAAAGCCCCTGTTAATTACTTCATTTCTGTCTATCCTTCCAAAGAATTTCATTGTCCTTCCGTATTAACTAGCCAAAGAGTAAGAGATCCATTCATTTATACATTTTCCATCTTTTTGTAATGTACGGGCATGCATTAAAATGGACCAACATCTCATAAATCGCTGTGAGAAGTTGATCTAATTCCAAACCCATGCAGGCTTTCAGTAATGACAGAAAATCCTCAACTTCCATGCAACGTATGCGCTAGTTTCTTCTTTATCTTTGAAAGGGGATAAATAGCTTTAACTAGCCGCCAAAACTTCAACCAACTCGCCAAAAACAGGAACTATAAGAAGAGCTATATCCCCTGCACATTCTCCATCACAAGCCAAGTTAAATCTTCTTTTACAATGGCTTACAAAACCGTTTCTTCTCTCCTGGCTCAAATTTTCATCCTCAGCCTTCTGCTTGCAATCGCAGGCCAAGCACTAGCTGGCCGTGGCAACCCAAAAGCTGCCGAGAATGCGGACGTGAAACAGCCTGAGTGGTTGCTTAAATCTGATAACAGTCTGCTCATTCCTGGAATTGGGAGGGTGATGCTTCCGCCAGGACTTGGAACACATTACACTCCATACCCTGGCAGTGGCAGCCCTAGAGGAACAGGAGCCATAGGCAGTTATCTTCCTGGAGTTGATGACACATTTGTCCCGAACCCCGGTTTTGAGGTTCCAAACCCTGGCGGTGGTGTCGGCGGCGTTCCAGCAAACGCACTTCCTTGAGTTTATTAAGCTGTTGTTTCAATAAATGAGTGTGTTATGTGTCTGTAATTTCCAATAAGTGCATTTCATGTACAAGGAATATTTGTGTATCTTCTGTAGTATCGAAGTCCTCGAGTCTTTCAGATTTCGACAGAATAAGTATGCTAGATTTAGGTGTTCGAGCTAGCTTCGTAACGTATTCATGTCCTATCCTTGGTTGAAATATGTGCGAGCATTTTTCAAGTCTCCGATTGGGTTGAGTTTATATTTGCATATTCTAAAAATATGGGATCATTTAATTTTAAAAACATTGAAGTTATAGTTCATTAACTGCAACACAGGGCTATCATTCCCAGCTAGCTCCAAAATCTGTAGATTGGAGTATAAATCTCGTGGCTCAACTTTATACTTTGAAGTATAACCAGAACCATGAATCAATAAATTACATTCCTTTTCTTTTAAACGATTGAAATACTAACATTTTGTAGGCTGAAGCTACCAGTCCACGTTCAGTGAGTACAAAACAATGTCTATTAAAGAAAATAAAAGCTAAAAACTTAAATTCAGAATGCTGCTAAGAAAGCTGGAAATGCTTCAAAGTCATCCATGAAAACTGACTTGTTAAGATCGATTTACATAACATTTGAATTCTAAACTGCGGAGTACACTCACCAAGATGAATTGAGAATGTTCATTTATCTAAAATTTTCACATAAAATAAATCAGTAATATTAAAAATACAAATAATATACAAAATCACACGGTATAATAATATTAGTTGAATAAAAATATAAAAATATAATTACCAATTTATTAATTTTATATTTTCATTTAATTAATACTACCCTAGCACGTCCATCCGATTGAGAGTTAGTATTAGTAAATTATTTAATGGATGATAACAAGTCACATCAAAGATGAAATACCAACACATTGAACTCTATAATGTGCAAACAGCTTATAATTAATACGAGTCTATTACGACAAATGACACAGATTTGGTCTCACAAAAACATTTGGGTTGTCAATTGTGCTAACAATGGTTGGATTAAATAAATCATACGCAACACACCTTTATGTGTACTACTTAAAGTCAGTATCACTGTGAACCAATTTATCCCAACAACCATACTGTATGGTCCATACAGCATAAATCAACTTGATTAATGTTAGCTCAAGTTTATAAATGCTACTTCCTGTCATCGTCAATACTACTTCTGCATGACCCTCAGCCAATTCTTTGGTTAAATGAAAGGCTACGACGTGTTTATAAAAAACCATCTTAAGTTCTCCAACGACTAAAATCAATGAAGTCACTTTTAAATATATTGAAATCCAGGAAATTACTCTCACGGCCGTAACATTTCCATATTTGATTTGATTTTTCTAAGCTTCCAGTGTTAAATTTCACACATTCGTTTCTCTAGGAATAATCAAGGGCAGAAATCTCAAGATCAGATGAAGATAACATTTAATGTTGACAACAACAAAAGATTCAAATGATCTCATTAGAAAATCAAAGCTAATGTTATACATGGGTCATATCATAAAGAAGAACGAAGAAAAATATTTGAAAAGAGAACGAAAAATTATTTCAAAATCATTATTGTATAGGTTCCATAATGTCAAGGAAAGATTCCAAGTGTAAAATAACGCAATCTGGAACTGATCAAACCAAAACCTGAGTTTCCTTTGAACTTGAACTCCTAATACACATGCCTAGACATTTTGTATATTCTGTACAAAAGATTAAACAAGTCTGGTAAGTACAGCACATGACTACGACTCAAAAGAGAAACAAAACAAAATTTCAGAAAGAAGCATAAATCAATCAGCATCAGTTAATTATAACGGCCGTATAACATTATCAGCTCAACAGCACATCTCCCTTGAGCCTCAAAAAGTACAGAAGCCTTTAACTCAAAAGAAGTCAGGACCACAATGAGAAGAATCCATGAAATGAGCATCATACATTTTTTAGTACAAAGCTTCCAAAAATTATCACTTAAGAGAACTTATGGTTTAAATTCTCTTAATAAAGTTAGAAGCAACAAATGGTTAAAATGCATGATAAATTCTTGATAAATAAAGAAATTTCCATTGATTTATTAATTTTTCCATGATGATCACTCATGGATCTGGTCATTGGAGGTTGCTTACTCAACTGTTGCACCTCTATCACAATCTTAGCCATCTAATCAGTGGTTTACAAGTTAATAACGCACAACAAGATTATATTTTCTTCAAATTGGTAACATGAACCAGCACAGCGTCCCTCACTCGCAAAGCATAAGTATTTTTTCGGCAGGCAGCTTTTCTTAAAAAGGTAATATGAAGCCAATCAGTACACACAAGTAAATAAACTTATAAAATTGAAAGGACACTTAATTGGCTTTACCAGAAATGAACCTAACCATAAATGAGCCTCCTAACAAAGCAACCAACCACATGTCTTTCACATATATATAACCCTAAGTTCAGAATTAGTCTAGCCAAACAAGATCCCAGAAAAATACCAATAATAGAAATCAAGTATGGTCTAATTCTGCTAAATATGTCAAAAATTATCTCACTAGGGAGGAGAGAGATGATGGTGGCAGCAAGGGAGGAGAGAGAGAGAGAGAGGATAGTGAGATGATTTGGGTGCTGTGACCATTGATCGTAAATGCTTGTTAGCCAAAACAATGGCGTTCCCACAAACATAGCTGTCTAAATAAAAAAGAACACATCATCATACAGATAGGACGCTAATCCCCAATTACAATTAGATTAAATTGAGCTAATAACAAATTTTAAAGAACCAAATTGAACCAATAGAGACAGATGCACACACACAAACACATAGAAATCCCAACATTGCTATTCATAAAGGAATTCAGAACAATCAATTTTGTCAATTTTCTGTCTTCCGAGGAATGTTAATTGCACGATAACATCCTGGAAAATGAATGTGTTAATCTTGTGCTCGTAAGGTTGATGAAAGAATGAAAAATCATTAATACTTTGTACACTAAAATGCTTCCACACATTCTCCACTAAATGAGTCCATCTTCATGGCCATTTTTCATTTTGAACAAATTTGATACACATAATGACTTGTTCCCCCAATATTTTCAAATCAAAATACATTTTAAGAAAATAAAATTACAGGCTTTGTGATGAAATGACGCTTCACCATGGAAGGCGTGACAATTGTCATACAAAAAATGCAAGTCAAAGTCAATTTTCGGATCCAATGTGAACCAAAATTTGGTTTCTCATCACCAACTTCTCAAAAGCTATCTCAACCGCCAAAAAGACCAAATTTGCGTTGATCATTGTATTGAAAATAACCCCAGGAGAAACAAAATTAACAAATATGTAACCAACCATTTTACAAAATTATCAGAGATAATTATAAACACTGCTATTTAAAAAAAAATGAAGAAACTGGGGTTGAAGAATCACCTGATTTGAAAGACTGTAAAATGCGGAACTCAATAACCGACAATCTTGAGAAGGATGAAACATAGAAATATCAGAAATATGAAGAGGAACAGATAATCTACGAAAACGAAGAACTTGGTGGACCCATGATTTCTTTTAATGTTCTTGATCTTGTTTTTGGTCTCGTAGTCTTTTCGTTCGTCATCAATTGGTTCAAGTGTAGCCATGCCTGCAAGTTGGTCACGGATCTAGGGCTCCGGGTGACCAAGATTTTGGGGATCTGGAACTCTGTTTTTTCGATTACCGTTGGAAATCTCTGGTCGTTTTTTTGTGCCGCGCGTTTTGTAGAAATTATGAGGCTATTTGGGCTTATAAATAGAATCTTAGGCAGGCCCAAATGATTGGCCCATATTTTTTTCTCAATCATACGGTAATTGTACATTAGGATCAATTTAATTTCATTCACGTCCTTGTAATTTTACTCAAATACAATAAAGTCTACTAATTTTAAAAGATTATCAGAATTCTCCTGAATTGTCAAAGAAATTTATTCCTCTATAAGCATTACAGGTATCTCGACAAGTAGGGCAGTCGCTATATTTTCAGTTTCCAGTGACTAATATGAATACCACGCACACACTGAAATAAATATGATACAAATATGAAATTGTACAATACATAAATCTTATGATTCGTATACATTGATTTGTACTACTAAATACAACAGTCTCTCTCCCTACATGGAAGAAAAAAAAATCATAGTAGCATATCAGGAAAAAATACAGTGCTGTAAGAAATATTTGTGCAAATACATGTAGAGGCGGATCCAGAGTTTCAGCATTCTGTCACGAGAATCCCCACTGCCATTTTTGGCATTTGCAGCAAAATAAGGGCATGGTCAATCATTCTTTTGACAGCCATTAGAACATCCTTCTAGTTAAAAAATGATATGATATCCATTTATTCCTGAAAAAAATAGCCATCAAATTAGAACCACATTAGCATGTCATGTAGCTAATTGCATGGTGTTCGTGTGATGGTTTACAAGGGCCCTATCACACTTGCGGACACAAAATCTATGATGAAGTGATTACTAATGTCCTTGGGTTGATTCCATGTAAACATGGGCTTGGCTAAATCCTCGAATATGCAATGAAATACACAGATTGACACTACAGTATAAGAGTAGATGAGTCATACCTCGTGACTGCTTGATGAAGATTTGGGGTTTGCCTCTGATGTAGCCTCAGATATTCGTGCTTCTGATTTCTCATTTGAATAACTGCAAAAGAAAAAATAATTACCCACTGTTCGAAAGAAATCCCCATAGCAAACTTCTGAGACCTCCGAAATCTAGTGAGCATTTTAACAAAGAGAAGGGAAAAATATGTATTTTTAAAATTTTTAGTAACAACAAGTGCTGATGTCCTATATCACATGCTAGTCAACTTGGAGAACACTAAAAAGGAACCAAATTGCACTGAGTCCACTGCAAGCACAAGCTTTACAGGCTGATGATGTTCATATGATCAGTTCTGAAATTTCAGCATCTTATTTAATACAATCTGTTAGATTGCTGAAAACACAGAAGACAAGACATTAAGGAAAGAAAATTAAAGATTGAATAATCAAAAGCAATCATCGTCTTCATGAATGTAATGAGCCTTTGCGGTAACTAATCAAAGTATAAACAGATTAGCACGTAGAAGAAGTTATCAATTTAATTTTCTAGACGTACGAGGATAGAAATGTAAGATAATTACGTTGAGAGTATGGTAACCCAGATGAGCTCCACACAGTCCACCCAAAGAAGCCTTTGCTCCACAGGGACCACGCCATAGGTAATCAGGTGAGCAAACGGCCAAAGCTTCCATCCAGCCTGTCAAGCAAAGCAAACCATTCCAATAATCCAACTTACAAGAATATTCAACTAATAACTTGATAATTAAGCCTACGCTAAATAGAGACATGAAACATCAGCAATAAGTCTCAAAAAGATAACCTTTCATATTACTTTTTTTCCTTAATATCCAGTTATTCAAGTACTATAACCAAACAGATGTAGAAAGATTTCATGAATAACTATAGGGGGGTCACCATCAGAAGTTTCAGAAATTGAACAGCTGAAGGATAAAAAAAGAAAAGGAAATATAAGTGTTAGATTAACTTTGCTTAGAGGCCTGCAGCCAGATATTAAAAGGTCAACCAAATTTGAGAGTTATAATACTAATTACAAATGGTGTTATAAGTTCTATTCTCTCTTTTCCCAATTGTTTTGGAGAAATATTTAGTAAAGATTGAAAACTGAAAAGTCACAAATGCATGTATAATGAAGTAATAAACTATGCTCAGACTAACAGTTTATATTTGAATACCAGGCAAGCGGATCCATTTCAAATATCACCACTTCTAGTTTTACGAACCACATTATAAACATGTCGACATGCTGGTACTGAAGGAAACTTAAAGACATGCAGAACTTTTGTAAATGAAAATCTTAAGAGCTTCTTACAGTCAGCATGGGCCAAAATGTTGCCTTCAGTTCGCTAGAGATATTTGCTGGGGATTCAAAACGCAAGAACCCTAAAACCACAAAATAGATGCTGTTCCAGACTGCCGCCCACACTGTTTGGTCAAAGGCAACTTTGGCAGGGACCACCCACCAATCTTCGAAAGGAAAAAGAGCCTACGTAACAAAGTAAATGATTCCAGCTATCCACAGAAAACCAACTATATGAAACCAACTAAATATGATCCAAGATTATCACCTCACAGAATTGGTAGTAATAATGAGATAGGGATCCATGAAGAGTAAACCCAACAAGCCCTGATCTGAACATGCGTTTGAGGTCAAAGTCAAAAAGCGGTTTGCCTTCAAAACACTGCAATTTTAGTTGGATGAATCTTAACAATTAACTAAAAAACAGATTTGCTGCAGACAAAAAACATCAAGGAAAAGGGAAAAGGGAAAAGGGAAAAGGGAAAAAGGAAAAAGAGCTAACGAAAGAAAGACTCACTTGTGCAATCCAATCTCCTATAGAGTAGACGATCCCACTTATTGCCATTTTTGCTAAAACAGGGTTTGTTTTGAGGGCTTGTTCATATGCAATCCAATTGTGTTCAGGAACATACCTTAAAACTTCATATAAGGTCCATCCCTGAGAAATTTTGAAAAATAAATAGGTGCGGAATCCTGAGCAATAACACACAATAACTAAAGTGATAAAATTCTGACGTGTTAATGGAAATTAATTTTTACTCTAATTCTACTTACTTTCCCCCTTCTCCCCTGAAGTTTTATTTTCTCCAAAAATGTTTTTACTTCAGAACAAGTAGAGCACTCTTTTTTAGGGTAAAAGCTTCCTAATTAGCTAGTAATTAATCAATCAGCTTGAATCCAGCATTAATAAAATTCATATAATGATAGTTAACAAAACCCCAAACATCATCTAATCCTATGAAAAAAAGAGTGAAAAATTGGGCACTAAAACCTCAAATGAATCAATACCCATCTCAAAACTCGCAAGGAAAAATGCACATAATCAATTTCAAGCAACCTAGAAACCTAATCTTAAGCAAAAAAGCCAAACCAGAAGAAACAGAATCGAAGAAACAAGATCACTTACTTGCCAGTAATCATGATCAATGGAGAGCAACTTAGTGACTGCAACAGTACCGGCACCCAGAACAATTGAAGCATTTATTGCTCTAGTAATAAACCTTTCATAATCATCAACTTCTCCTTTTTCCTCTGATGAAACAGCCTCCATTTCTTCCGACCCATTAACCAATAAACTGTTCTGGTCGTCATTCAATTGTTTATTCTTCGCTGAAACCACTTTTTTATCTTCTGCAACTGACCCTAGGACCCAGTTCCTCCTCTTCGTCGTTAAGAGGCTTGAATTCTTCGATAGATCTTGTTTAACAGATCTTGTGATGGGTTTACAGGGGAAGATAACCGGATATAAACTGAATTTTGGGGATTTTGAGATGAGTTTTGTGGTCGGTGGTGAGAGCTTACAGCTGGTCGTGCTGTAAAGCGTTGCCATGTATGTTCAAGGTTTTAGAAAAAGATAGTTCCGCGTCATGTTAAGATTTCAATGTCATCGTATGTGATGATCGTTTTCAACGTTTCGAGAAGAGTCCGTTTAGTTTGATCTTCTGAGCTTAGTTTGCCTCTGAAAATTAGCCACGTGGCGGGTCGTCATCATAGAAACGTATTACGTTAGTTAACATTATAGAAACGTATTACTTTAGTTAACTGTATCTTAATAAGAGTTGATTATTGAACGCATCGTCATAATTTTAAATGTAAAAAATTGGCAAAGAAAAAGGTCCCACCGAGATTTGAACTCGGGTTACTGGATTCAGAGTCCAATGTCCTGACCACTAGACCATGGGACCTTTTTGTTAGATTCTCAAAATTATTTTAAATAATTATTAAATCATAAAACACATTACTTTCCATTTCCCCAAGCTGACACTGATACTCAGTACTGAAGAACCCTGATGAGAAGAACCTTACGAAGACCTTTCTCTGCAACTCTTCTGCAATTTCATCGCAAATTACCACCTTACAATCCACAGAGCGATGTTGGGTCACTGCCAAAACTCCCGAAAATGGGACCTGAGCCAAGTTTCACCTCAAATCCCAGGTGGTTCTTCACCAACTCACTTCCTCCTCCAGAATGGATAGAGCCATTCAATGACGTTTCTGACTTGGTCTCAACTCCTCAAAACTTGACTCCATCTCCATGGGTAAGACAAATTCTCAATCTTTTAGATGGTTCTTCGAATATGGAAGCAGAGTTAGATTCTTTTTGTCACAAGTTCTTGATTAAGTTATCACCAAATTTTGTTTCGTTTATTTTAAGAACTGATGATGTAAGTAACAGACCTGATATTGCTTTGAGGTTCTTTACTTGGGCTGGTAATCAAAAGAAGTATTCTCATAAGCTTGAATGTTATGTTTCTTTGATTGATTGTTTAGCTTTATGTAGTGATCTGAATAGAGTTAGATTAGTGTTTAGTGAGTTTAAGGGAAAGGGATTTTTTATGACGGTTTCAGGTGCAAATTCTTTGATTAAGAGCTTTGGGGGGCTAGGAATGGTTGAGGAATTGTTGTGGGTGTGGAGAAGAATGAAGGAGAATGGAATTGATCCGAGTTTGTATACATATAATTTTTTGGTGAATGGGTTGGTGAATTCAATGTTCATTGAATCTGCTGAGGGGGTTTTTGAGGTTATGGAGAATGGAAAAGTTGGACCTGATATTGTCACTTATAATACGATGCTTAAGGGGTATTGTAAGGTGGGAAGAACCCAAAAGGCAATGCAGAAGTTTAGGGCTATGGAGGCAAGAAATGTGGAGCCGGATAAGAATACTTATATGACTTTGATACAAGCATGTTATTTGGAGGGAGACTTTGATTCTTGTTTGGGTTTATATCATGAAATGGAAGAAAAGGGGATTGAAATTCCTCCTCATGCGTATAGTTTAGTGATTGGAGGGCTTTGTAAAGAAGGAAAGTGTATGGAAGGATATGCTGTTTTTGAGAGTATGATTAGAAAGGGGTGTCAACCAAATGTGGCAATTTATACAGCTTTGATAGATTCATATGCGAAATACTGTAGCATGAACGAGGCAATAAATATTTTTTAGAGGATGAAAATGGAGGGGATTGAACCAGATGAGGTTGCTTATGGAGTTATTGTGAGTGGCTTGTGTAAGAGTGGGAGATTAGAAGAGGCCATGGAGTATTTTGAGTTTTGTAGAGGTAATGGGGTGGCAGTTAATGCCATGTTTTATTCTAGTCTCATTGATGGACTAGGGAAGGCTGGGAGAGTGGATGAAGCTGAGGAACTTTTTGAAGAGATGGCTGAGAAGGGATGCCCACAGGACTCATATTGCTACAATGCCCTTATTGGTGCCCTTGCTAAGTGTGGAAAGATTGATGAGGCGTTAGCACTTTTTAAGAAAATGGAAGTTGAAGGATGTGATCAGACAGTTTACACATACACAATACTCATCAGTGGAATGTTCAGGGAACATAAAAATGAGGAGGCACTAAAGCTGTGGGATATGATGGTCGATAAGGGTATCACTCCAACCACAGCTTCTTTTAGGTCTCTCTCCATTGGGCTTTGTCTGTCTGGCAAGGTAGTTAGGGCTTGTAAGATATTGGATGAGCTCGCACCTATGGGAATCATTCTCGAGACAGTGTTTGAAGATATGATCAATTTCTTGTGCAAAGCAGGTCACATCAAGGAGGCTTGCAAGTTGGCTGATGGGATTGTTGATAGGGGTAGAGAAATACTAGGAAAAATCCGTACAGTTCTAATCAATGCTTTAAGGAAAGCGGGCAATGCAGATTTGGCAATAAAATTGATGCACAGTAAGATTGGTATTGGATATGATAGGATGGGTAGCATTAAAAGACGAGTGAAATTCCGCAACCTTGTTGAAACTTGAGATTAAGCTAGAGCTTATATACTTGAATATAAACTTGTTCTGTAATTGTGAGCAGCATTGCTTTTGGTTATATACTTGAAGATGATCTCACATATTACAATATAAAATTGTAGAGTTTATGTGGCTCTTCAGTTCATCATTATATTTATGAAATCTAATAAGCTCTATGAATTCTCAGTTAGCCTTATTAATTGGCTTCAGTTGTTTGGGATTTCTGAGTTATCATGTTGTACGTGTCCATGATCTCTGAATCAGCAAGCTTTGCATGACTTTGTATGCTGTACATAAACATTCCTGCTCTGCGAGCTTTGTTTTATGCTGTACATAAACATAATCAATCCCCCAAACTTTGTTCCTGCCCACCATGAGACCTAAATTCCTATAACTCTATTCCCAGCCTTGTATGGCTAAGAGTTTACTTGTCCTGAAGTTTCTGAGATGCCAAGCTTTCAAAATCGGACATGGAATACAATTTTAAAGCAGGCATAGCACACTTATCCTGTTTGAAGTATATAACATCTGCTACTTATGCAGAACAGCAGGAAACCCTATGAAACCTTTGTTGGCAAGCACCAATTCATATAGCTGTACAATGCCTCAACTATAATTTTTTGCTTATGCATATTCAATACTTGGTCATTTGCTGTCTTTTTTGTTTTTTGGGCTTGACTTTATGCTTGTTAGTGAAAGTATACACACCGAATGTTAGAGCATGCTTCAATTGAAATTTTTTCCCAATGTTATATGTGGAATGACTGAAATATTCATTAAGTGTTTCTCTGGTGCATCATTCTTGCATAGCAATCCTCTGCAATCTGTGATAAATGAACAAGCAGAGGAGATTGCTGTTATTTTGGACACAGTAGAATGGGGTAGGAGAGAACCGTTGGTATATCTGACTCTTTGGTTTCTCTGTTTAACGTGTTCTGGGTTTCTAGCAATTTATGTGACCAGACACCTATAACTATCGAAAATCCATAAACAAAACAAAAGCACTTCTGCCACAATATGTATACTACTGCAAATTGAAGTTTTACGTGATGGAGAAATGATCCCTCTCCGAATTGAAGTTTTACAACATGTATCTCAAAAACATTGAATAGTAACCTTAGTTGATTTTTTGTTGTTGCCCCACAGATCAAATGGGCAAAACTATTTCTACCCTTCACTTTTGCGGTGTTGTTTTTCTCACTCAGAAAGAGGATCCATCTCTATTATCCAAAGCACATCTAATTGTTCTCTAGAACTTTGAAGAAGGCTTGTGGTTCATATTACATCCTCCTAACACTCAATGGAGCATCAGCCGCTCCTGATAGAATCAAATAAAGCTTTCAACCAAATTCTTAATCTTGATCTTGACTAGTCCTTCTGTAATATTCACTCTCCTAAGTAGATTAGGAGAGTATTATATTATTTAATATGATAATAAATATTTTCTTTTAAACGTAAAATGTGATAAGAATAAATTTTATTTTATTTTAACTAATGAATATATATTTTTAAAAAAGTATATATCATATATATATATATATATATATTTTTAACTAAGATTTCTTTTTTTTTTTTGACAAAATATAAAAGCAAATTTTTTTCTTACTTCTTTGTCTTCCACTCGTTTCAACATAAACATAACATTCTTTATTATTTGAGCCTCTTATTAGAACTCTACATATTTATTGAGCATAATGACAATAGAAACTTTAAACAGAAATTTGATTTTTATTTTGTATTTTTTTATAATCTAAATCCTCACATAATAAAAAGACCGTAGAATTTTATTTCACTCAAATCGTATGAGAATTCAATTTTATACAAAATTTTAAAATTAAACTTTGTAATATGAAATTTTGATTTTTTTAATTTAAATGTTTATTATTTTGAATGATTTTCAAAAATTACGGAATTTTATATGGTGATTGATAAATATATTTAATGTTTGTTACATAAATTTTATATGGTGATGGTGATTGATAAATATATTTATTGTTTGTTATATAAATTTTATATGGTGATTGATAAATATATTTATTGTTAGTAATATAAATTTTGGAATTTTTAGACGTATATTTCAGTAGTTATAAATTTTTTATTGAGTAAATCACAACTCCAATATATTATGGAAACGTTAATATTTTCTTAAATATTTATTATTTTGAAGTACCAAAACACCTTAAAAAAATTACAAAAATTTATATTGTAATGTATAAATATGTTTACTGGTTATTCTATGAATTTCATAATTTTTGAAAATATACTTAAATAGTTATGAATTTTCAATTGAGTAATTCGTATTTCTAAAATAATATGGACAAATAATTATTATTTGAAAAACTTATTCTTTTAAAATTATTTTTAAACTCAAAATACCATGAAATATTTATATATGATAAAGTTAGGCGTGCTTAGAAAATATATGAAGTTTTAGCTTGATTCGATTTATAGGTTATAAGTTAAAAATTCTAAAATGTAAAGGGTAGCTTAAGACCGAAACTTAGTTTGAGGTAAGTAATTCTATTTATGATATATTGGATTATTTTTACATTATAAAAATATTTTATGGCATGAATTTATTAGCTCAAATGTTTGAAAAATAATTTATTATTTGATGAATGAATTTATATTAAAAATTCTTACAACTTAAATATTTTGAAAGTAAGTTTTTAAACAATTTTTTTTTAATAATTATTGTACAAATTTTATTTATAAAATGTTTTACGAATTATTTTATCAAAGTCAGTATTTAATTATTAAATGTGTTAAATACTTTGTAAGTAAATCAATGCAAATCACTATATTATTAAATAATTCTTATACGACTATTTAACATGAAATATTTTAGCTTATATGTATGTAATATTATGATTCTGATTCTGATCAACCATGGTCAATATATCTGACTGTCTGAATCAGTTGATATTTTATAATAATTGTGCACACTATTTAATTTTGTTATAGGTCAAGTTACTAAGATTACAGGTGACAAATATTGGTTGGGTAAAGTGGGTACATGTGATATTATATGACATGAGTAATGCTTGTTGAATGCAATATATAGAATTGTGCATCCTAACATATGCAATGCTTGCTGAATTTAGGACATTCAACATGTGTAATGCTTGTTGAATTTGGGACATTCGACACGTGTAATGCTTGTTGAATTTGGGACAATCACTATGTGCGATGCTTGCTGAATTTGGGGAGTTACGCCTTCATTTATTCAATGTGTTTGTTTGTCTGCAATCATGTGGAAATTTCCCCTAAAAAAGCTGTCTTAATTTCTTATACTCGAGTTCCATTGCACAGTTTATTGTACGCATTGAAACGTAAGTATTCACTGTTTTTTTTTTTTTTTTTTTTTCGGTTCATTTGAGACCGGAAATAACGAGTCCTTTAATGTGACAAACTAGGTGAACTCCCTCCTTATCCTGTTTTTCTGCTGGTATGGATATTCCATTTCCATGCAGCAAACGGCACATCTCCTTTCTCACTTAAAAGAAAGAAACCAGCAAACCATACATTACAACAGATGGAATAGGTTGCTGTGTTGTTACTGTTTGCAAGTTGATCTTGTGTTAGTAAATTGATGTATTTTTTCGCTCATTTGCTTTAATTGATTGATCAACATTAAGATTAGCTAACTGTTTGAAATGGTCCCCTGCAATAAAGTCTGCTATCTGTTTGATTAGTCCTCTTTGCACAACTTTTTTTCCAGTAATGTCGGCGGATTCCTTTGACAAATTGCATTTGGTATTTTCTCTTTCAATGGCTCATGTTTGGGTCCACAGAAAATTAAGATGTGGGTCTAAGCCTTCTTCTACATTCATTATCAGTAGATGGTTAGCAAAGTTGGCAGCATTTTCTAGTGAGATTGACACTCCTCTAACCTCTGAGTCTTTAAAGATGAGCAAGTTGTTGAAAAATTTTATTGCCATCTACCAACTGGCAAAATGACTGCTAATGTTTCAAAAACAATGGAAAGATTTTACAAATGGCATCAGATAGTAAATGTTTTATGCAATTTCACTGCAAGAACTGTGTTTTTCTTCACATAGAAAACAAATCTCTCAATTAATTGGTTGCATCCTAACTAATAATCAGGAACATCAGGAACTTTGTATCCTACACTTTCAATTATCTTGCTGCTGACATTGTTTCAGTTACATTAGTGATTCTCATGAGTTCCAGGGGGCCTTTCTTCTCCTACAGTGATAAATGGAGCTGACCATAATATATAACTTGCCCAGGTGCCCACAGAAGCTTTAAAATTTTACAGCTTTGACATTAAATTCAAACCAATTAAACTCTCGATTCATGTCAATAATGGCTCTATTTCTGATAACAGTATTTCCCTGCAACTAATCCCAATTATGGTCCAGGCATTTATATTGTATTGTTGCATGATCAAGCTATATACCCCTTCCAAGCTGAACTGAACCATTTAACAGGATTACCTTTTGGTTGGTGTTTGAAGCTCATTCTTCCTTTTTTAAGTCACTTCTCAAATAAGCCATAGCCAAAAATCTTTCCTGTAACATGATGAAATGACATGCATAATGCTTAAAATTTATGTCACAAAACATGTGGTATTGATTTTCTGCCTTATTTTAAAAAAAATAAAGAAAATTCTTCTTTTTTCTAACACCATAGAATTCGTAAATGACATCGGCTTTCAATCAGTTGCATGTTGCAGAATATTTTTATCTTAGATGCTACAATATTGATGGTTCTTGGCAATAAGGATATCTAGATATTTGGACAATTTGAAGGGGGTATCACCAACCTTTTAGTTATCTTTGAACCAAAAAGAATCCTGAAAACTTTTGAAATCTGACACTGCATGCATAAGTTCTGGTGGGGACTGATTTCATTGATCTAATCATGCTAACATTTGGAGCTCTTCATTTTCAAATGACAATGGCCTTCCTCTTCCAGTTATGATCATAAAATGAAATTTTGCTCATTTTCAATGGCAAGTTTGATTATAACCAAAATGAAAATGATTTGGTGACAAGAATATCTTAAAAGCTGAAAGTGTTAAAATGAAAAATCCTATCAGTTGCAGATTTGCTGGGTCATAAACTTCAAATTAATATTTATGATTGTCTTCACAAAATATTAGGGTTTCTTTGGTATTAAAGTATTAAGTATGATTAATAGTTATAAGACAGAAATACTAAATGTTAAATATTTATATATTAATTATAAATAACTCATATGCAAATCAACGTAGTTTAATTGTTTGTATAGTTATTTAGGGAAACAGAAAAATCAAACAAATCAAAACCGTGCGTGAACCGTATATACTAGGCACAAATCTGTGCTGTCGTTATGTGGGCAGATCCCATGTAACAACAGTTGTATAAATGGCAGTTTGTGTGGGCAGATCCCATGTAACGACAGTTTTATAAATGGCAGGATGTGCCCTAACTTTATGTGTGAAGCTGTAAACTCTTTTATTATTCCTGCAATCACATCACGGCACAGGCTTAAAACTCACTTGACAAGAAGGAAAAGACAAAGCACCGCACACACGTATGCAGCAAGGGCAGGGCCACCCAGAACATCGCAATCGTCTTTTTTCTTTTCATAAATAATCATCCTGATTATTTGCTCTTTATGGTAGCTAGTTAGGTTTACCGACTGGTGTGCAGTAATTTCGATTCACCCGAAATTATAAGAATAAAATTTAAATCAAAATAAATTTTTTTAAAATAAATTTTAATTTTAAAATATTAAAAATTAATTTTTTTAAGATAAATTTTAATTCTAAAAATTGTCGAACTAAATCAAATTGAAATATCAATTTTATTTTAAAAATAAAAAAATTAAGTTAAAATAATTAAATACTACCTAATTTTTAAATACAAATTATTAAAAAGAGAAAATTAATTTTTTTTATGATAGTACAATTATATATCTAATAATATTATATCATATGTATATATTAATTGTTAACTTGATTAATAATTTTAAAATAAATATATACCTATTACGATGAATTAACACGAGTAATAGTACAATATTTTTATAATAATTTATTGTATATCAATTCTTTTTAATAATTTATTTCTCTTCACTTTCATTCACTTATTTTGTTGTCATGTATATAATACTTTTATAATTAATTTTATTAATTTATTTTTATGGAGTTAAAAATTAAAAAAATTGAGATAATTAATAAATATAGTAATATATTTTGAATCAAAACTGAATTATAATCGAAAAAAAGATATCCTATTAAACATAATAAATTTCAATTCTAAAATTTAATAACTAAATTATTTAAAGTATATTCTGATTTCTAGTAAAAATAAAATCGAAATCGATTTTACTCATCCTATATTTAGCCTTATATATATATATATATATATATAGAGAGAGAGAGAGAGAGAGAGAGAGAGAGAGAGAGAGAGAGAGAGAGATGTACGATCAGTTTTTACATCAATCATCAACTTGTGTGTAGAAAAATTTACTACAAAATGATAAGATGAAATGCGTTAACAATCAAATTTAGCATTCAAAAGTCATATGTACGAAAATCACTTTATGCTAGCTAATTAAGCTAATTAATGTTGAGCACCGACGAAAATTTGATTCTCACTATATGGTGTTATACATAAGAAATTTTAGGTTTGATAATCCTGTTAAAATTTGAATGAGAGAACCAGCTTTATGTGGCTAAGAATCAATAATGAGTGAAACCTCTCGTAGGGTTGGGAAAAAAGGGCAAACAACATGTCATTTTCTCTTGCATAATTTCTAGTATTAGGACAAAGTGAAGGTTGCCAAAGAGCAATAATCGGGTTTCTCCCTTACGTGGCTTTGTACTGTGTCTTTAGTAGGCGCCGCCCCTCTCAGTCCCGTGCATCTTTTTCGACACGAGTTTTGGCTTCACGTAAAAGAATCCTAGCTAGCTGCTAGGAGTAGGACAAACATTACTGTGTAGTTGCAAACAAAATATATACTAACAAATTTCATAAGCCCTTTTTATCTTGTTTTAAGAAAAATATAAATAAAATTTGTATACTAGTTAACGTAGTACTATCGATGAATGTAAATTATTAATTTTATTGTGGCATTATTAGTATAATAGTTCCAATCACATGTATATTTTGTATCCTAGTTTTTGAAGTATATATAGTATTGGTATGTTCTTAAATGAAATCATATTGAATTTGGAGTGGGCACTATTAGATTTGATTCCAAGAAGAACCAAGTAAACAGCCGACTAACCCTTGTGAAAATGAACTTCACTTCAAGTTTGATTGAATATTGGTTACTAAAAAAGTTTTTCTTTCGCTAAACTAAACCCTTTTTTCTTTTTAATTATTTGAACGATATCAATGGTTTATGATTTGGTAGAACTTGGCCAGCTATATGAAAGGTTTTTCAATGGTGATACAGTGCAAATTTATGACTCCAAAAGTGCTTTTTTAGGTTGTTATCTCTTTCACAGTATAGGCTAGTATAAACAAAAGCACTTTTTGAAACTAAATAGATGGGGTTTTTCCATTAAACCTTGCTAGTTAGCTAGGGTGTTTTAGGAGGAGGAGAAGTATTTATTGAACAAAGAATCCTTTATAAATTTGATTAATCCCTACGTTCTGTTTCTAAACATTGAACATTTTGGAAGAGGAGAAGTGAAGAATAAGGTTTGCAGAGGCTCCCAAAATTGATGATCAAAGGAACCTATATAGTATTTATTTTTCAAAGGAGTTATAAACTAAAGGTATTTTATCTAATTTTGGTCATATTATTATTTTTGTTCTATTTATATTGTTGTTATATTCTTGAATCAATACATACAACTCAATTAACAGGATTGTTCATATCATAATAACGATGAAGGTGGAATTTAAACTTAGCTCTATTACATATGTTGATTATATTTTAATTTGCATGCTCATATATTACATTATTTCTTTCTATTTTCCTCAAATATTAACGATATTTACTCTTTTGCTTGATCATATCTTTGAACTAATTTGATGAAATATCATTTATTAATTCTAACTTCATTTATTTTCTGATAGAGAATAAATAGACAGATAATGAAATGAATGTATAATATCCACTTGCTTTTACTATCTTTTCACTGCAAATTAAGGATCAAAGTATTAAATTACCAGTAACTTCAATCTTGCCTCTTTACATACAAATATTTATAATCTGTAAGACTTCTATCACAATACTATATATATTGATCAGTGTCAAGCTACTTTGCATGATATGACTTTATTACAATATTATATGACTACTTTTTTTGACTTATAGATCTTCCTAATTTCCAATATTAATCCCCGCTGTCTTTTATATATTCATTAAAAGTCCTATTACTCGTTGTTGTGGCTGTCCCCCCGGGGATTTTTGCTCAGCTTTGTGCCCACAGACCCAATCTCACCTCCCAATCTGAGAGGATTGTAGTCAAAATTGTCCATGAGAAATTTCCTCAACTTTCTTTGTATGTTCGGATGAGCTTGACTAATCGAATACCTTTTGATCGATCAGTACTAATCGAATTTCCCTCAATCGAAATATCTTGTTTCTTTTATCAATCTTTGTTAAGTTTGCCTGTTAATTAATTAATTAGAGTGGTGGTGCCTTGGAATTTATGGAGTATAATCTTTATGATCCTTGAGAAGATCTCAATTAAGAGAGATGGAGATATAACTTATAGAATAGGTTTAGGTTTAAGTTTACTTAATAATTAACAACTCAATATTAAGTGCATAAATGATGTATATATTGTAGCTCTTTATGGAGATCACATATTAGAGGATCTATTGGATTAAATCATAAGCTTTACTTGTAGGATATGAAACTTTTTTTATCTGACATTGATTGGTAGTTAAATATATCAAATGAACATGCGAAGAATAGAATTGCATATTTCGGATATCTCTGTCCTACCACACACTCTTTGTGGAGGGAAAAGAGCATAGAAAAACTACTTTGAAAGAGAATATGATTCAGCCATAACGTATATATTTCTTCATTTAAAAAAAAAAATTAATATGGAAGTATTCAAACAACTACTTTAATTTTATTGTTACAAAGCGACATAATTTGTCAATATTTAATATTATATAATATGGATATGTTCTCTTTATTTCTTTTATATTTTTTATTTTTAAGCAATTATTGACACGTAGTATAATTAAGATTGTATTTTAATAAAATTTACAAATTAATTTCATAATTTATTATATAAATAAAAAAAATAAAATATAATCTAAATCGTTTATTATTAATTATATCACATATTAACATTTGTTTAAATTAAATATAAAAAAATATGAGAAAATTATGATTCCTATAATACGCATAACTCGTCGTAAACTTGTACTTATTGGCGTTGAAATTTAGGTTGGAACTAATTAATAGGATTAGTATATTTGAACTTAATTTCCTTTAATATCATGATTACAGAGCAAGCTTCTTGATGAAACCCAGATAATTTCTCTTTAAACATTAATCATATCATGAATCAATTAAAAAGAAATATGGGCATGTTGAAGATTTAGCATTCCAATAATATTGGAACCAAATTGGCATGAATTACACCCATGCAATTTCAGAAAATTTGTTACTTTGACATGGTGGCTCATAAATTGGAGGGAAAAAATATAGCAACAGCACGGTGCCTAGCTGTCAAAGCTGGTGGGGGGTTTTAATGAATTCTGGCACATTATTCTCCATATCTTTTCAAGAAGAATCTCTCTCACACAAAAAAAATAAATAAAAACAAATGATAACATCATGTCTTGTGGTCTACAAACCATTGTACAATTCTGAGATTGAGCTAATTCTGCAATTTTGGAAGATTTGTCGAGCTTTTCAATAATGGATGATATTTTTATAAGTGGGCTCCTTGTTTTTTCTTCTCAATCTCATAATGCATGTGAGAAAATTACAAAGCAAAGAAACTTCCCCACTAGCAATATTATTCAGCACTTCTATCTCTGATACTATTGCAGCTGCAACCCACCATACTGTTAATGGAACAGCCAGCTGTTGGTACTAACAACGACAATGGAAACTGTGACTATGACATCATTGGCTGGTTCGAGCACATATCGGAGAACGCAGGAGTTGTTCAAAGAGAAACGCTTCGCCGGATTCTTCAGCAGAACTCTGAGGTCGTATATCTGAAGAAATGGTTTGGGGACACCAAAATCCAAGAGATGGATGCATGTGCATTGGAATCTCTTTACACTTCTTTGGTACCTCTTGTTTCCCATTCAGATTTGGAGCCTTATATCCGCAGAATTGTAGATGGGGACACAGCTCCTCTCCTCACCCAACAACCCATAACTACTCTTTCTCTAAGGTGGGTACCTCTTTTTTTTTTTTTTTTTTTTTTCACTTTTCCTATTCTTTTGTATAAAGCCGTCTTCTAAAATTTATCATGTGAGGAAAGAAATCAGGATAGAGAATAATTAGTTTTGGACTCCATGGATGGATCATGGACGGCTCTTTTTCATTTGGCTTCTCTTTTCAGATCTTATGAATTCCTTCAAAATTCCTCTGGGATTGTATTTGTTGCAAAATAACAACTATATGGATCCAAAGTAACCAAACCATGTTAAAGTATCTGTATCAACTTTCCTTATTAATCTGACAGAAAACCAATAGCTCTTTTTCTACACTTTGCAAAGATATATACTTGAGCAGGTTTTTTTTCGGCCCCACTTCCTGGATGATTTTCTGTTCCTCATGATGAACGTTTATTTTTATTCTTTGTAGCTCCGGAACCACGGAAGGAAGACAGAAGTACGTCCCTTTTACTCGCCATAGCTCGCAGACTACCCTACAGATTTTCAGGTTGGCAGCAGCTTATAGATCAAGGTTTAACCTCATTACTCTCTCTTTCTCCCCAAATTATCTTAATGTTAATTATCTCAACGGTATTATTATGTGTGAAACTTTGCTATAACTATTTATCATATTGTGCTTTCAAAGTTGCTTCTCTCCTAATCTTTTCCGTGAATTCGTCGAGTATTTATAGTTATTTGATAATTTCTTTAGGGTTTATCCGATAAGGGAAGGGGGGAGGATCCTAGAGTTCATATATAGCAGCAAGCAGTTCAAGACAAAAGGAGAGTTAACAGTAGGAACAGCCACAACACACTATTTTGCAAGTGAAGAGTGCAAAATCAAACAGGAAAAAACAAAGTCCTTCACGTGCAGCCCAGAGGAAGTCATTTCTGGTGGAGACTACAAGCAATCCACTTATTGTCATCTTCTCCTTGGTCTTTTCTTCTCTCATGAAGTAGAGTTTATAACCTCCACTTTTGCTTACAGCATAGTCCAGGCTTTTACATCATTCGAAGAACTCTGGAAAGATATTTGTCTTGACATCAGAGAAGGCAATCTTAGCTTAAGAATTACCCTACCCAGAATGCGAAAAGCTGTCTTGGAAATAATTTCACCAAAACCATCTTTGGCTTCGCAAATCGAATTGACCTGCAAGAAGCTAGAAAGTTTGGAATGGTTTGGTCTAATTCCTAAACTGTGGCCAAATGCTAAGTATGTTTACTCAATAATGACAGGGTCAATGCAACCATACTTGAAAAAGTTAATGCATTACGCTGGGGACTTGCCACTAGTGAGTGCTGATTACGGAGCTACTGAAAGTTGGATTGGAGTAAATGTTGATCCTTCTTTGCCTCCTGAAAATGTTACTTTTGCAGTAATACCCACTTTTTCTTACTTCGAGTTTATACCGATTTATAGATCGAAGCAAGATTCTAGTTCACCTATCGATGATTTCATTGAAGATAAACCAGTACCACTCTCTCAAGTCAAGCTTGGACAAGAGTATGAGCTTGTCCTCACTACTTTCACAGGTAAATCTTATTTCGATTTGAATTAAATTCCTTGTTCCCTATATCTTTTGTTGTTCAAAAATTCAAGTTTTTAACCAACCCATTTCCAAGTGTAGTAACTACCCATGTTAAACTTAGCACGTGTTTTTCATCATCTTCGTGATATCTGAAACTATCAACTGTAGCACCCAATTAAACAGTTGCATCCCTTTGATTATCTTATGCTGATTACTGTCCTGATATTAATGATCTTCATCACAGAAATAGTGGAATATTGCATATGTGTGTGTGTGTGTCCTTTCAGTCCCATTGCCATATTCATCCTGCAACAAGTCCAGCATCGATTTGATACAGATGTGGACTGTCAAGGATTGGAATACAATAAATCTGGCCATCTTTCATGATTGATGATGCACTAGGACAATTTGGGAAAGTTAGCTGGAGAGTATGATTTGTGGATAAAAAAACAATTCAACATACCATTCCCGTGCGGAAATTTATCTAAACACACTTGTATCGTTTCTTTTCAGGGCTTTATAGGTACAGGTTAGGAGATGTAGTGGAAGTAGCTGGTTTTCACAAAGGGACGCCAAAATTGAACTTCATATGCAGAAGAAAGCTCATATTAACTGTAA
The DNA here is from genome assembly GCA_035584115.1 of Cedrela odorata. Classification (NCBI taxonomy): domain Eukaryota; kingdom Viridiplantae; phylum Streptophyta; class Magnoliopsida; order Sapindales; family Meliaceae; genus Cedrela; species Cedrela odorata. Next base: position 2,981,230 of record JAXCLQ010000001.1, on the reverse strand, counting down.
ATATTGACAAAAATACTGAAAACGACCTTCAATTAGTAGTAAAGAGGGGGTCTCAGCTACTGAACAAGACTAAAGCCGAGCTGGTGGATTTTACGAGCCATGCAGACGTTGTAAATCAACACTACATAATTTACTGGGAGATTAAAGGAGAAGTGGAGGAGGAAGTTCTTCAGGAATGTTGCTGCGAAATGGATGCTTCCTTCGTTGATAATGGCTACGTTGTCTCGAGGAGAACCAATTCAATCGGACCTTTAGAGCTTTGTATTGTGAAGGGAGGGACATTCAAGAAGATTTTGGATCATTTTATAGGAAACGGAGGAGCATTGAGCCAATTCAAGACTCCTAGATGCACCAGCAACCAAGTCCTCTTGAGAATTCTCAATGATTGGACCATTAAAAGGTTTCATAGTACAGCTTATGGTTGACAACAAATAAAACTGTTAAGACTTATATATTATATATGCTTTCTGGGTTACTTCTGTAACCATGAGTTTCATAGTTTTAGATGTAAAATGCCACCATAAAAACAAAGAGTTTCATACATATCGAAAAATGCTAGTTCGTCGAAATTTTGATGCACGAATTGTTTTGTTACGTAATGTTAGTGAACCAATAATCTCTCTTGCACCTTATAAATACATCTATGATTGATAAAACAATAAATATTAAGTACATTTGTGAAAAAATCTTCCTTCATAATGGCGTATGTATCCTTCAGACTTATTTTGTGGAAGAAAATCTTTCAAATTTCCAAACTTTAATAGGATTACCCTGAGGCAGCAGCAGGGGTGGGATTACCAAACAAAACTGTCCACCCAATCATATTAAAAAGCTTATTCGTATTTTTATATTTTCCTGGGACCGAATTTTAATTTCGAATGGACAATGGATGTTGTGTTGGCATCAACCGAAAGCGGTCCTGTCTGTTGATTAAAAGATCTGATTCACATCGTATATTGATTATGATCCATCCATTCCATTTCCAATTTCATTAACTTCAGCAGCGACGTTTCTTCGTTTTGTCTTTCATGCAAAGAATCATTTTGGTTTTTAATTAATTACTTCAACAGTACTTGATGCCAAACTCTGTTACATACGTTCACACCATTCATCCAAAACTAGTCATTTCTATCTCGGTAATTAGTAATTAATGATAATGATTAAGATCGATGATTAGGAGAGGAAAGGAAGAGATCAGATATGATGATATGGAGAAACAAAAAGATCATTTCACTCACATCTCATGACTGCAGGGAATCGGTAGAATTAATTCTTCATCATCCTTCCTTCTTCCGTGCTGTATAATAATTATTCAACAGTGTAAATGCATGGAATTGGTTGGCAATTAGCAGTGTTGCGTCGCTTAATAAGTTTGACTTGGACAATACACATTATTGACGTTCATAAGCAGGCATGGACTTTATTTATGTGCGATATATGGCAAAATATTGGTCCTTCTACTAGTTGAAATAGCAAGGCATAGCTGAAAATGAATGCTGAATAAGGAAATAATAAAGGAATTTTTTTTTTAAATAGTCACTTTCATAAGTGAATAGACCCCAAAACTTTTATAATTAACAAATAATAACAAAATATATCAAAATATTTCATATTCATACTTACATGTTTGATTTATTTGAGTATCAATATGCAAAATATTAAATAATTTTACAATTTTTCGTTAATTACAAAAATTTAAGAGTCCATTCAAAATTTTTAAATTTAGTTTCTATCTTAGATTTTGAACGCACCAATTTGTCATCGAAACATATAATCATAATACAATTAATTCGGTATGGATTACATGATCCCCCAACAATTTTTTGGATAAATTGATAACGCAGGCACTCCCGACCCACCAAGCTGCCTCTTACTAAGCCTTTCAGACTAGGTGGGTCTGGTTTACATGTGCAAATAGTTAGCACTAGTGAGTAGTTCTGCTGAAATGGTTTAAAAAAAAGCCTTACCGGCCAGCCTGATGGAGACTACTTCATTCATAAAGATAGGGACCAAGGAGTATTTACAGATATATTACTCAAAAGAATCGACACAATACAGTTACATATCACGTATATACATTGACTTTCATCGAAAACATAAGCTCGAATCTCGCCTATTGTTGAAAATAGTTAGAATTCATTTATCTATATATCATGTTAACCTGTACATAAAAAGCTCGTTCCATTCGGTTTGGGGAGAGTCACCAGGCCCCAATGTTTGAAAATATCAAATGAACCCTCAAAATTTTGAAATTAACATAAAATGGCTAAAACAAATTAAAACCATACATACTAATCCCTAATTAAAAAAAACAAATCTATTTTAAAGTTAGATCTATTTGAAATTTTTTATTTTGATAATGCTTATGCATGAACTTGATCACATGCAATTGTTTGAAAAATAAATTTTTTGATTTATTTAGTAAAAAAATTATAAAAATAATTATTTTGATAAATAAATGTAACTAATTTAGAAAAAAAAAATCAATAATAAATTATTAATCTCTTAAAAGCTCAATTATGAATCATCCTCCCATCACCTCATTTAATTATCCCACCACGACATTTAATATCATAGTTAAGACCCTCTGGTGCATATAATATTAGAAACAGGCGAATCAAACTTTCATATTCAAACGTATGACTTGATGTCTCAAGTCACCAACCTGTTTGTATAAATCTTTTGATATAGGTGGGTGAGTTTTCACCTTGGAATTAATCCTGTGACTGACATACAGCAGCAGCAGCAGCAACTTAAATATAATATAACTCCGATCAAGAGAGGCTGAGCTGAGCCTGCTGCTGCCTATTGACTGGAAAAAAGTACTGGACCAAAATTTATTATATATATGGCAGTGTCTCTTTATCCCTCCCCCGCAGAAATATCCAGAGGCTCAGGCTCTTAAGTTCAATATTCAGCTTATGTAACCATGGAACAAAACCAATTATGTCTAGTTACAGAGTGTCAAACAGCTAAGATCATTAATTATTTCTTACGTACGTACCCCATATTGTACACTCTCTGAACTTCAGTCCAAAAAGTGAAAGAAAAAACTTTTTAACTGAGAAACCCAAAAAAATATATACATAAAGTTGGTCAGTTTTTTATTTCTAGAGTTATTACCGTAGGAGAGCTACATTACAGGATTCAGAACTGTAACTGCGGTGAAATCAAACCGTACGGTTCCAACGCCAATGAAATTATGAACTGTCAAAATTTCATGGTACAGACATAATTATGTAAGCACTGAGCTAAATAAATGAATGCGAAATAGTTAGCTAGGGCCTGCTTGCATGCATGCAGATGCAGATGCAGTACCATAATCGATAAATATTTGATGTGTTGTGTCCCTTCACACCCTGTAAGATTTCATTGTAAGTTTCTTCTATGTTGCTTATAACTCAATGAAATACAGGACATTAATAATTGTCGTCTGAAATGCTAGTGTAAACCAAAAGTTAATGCAAATAATGACAACGCTTGAAGTTATGGTTCTCAGAAAAACACGACTCGTATGTTGATTAAAGGGATAAGGGTAACCGTACTTATATATAAAGACTACTCAGAGAGAAATCTGGATGATAATATTGCCAGCTAGCATGTAAATCATACATATCAAAGAAGTTGGATTATTCATTTAAGTATTAAGAAGAGGACCCATTGAAGCAACAAGAACATGAAATATAGATCTCTTTCTGTCCATTTCCTATCGCTGTCGATGACTTATTGTGTATTTCCTGGCATCCTTGTCAGTCGACAGTTTGAAAAGAACTTCGCCATGTTAAATACAGCCATAATTCTGAATCTCTGCTAATCTTTATTTTAAGAAAAAGAGGAGCGAAATCCAAAATGAAGTGTTTCCAAGAAGCTGAACCGATCAAGTAAATTTTACTTAAGATCTAAATGAATTCCCGATTATAACTAGAACAACGATGTTAAAGAGAAAAATCCCCACATACCTTGAAATGGATTTCAATCCATATAACCATTTATCAGTCATCTGAAGGCAATTCAGCTACAGTTTTTGTTTCCTTTCATCGTCGAAAAATGGATATTCGTTTTATTAGCTCTAACATGCAATGGGACATTAATTTTGTTCTTCAGTTGGAAAACTGTTTGCAAACAGTTTACAATTTAGTTAACACAGTAAAAATTATTTAACAATTTTGCTTATAATTTGTATTCAGAGAAATTGTAGCTTACAAGCATATTGATTAATTCAAGCTCATGAAGAAACTGTCCATGTATATATAGTAACAACAAGAAGCGAATGATATATATCTAGTCTCATTCGTCATACACAACTTTTTGAAATGATACTTTCTCGTAAAGCCCAATGGGCTACATTTAACGATGAGCTCTAGCCCTTGTGGACGTTAACCTAACTCCTAATCTCCCAAGATGGAAACTCAATGAACTCTTGTATTAGCAAAAATAAACTCTTGATTATTATTTATATTATTCAACAAGTAAAATTGTGAGATTTCATAAGCCAAATTTCAATCCAAAGCATTGAAAGCAAATGACTAACATCATGGCTTTGGATTTTAGAACTGGTGATCACCAGATCTAATAATAGAATTGGCATTATCTAAGCTTTAAAAATAGGAAATTAAAGCCTGCTTATTAATTACAATAGAGTATGTTGCATCTATCCTCTGAGTATTAACATAAATAGTTGCTTTTAAGGATACCATTACCATGGATCTTAATTACTTGACACATAATTTGATTTCTTTTAACATATATCTTCTTCCTTGAATTACCCAAACTTAACAAAGAAAGGACAAACTTGAACAAATAAACCAAAACATTCCACAAACTTGAACAAGGAAAACCTAGATTTTTCCACCAATTCCAATACCCATAAAATTACCACCTTCCTCTCACATACTTCCTCGTCGATGACAAATTCCTCTTCCCTTGTTTGCACCGTTCCCCTCTGGCCCTCGGCCTATATCTTCTTCTCTCCTTCACACTATCCAATTCCTCCACTTTCCCACAAAACATCAACACATATAGACACAGAAAGCTAACTAGCTATCATACCTAGTCGTACTGGACATCCATGGGTTCCCTTTCACCTCAGCTTCCTTCTCCATCTTCACCAGAAAATTCTTCCACTGTTCATAGAATTTATGCATCTTTTTGCTCCAGAGATTTAGCATCGCGTGCAAGTATGTCCAACTGGATAGATTGTTACAACCCATTAATTCATGCATGGCACCGCGTCACCGCCATCCCTGGCCTCGTTGAGAACCAGGTTTTAAAGGGTTTTTCCATGGCCTCCATTGGTGACAACATTTACATCATCGGCGGCAGGCTCTGTCACAAAGTTCCAGGTCATGAACCAGACGACATCGTCGAGGTTAAACTCGAGGTCCTTTCGCGGGTTGTACGTTACGATGTACGTAACGACGTCTGGTTCAAATGTGCACCGTTACGTGTACCGCGGTTTGACTTTGCATGCACAGTTTGTGCCGATAAAATCTACGTGGCGGGAGGACAGTCATCGTTTTCATGCGCACGTGGCATTTCATTTGCTGAGGTGTACGACCCTACACTGGATGAATGGAAAGCCTTGCCTAACATTAACGCATTGCGATACAAATGTGCGGGGGTGACCTGGCAAGGGAGAATCCACGTGGTAGGTGGATTTGCGGAGAGGGGAGATCGCGATAGAGTTGCACTACCATGGGGCACGATGGAGAGGAGCTCAGCTGAGGTGTACGATCCAGAGAACGACAAGTGGGAACTGATCAAGGGGATGTGGCAACTGGATATCCCACCTAATCAAATCGTAGCCGTTGATGATAAACTTTTCAGATCCGGTGATTGCTTGAACGCATGGAAGGGACACATCGAAGCGTATGACGGGAAACTTAATATGTGGAACGATGTTGACGGATCAAACTTGGAAACACTATTGTCTCCAATTTCTACATCAACGGCAAATTGGCCACCAATGAAACGGCTATATCTCACTATGGCGCCAATCGGGACCCAATTATATTTCTTGGCAGGTTACAGATTGCCAGGGGAGATATCAAGGGTGATGTGTAATGTCCACGTGTTTGACACCACGGCAAACGGGTATGGGTGGACCAGCTTGGAGCCCATGGAGGAGGAAGGAGAAAAGGAGCTTTGTAGTCATTGCTGCGTGGTTAGACAGTTCTTATAAATGTTTAAGTAATAATTAATACGAAATTAGGAGACATAATTAATTATATTAATTATATTAATTAAGTTGGTATTAATTTTTATTATTTATTTGTTTAAACCTATTATTAAGGATGATGATTTTATCTGTAAATTCGCTATTGTTTGACCATCATAAGACTGAGTTTGTTATACTTTTTAGCGGGTTTGGAATAAATTTTAAAAAATAAATTAAAATTATAGCGGATACTAAATGGATATGAGTACAAATAGATATTCACAAATATATAAATTTTTAATTTTAAAAATACTAAAACAATGTCATTTTTATGTTAATATTAAAAAAAAATTATTCAAAACGATATTATTTTGATGTTATAATAAAAATTATTTTTTATTTTATTTTTAAATTTACACAATTATTCTTAATATAGAAAAAAGTTAGTTAAAACATTACAATAATTTAATTAAGTTATATTTCGAATTAATTATATATGAATTTGTAATATAATTATATATATATATTTTATAAAATTGTTGTTAATAATTTTATTTTTTGTTATATATACTTAATATTTTATGTGAGTAGTGTATTTTATTTTAAATTAATATCAAAATTTTATAATTTTAATATAAAAAATTCTACTAAAAATTTATTAAAAAATTTATAAATATTTATATGAATTTAATAAATATTAAATATTTATTTAAATAAGTTTGATAATAAAATATTAAATTAATTTAGTATAAATTTAATATTAATTTTTTTAAAAAATACCAATATATATAAACTGAAAGGTCTATATCTCAAACACAATCTACTACCGCCACTAACTATTATACAAACTCCTAATGAGATAATAAGGTAATTTTACAAGAGAGGGTTCAGATTCACAACATCCTGTAAGTTCTATGTCCATAAATTACTGAGCCCAGCCTATCAAAATTAAAGAAAAACGGTGGGCCCGTTGCTCAGAGCCCAGCCTACAACACGTGTTTCCATCAAAAGAAGAGAAAGAGAGCATCAGACGCAGATCATCACAGCAAAGAAAGAGACCAAAATGTCTTTCACGTGAGACCAAAACTAGCACGGCCACCCTGTGACCCGACCCCACGCATAACCTGACCACCCAAATTCAATTACTCTTGTCTCTGTGCATCGACATTTTTTCTGACGCTAAAAGAAAACTGCCCAAGGAAATGAACGGTCATGATTGCTCCCGAGCAGCAGTTGATCCTTCGATTTCAACCCAATCTTAGACTGCAGTGCGTGGTGTACAGTACACGTGGCTGAAGTGGTCCCAACAGGGGACCACAATTTGGGTATCTCTCGCACGGGAGGCACGTGATGCCATGAAGCGGAGGACTTCAGTGGGGTGGGGGACCCCGTTACGTTAGCTAAGACTCAGGTTTATAAATAAATTTCGGAATACATTGCGTCTATTAATTACATAATTCATAAGTTATCGATAACTACGACTACTGGTCTCATCACTTTCAATTAAAATGGTAAATTTGTAATAATTCTGCATTAAAAGGGTAAATTTGTAATAATGCTGCTACATTAATAGACTAATATCAATATTAAAAAGCTCACAGTGAAGCAGTAATTTCGGTTGCCAAATTCACCGAGTGCTTTATGGAAAGTGGTCAAAATTGAGAAAAGTTAACCACACATGCATGCGGCAGTTGTTAATTTACAAAAGCCAAGCATTGCTGGGAGACTTATATTATAAGAACCTCTGAAACTCATAATCCAAGGCTAGCTCTATTTTCAACCTCCGGCCATCTCTCTCTCTCAATTTCAAACAGACGCTTACATGCTTTCATCTCTCTCCTTGAAGAGCATCAAACAATAACAACATATAGGACTTTAGAACTTCCCTAATTTTTTTTTTCTCTGTTGTTAATTCTTGATCGACAGTCAGCCATGTTCGAAAACTAAACAATGCGTGCATGTGTAATGCTCTCTAATCCTTTCATATTACTGCTCTGCTTTGATTAGTTTGTTTGTAATGAGAGTAGAACAAAGAGTGGTAGATTACTTTTGTTGTGTTGTACTACTGTTAAATACGGCCACAAGTGATTGGTGAAGATCATAGCTGGAGGGTAATGGCAACGCAACCAGCAGCGGCCGTGGCTCCATTGAATATGGAGAGAGAAGAGCACTGGAGGCATTTTGATAACTCAGTGAATGCAGTGTCTTTTGGGTTTGTAGCTACTGCCATTCTCATTTCAATGTTCCTTGTTATGGCTATATTTGAGAGGTTTCTCCAGCCGAGATCATTGCCTTCCGGTCCAACCTCTCATTCTGATCTCGAGGCACAGATGGTTTTCGATGGCAAGCTTAATTACCCTTCTCCCAAAGTATGCTTTCTTTCTCATTCTTAATTTAGATTTTCATTTACTGGTAAAGAAAATAGAAAATCTTTTTTTTTTTCCTGGTTCTGATAGCAGCAGCACCGAAATTTTGCTTTCTGTTTCACTATATCTCTTTCCATTGTTCCTTTTTGATATTGTTCTTTTATCTGTAGAAGCAATGAGTACCCCTGCTAATGAGATTGTGACTGTTCCTTTACTTTCTTTTTGTGCGTAATTATAGCTAAATTCATGCAGTTTGACTGGTCATTTTACAATTTGCATAAACTGGTCATGAATGATAGATACATGACTGATCTTTTTTATAACATTGCTATTTTGATACTTATTTACCTAAAGTTAAAAGTTAATAATTCAAATATCCATACAATTCCAAGGTTGCAAATGGTTTCAATATTTGTGTTCTATATTTGATGCCTCAATTTATTCTCTCTTTTTATTTTTGTTTTTCCGGCCACAGATTTAATTATACACTTTTCTTTCTTCTTTCCTTTCTGGTTTTCGAAAAGATAAATCCTACCATTAGACAGAAAGGTTGATAGCAGGGACCCATTTATTCTAAATGTATACAACACATCCAATCAATATAGGCTCCATTGGACTGCCCATGTTGGCATGTTTTCATAAGTTTTCACATCAGAAAGCTTCAACCATTGATACATCAATTCTTCCCTTACATTTCGAAACATACATCAAATTCAAGTTTAACCCAAATCAAATTGGTATAATCTTTTCAACTTTTTCCAACATTTTTACTTCAATAATGTTGTTTGTCAGCCATCCAAAATCCAAGTTCATTTCTCATTGTGCTGTGCTAGTAGAGGTGGAATTTTAGAGCCATGATTACAAAAGGAAAATGTAATCTGTGGATTAAATTGTGTATTTATTGAAGATGACAGCGATGGTTGAATTATTAATGGGTAGGGAATTTTGAGATTCTATAGTGGATGCATTTATGTACTGTGGATGATAATATACTCTTAATATTTTATTCAAACGGCGCTCTAACGCAACCTTATTTGATTATTAAGATCTTGGTTTAATTACAACCTTTTATCATCCCAAAGCATATTTATATATACCATTTAAGTTCAAAATACTACTATTTCCTTGCCATATTTCATGAATTATGGTATAGCTTTGTCTTTTTCATATGGTCAATAATATGGGGATTCATAGTTGCTTCTCAAACCTACCAACAACTTGATTTATTCATGTCATTCATTAATATCTGCCAATGTCTGTCAATGCTTGAGTTGAAAATGTTGTCAGGGAAAGTCTAGATGCAATTTCTTCCCTGTTTCCAAATGTTTATGAACAAACTAACACTTGTTTATATTTTCTTTATACAAGTTAAATAAATAGACATAGTTGTCTATTGAACTTTCCTCAGGATGCTTTTTCTTTTTTAATGGTTAAGATTATAAGGCTAATGGGACCGGGAAATGTCACAAAGCATGTGGGTTTTGTCTCAAGGGTCATAATAAGCCAACCCATAGAAGTTTTGTAAATCTTGATGTCCAAATAAAATCCTTTCTATTTAGTGCTGGAAACAAATGTAAGCATCTATATATGAGGCCAAGATGTGACGGTGTGAAATTATCAACGGCATATGTTGAATCCTGATCCTGGGAAATGTAATGTTGTAGACATCCACGTGGTTTTTGTCTTCATAATCATCTTATTTTAATATGTAGAGTTGACGATCTCCTTTTTGTGCCATCCTAAGCTTTGTCCCATGCCGCTAATTGCATGCAAGCATGTCTAGACAAATTGGTTTTCTTGCCCGAATTGTTTGCTTTGATGCAACTCATTCACTATTGGCCAACATTGTCACCTAAGGGTGTTGCTTTGTTTTGAAGTCTAGGATATTCATATAACGTGGCTGCGTTCACCATTTTTCAAAATGCTTCCAACTTTCAATAACCTAAGCATGGAGTACACCCTTGATTTATGGAAAGAGTTATGAAATCAACAGACATTTGCATTATTATATTGTATTGGTATTAATGCTTGATAAGGTTACTTCCATTCTTTTACGTCCCTATTATTGTATCTTAAGGATGATAAAGGTTAAACTTTTGTCTCTTCTATGAAGTATGGAAACCTCATTTCAACTTCTATATGGTTAAAATAATCAAAATCTGATAACCAATATGCGTGAAGAGTTTCCTTTGGTTGTTGAACCCATATGGCCATCCTATTAAAATAGTTACACAAGTTCCCCGTTAATCCCTTTATTTCTGATAAATATGACAGTTGGTCAAAGGAAGTATGTAATGCAAACCTTAGAAAACATCCACTTGATCTAGAGTTCTGATGACTTTGTATGCAGACATAATCTCTGTTTATTACTAGATTAATTATGTGATTGCTCTGGATTGCAGCGTACAGATATGCTAGTGTAACTGAAATCTTTCAATAGTGTTAACTGCTTGTTGCTGTAGAAATAAAGTGGTGAGGGTAGTGCTGCCAGTTCCAGAGCACATTTTTTGTTATTTAATGCATATTGCATGTATTGCTGTAAACAAAGAAGAAGAAAGCTATGAACCAATTCAAAATTAAGTGTTGCTGGGTTGTTAATATTTTCCTTTGATTACATATTCTCTTTTGCATTCCTTGTGTGTGCCGATTTTGTTAATTGACTTTGATTTATATGCTTGTTTAGATGACAGTATATGCAAAGGGGGTATCAGTTTTGATGCCCGGCGAGCAAATTCCTACCTTCATTGCACACCCAGCTCCAGCACCCTGTCCTCCAGAGCGCATCTTACAGCCTCTTCATCAGCGTAACCAAAGCCCTAATTTCACCTCAAGCACAAGCTTAAGCCCACCTTCAGTTTAAAATAATTGAAGTAGCAAGAAAAATGAGTCTTCCGCGATACATTTCTAATGAAATCATTTTGTAAAAGTTAGCGTCACAAACTAGTGAAGCTTAGAATGAATATCAGACAGACAAAGCCTGAGTTTATGTGCATATCATCATGTGTATATATTTTTACTTGATGATTATTGCTTCTTGGCTTTGCTTCTCTGCTCAATTTGTCTCATTGTACGATGAATTGATTTGTTTCAAAACAATTTGAATGCCATTCCATTAAGTCGAGTACATTTTTTGTAGAGAAATTGTTACATAATTTACTTTTCCTGTCCACAAGAAGTATGGAGTGAATATATTTTCAATTATTTGTACCCTTCTTTGTGACGTTATGCATTGATAAAACATAACATGTGTGTTAAACCACTTAAACCTTTGATGTATGAGAGCATGCTTAAACCTTATAGTTTTGAATTTGAATCCTTCGTATACCAAAAGTTAAAATATAATTAATTGGATTCAAGTAACAAATTCATTAAATAAAACTGTTAGGTCTCAGTCACTTGAAGTATTATGTAGATCAGCATAATTTGATATCCATTAACGATCATTTACAGGAGACTTAATCTAAGGTGAAAATGGGCTTGAACACTATACACCGGTGGTGTCAAAGAATAAGATTGAGACAATATCCAAGAGAACATGTTGCATTCGGTACAAATACAATCAATTTCTCATACCAACAACAAAATGAATGAATAAAGAAGAGTCTCTATCGATTCCCTCATCAGTAATCAGTAATCTCATCCTAAAAAGAGAAAGAATGATACCCCATTTTGAGGATTCTATGCATATATCCCTAGATAATCTGCAACCTCGAGTTTAGATAAGATGAAATGCAAAAAGTAATGAAGTGTTAGTGAAAGAAAAAAAAAGCCCTCATCATACTCTGATACAACTTTTATCATTAAATAATTCCAACTCCCCACCTTCTCCCATTGTTTTCTTGTAATTTTTTTTTACAGAGATTTGGACTTGAGGGATGTTAACCAAGCCATGATTTGCAAAAGCAATATTAATTTTCAAGTGGTAACCAGACAGTGTACAGTACAATTCACACCAACTCCAACGAAGAAGAAAAGAAGTCTCTGTCCCTCTATCAATTATCCCAACAAGAAAAATACAGAGAAGGCAAGATGATGGTCCATTCCAAGGACCATAACATTACGCAATTCAATTCCATATCCCCATACATACAGATACAAGTTTACAATCTCAAGAATTCAAGAACCCAAAAGCAAATTATACAACTTAAACAAACAGAAATATGTTTGCGCTTAGATCAACTACAAATAAAACTCACCAAATATTAATAATTACATTGCAATTTACACAAATTCACAACCCAAATATGTGTATCTCTTTTGCTATCTAGCAAAAGCCATCACAAAACGGAGAACAAGCAATAATATGAAAAAAAACACTTCCAGGAACAAGCAAAATTCACAGAAAGATGAAGCATTCCAAGGAAACATGAGGGTTGTCAAGATAATCATTTGACTCACTCTTCTCCTTCAAAACGCCATCGTTAACCATCTCCTCCTTACCCACATTCTCCACTCGTAACCTGCCACCTGGTCTTCCTGACACTTTACCCCGACTCCTCCTGGGCACTCCACCGGTCGTTCTGGCAGCCGGTGACAACGACCGCCGAACAGACGGCCCTTCTCCACTATCTCTCCTTACTCCAGTAGCAGGCTCCACATTTCGTGGCATTGTCCTTCCTGGAACTGACCTCGACATAACTCGCGATGTCTCCGCTCTTTTAGCCGTAGGTTTCGCTCCTCGCGAGATGTCTCCGGCGTTGGGACATTTTCTTGGTACCTTAGTAGCTGGAGATCTGTGATTCACTTCTCGGGTTGTCAGTTCGCTGGTTGCTTCATCTTCTTTTCTCTCTGCTAAAGCTACAGTTGTTGTAGTTGTAGTTGCAGTGGTAGTTGTTGAGAAGCTCTCGCTGATGCTGTATATTTCTGACACCTGGGACACTTGAGAGGTTTCTTCTTCGTGTTTATTGATCAAATCTTTGGCATTGACGCTGTGCTCTTCAATTATGGACATCTGGGTGTTGTTGTCCTCAGGAATTAGTGGTTTGGGTAAGCGAGTTTCAGAGAGTACCACTTCTTTTACAGTTTCTTCTTCGAGACAAGGTGGTGGAGCTCTGTTGTTGACATGGGTTTTCTCAGATTCTGGCACAAGAGGAGTTTTTGATTGAGCATTTGAAGGATGTGGGTTTTTCTCGTTGGAGCTAACACAGCAACCCATTTTTTTCTTTTTGCAGAAAATGCAACTCTAATACAATGTTATGTTTAGAAATAGCGGTGAGAGAATAGCATTGATGAGTTTGAATTTTTATGATTCAACGGCTATGAAATGTGTTACATCGATAACAGTTTGAGTTTTGGAAAGTATTTTGATAGGTTAAGTCGTGGGAAAATAGTTTTGCTAGAACTGGGAGGTGGGAAATGGAGAGAGAATGTGATCCGGGCGGAGATATTGATGATTTTTGCTTGTTTGAAGGGGGCTTTATATCTCCCAATAAACAGAGAGCAGGGTGGTCTTGGCAAGGGCAGTTAGGAGTGAGCAAGTACGTATGTGTATGTGTGTGTTGATACAGATTTGTAAAAGGCGAATGGAAATTGGTTGTTGGGAGCTTTTGGAAATAATTAAAGGTGGAGGGAAAACGAGGGAGACAGATTGGATGTAATTATGTTAAGGGGGGTGTATAAAAAGGGGATCTTGAGATAACAATGTGGATTAATTAGAGATAACCAGTACGAAAAGAATTTGGAAGCTATGATTAATGTAATGATTTTACATTGTGGGAGACAGCCTTCTAACCTTGTGATAGACCCTAATAACAAAATATTAAGGGTTCTTAAACATTTTATAAATGGTCTTGTCTGTCTTTTGCCTTGCAACAAAGAAAAATAAAAAGCATGGTCTAGGGTATCTGGGTGCCCTCTCCTTTTGAGGTATTCCATGGGTCCAGTCCTCGAGCTTTGCTAGCAATAGCAGGGCAGTGGGAACTAGGACTGCACTTTCCAAGAATAAATTGTTTACTTAAAACTTTTGACTACACAAGGTTGAGAGGGTAAAATAAAATTCACTTTGGCTAGCAAGCATGGGAAGCCTAAAGCATTATATTTTAGAACCAACTGATCCATGTGTTGAAATTTTAAGCATGGCAATCATCCAAACTGTGAACCTCCGGATACCAACTGATCTAAAGATCACTTTCAGCAGTTAGAAAACCAGGTGCACCGACAAATTGGCCCAGAGTGGTCCATGTAGCACTTCAGGCTTTACAGGTGGTTGAAGAACGGGTTGCACCAGCCTGGCAACACCTTGAAAGCCACCAGACACTAACCCCCACAATGATAATTTACAAACATAACTTGATTTAACTGCATTTAGTATTTATAAATGTTTCTGTTAAACCGAAGTATTGAATTTCACCTCAACCAATTCTAAGTCTTATAAAGGGTAAGATACGAATGGGAAGAAGAAGATTATTAGTTGATAATAGCACCTACTTACACCTAAGGCAGAATGAAATTCCAAGTTTCCAACAGGCAAAATGAAACAGTGAATGCTTGACAATGAGGTAAAGGCACAATTAAAAGGTAGTGGAAAAAAAAAAAAAGTAATAATTACAACAAATTGAATATACAATTGGAACATATTAAAATTAAACAAAATGAGTGTATCCAATGAGGCTTAAGCTCATGCAACCTAAAGAACAAGCCAAACTGGCTATCTGCGGTCACAACCTATTCATTCTCTTCTATATCAACCAGTTGCTCTAGATTTGTACTAGCACTTATTGGTCTTATATGGATGAAAATTATCATTCAAATAATACAGAGACAGATGGATTATTGTTTCACATAGAGGAAAGAAATCAAAGAAAGGTTCATCAAGAGATAGGAAACTATGAAGAAGAAGCAGCCCGATCAGATTCTATCATAGATTTGATGTAGAATTCACCTGCCTTGTATGATGACCTGACCATAGGACCAGATGCCACATAACGAAATCCCTGTTACATCAAAGTATAAGTTTAAAATGTTAAGACCGATTCTGCTTCTCTGCTGATACAATATATGAACACTTCAACCTTAAAGCAATTTAAAAAATGTTGTTAATTTGCCATACATCACAAGATCAATAAGAAAATATACGACCACATCCTTATTGGTTATGACAAAGTGACACAAGACCAACACAAAGTAAAGAACATTATATCATGGATTTGTTTAAGCAGGAAATAAGAAAAATCATTTTCATACTATCTGTTTGAACCAATCATATAAAGTTTGCAAACAATCAATTTAAAAATCAGAGTGCAAAAAACACACGCACACACACAAACATTATCACAAATTGTATGTGTCACTTAAAAGATTAGACAAGAATCTCCTGAATGGACATGGCGACGGTGGAAGATGCCATGGCCAACCTCATTGCCTATGACAGAGCAAGGGGCACAACACAATCATGAGGAGGAGAAAAAAAAAAGACATATAATGTAATACAACGCATCTTCCATCCCACAGTTGATACAAATTAGCTTGCTATACTGGTGGTGTCAGCAATGTAGGTGAAAAAAGACAGCCTTAAGGCTGTAACCTTTCCTAAAAGGTCAAAGACTTCAGTACTTCTATGAGAGGATCACTCATCAATAAAAAATAAAACAGCATCATACAAGAAAATGCAACGCACAACACAAACTTAATCAACAAACGAAGCCTGTGCAAGCCAAATAAAACTCGGATCAGTCAACCCGCTACATTAACCAACAGAAGAATGTAAGGTATAGCCATAGTTGTTCATACACTCGTACGTCTAAAGGATCCACACATCAGCAAAAAACCCAATTGTGAATTTAAGCCACAAGTCACTCCTCCAGTGGAATACATTTGTGCAAAGAGGACCAATGGAATGCCTGGGGTAAGATGCCCCCAGACTAATACAACTAATTAAATCCATTAAGCAAGAACCCAAACCAACCAACCAGTTTCTGAACCTTAACAATAAAATACCAAAATACACTATCAGAAACACAAAACACCCTTATATCTATAAAACAGTAGTCATGATAAATTAGCATGCCAAAGATAAAAATAGTAATGATACTAATTCGTATACATATAAAACAAAGAAAGTAACTACAACAATAAAATATTTATAATGTCAGGTTGACACTCACCATTTCCATACCAAGCACTCGATACTTCTCAAAAGCCTCAGGAGTAATATATTCAGAAACCGGCATATGACGCTTTGATGGCCTCATATATTGACCGAATGTCATCACATCAACACCTGCTGCTCTCACCTTCTCCATCGTGCTAACAACTTGATCAGGTGTTTCCCCACAGCCTAACATTATTGAGGTCTTAGTGAGTGTTCCAGCAGGAGCACAATCTCTGGCCATCATTAGAACATCCAAGGATTGCTTAAAATTAGCACGGTGATCCCGCACAGCACTTTGAAGCTTTTCAACTGTCTCGATATTGTGAGCAAAGACATCCAACCCTGACTTTGCAACTTCCTCCACACAGCCTCGGTTTCCACGAAAATCAGGAACTAGGCCACAAATACATTGTAGGCAACATTAATTACGAAATAAAAAACTACGCTACATTGAGAAAGTCTAAGGATGAAAAAGAGCAAAAAGAGTACTTGTTCTCCTAAGTCAACTCATATCAAGAAGCCGGTCTCCTTAAACATACTAGATATAAGAATAGACTTATTAACTTACAAAATTCATGGGCAATAAAGACTGTAGGATACTATGCAGTACATAATTCATACCCAAGGCTTCAATAAGCATATTTGGCTTCAGTTCTTTCAATTTCTGCACAGTCTGAGAAAAATGTCCGCTTCCTTGATCAGGTAAATCATCTCTATCAACGCTAGTTATCACCACATAATCCAAACCCCATGATGCAATTGCCTCAGCAACATTGGTGGGCTCATTCGGGTCGGGTGGAGGAGGGGTACGTGATGTCTTCACATTGCAAAACCTGAAAGTTTCAAACAATGTTACATAATGAATATAAATTCCATATTCAAGTACATAAAAATTATCCAAGCTGAAATGGGAGTGCACCATAAAACTTCAAGATTTCTCTCTTTCTATGCATTACCATATATTGGTTAATAGACCTCAAGAGATAATATCACTAATACGTTGTGCGGCTCAACTACATTATCCATTAAACGAGCATATTTTTATGCATTCGTTCTAATCATTTGCCATTCATAACATCAAAGGAAACAAAAATAAATCTAACTCCTAAATTCTAGCCAAATTCGTTCCACATTTTATCAACAAAACGAACCACAATTACCTGCAACCGCGAGTACAGGTATCACCCAATATCATAATCGTGGCAGTTGCAGTCCCCGTCTCGCCCCCAGACCAGCATTCACCCAGATTGGGACACTTGGCCTCTTCACACACAGTATGCAGCTTCAGCTCCCGCAATTTTTTCTTGATCTGAACATACTTATCTCCTCCAGGAATAGATTCTTTCATCCATTTGGGCTTGGGCAGCGGCTTCTTCTTCGTTCCAACGTCCACGGAGTACGAATTGTTGGATTGGAGGTCAATGAAATCGGAGAGCATCGGTGACTCAGCGGCCAGTCGGGCACGTAGGCCCGCGAGAGTTTGTTGGAATTTGGTGGGTTCACTTGGGGTTTGTGTAGTGGATGAAAAGGGTCTCGTGTTGTTCAAAGTGCGCGCTAGGGCTATAGTAAAGCGTGATCGCATGGTTCAGTTTTGCTTTGTGATGAATTTCTCTCTCCCTAACGGTGGCTTTGATTCGAGGAAGGAAGTCCACACAGAGAGAGAAACAAAAAGATTGTAGGGAAAGGATCGAAGGATAGAAGATTTGGAGATGGGGTTGTTAGGTTGGTTGGTGACGATCGCGAGTGAATGAATATGGGCCTTTTGAGTGAATATGGGCCTTTAGAGTGACATGGGCTTTTTGCATATGGCCTTTTTGGTTTGGTGAGTCAATTGGGCTTCTGCTTTTTTACTCTTGACAGGTGCAGATGGCTAACTTTTTGACTTACACTATTCGTATCAATTAATGACCTTAAAATTTTAACCCTTGGTCTAATTAATAAATAAAATCTCAACCACTTCCCATATGCAAAGATTTATTACCTTATTGCGTTGGCCAGACGAAGAATATTATGTAAATACGCATACAAACAAGACAAAACCTATACCATCAAAGTGCCAGGGGCTGGCTGGCTGCCAATGATTGATCATATACCTGATTTAATTTCCATATATATTTGAGTTATGAAAATCCCGGTAGTGCATTTAATTAATAATGTGACATGAAATCAAACTAAAATTAATAATGGACCTAAAAGAGTGACAGGTTAGCTGTGACCGCTCAGTATATTTAAGTTGTATCTACGGCCACTGCCGACCCTACTTGCTTCGCAAGTCCGATACATTGCAGCCTGTGACTTGCGATCCTGCTTTGCCCCGTGTAAATGTACCGAGTATGACAATACAAAGGAAAGGAACACAGTTATTTTTATTTGTTTATTATCATGAATCAAAGTCTTTATAGGGTAGTTGTCTATTGGAATTAAGACGCAGTTTTCTTTTTGCTTAAGCCTTTTCATCATAGCCAATGAAGAACAAGAGCAGTATGATTACTTGTGTGATAAGTTTATATCATATCATGTTCATGGAAAAGATAATTGATAAAGGAATTAAAAGGTTATATATATTGGGTGGCCCATAATTGACTTATGGCCAATAAGAGAATAAGTTTTCGGAAAATTTGGTCTGTGGGATTATAGATTAGATTCCGCAATGATGAATGACAGGCACAAGCTGGAGATAAAGACCGCCTGCCTTCCTTTGAAAGGAAGGAAATTTGTGACCTTGTATTGCTTGTAACGGTCAATTTTGCCCAGTTCACACACGCACATATTTAAAGTAAAAACGAAATTAATAAAAAAAAAAATTAATAATTTAAGAGAAAAAAAATAAAATAATGGGATCCTATCCTATCCTATCCTATATATTTACCTAAATGAGCAGACAATGAACATGGTGAGAGAGAGAGAGAGAAGAAGACCGTGCCAATCATTTGACCAAGCACGTGAACTCAACTCTCCTACTGGTGGCTGCTAATACTGTTATTCAAAATTACACACTATCAAATAACTGAGTTTTCTTTATTTGGCTTACCTTACCTTATTCCATGGTTAGTGTAACGGTCCTGGGAGAAGAGGTATCCTAAGCTACAATTGAGGGACTTTATTCCTTTCCTTTTAAAAATTTGGCATCCTTATTCCTTAATTAATATTTGGATTCGCCTTAAAGTGAAGATTATAAATTCGTGAGGCGAGAGTGGTAAATTTCTTATGAGAAATGGAACAAAATTTTAAAATCTTTCGAGTGAGTAACCAGAACTGTAATGATTAGACCATAACAAACACAATTGTAACCGGACTGCTACACTTAACAGTTACCACTTACTTGAGTTGAGTTGAGTTGAGTTGAGTTACTTACAAGTTTGATTAAAAAATGTTTAATTTTAATTTTAAAATAATTTGTTTTCAGACATGGAGGGAGCGCGTGGTGTGGGGAGAAGAACATGTTGAACATTGTAGTAAACTTAACTGCAAAAAGGGAAACTATACAGTATAATGTAATTAATTATTTAAAATTTATTTTCTTAATGTTTCAAATCAGTAGATTAGCAGATACGTGAAGGTATGGATGAGCTGCACGCACACTTTTACGGTTACTTCGTAGAAAGAGAAATAGTGGAAAGCAAATCAAAGCAAAGCAAAACAAGAGTTCTATATGTTCAGAGAAATTCTCTCTATCTCTCTCTCTCACTTTGCACCTTTCTTCATCTCCTTTATCTTCTAGCTCTTTTCCAATGGTGAGTGAGATACAGCATCTTCTTCCATTTTAGTTTTATAATATTATTCACGATTCTGATGCGAATATTGTTCGCTTACGTATCTCTTTATTACCTCAGTTCATAGAATCTTAGTCTCTAAGTTTCGCTTAATTTACACTTTAATTCCCTACTTTTCGAAAGTTTTACCCTTTTTTTTGCCTTGTTAGTGGCTTCATTTTCTTCAATTATGCTTAGCATTTGCTCAACTTTATGGTTTTTCAGCTTCGTTGTAAGTTTTTTTTATTTTTTTTATTTTTTTAATTTCTTATCTGGATATGTTTCTCTACGGTAACCCTTTTTGCTTTTAGTTTAAGTTTTGGTTTGTTTTAAGAGCATTGCAATCTGGTTTTGACAAATGGGTTGAAGTTGTACTGTTGAGTTGTGATACAGAGTGGAGATCGCTGATTACGTTATTTATTTATTTATTTTTTGTTTGCTTCAGTTTTCAAATTGGAGAGTGTAGATTCAGTTGATGTTGTTGAACAAGAAATAATCGAGGGTTGGAGTTGATTTAGTTATCAATGGGGGTGAAGAGATCTAAGATAGAGTGTAAGAATTGGAAGATCCATGCAGAGGTCTTTCTGGGGTTCGTGCTGATCTGGGCAGCTGGAATTTCGCGTGGTGCAACAAATCCTCGTGATGGTGAGCTTGGTTTTTGGCTTTCGCTGCTTTCCTGTGCTCTGTTTTGTTGCTGACTAAATGTGGGAACGAATAAGAAAATGTATTCTTGAATTCTTTTTTGGTTTTCGGCTCTGCCCAGGTTTTTAAGATTTATTTTGCCGCATATTTTATCAGACGTCAATTTAAGTTTTCAGTCGAGCTGTTTCCTTGCTCATTTTACTCATTGAATAAACTTGAAGCTGTAAACTTATTTTTGTGTTTTGTGTTCGGTTAACGGTGATTGCAACATTTTTTAAATATTACACGGGGTTTGGAATCTGATTTGCTGCATTGGTTTGATTGAATTAGTTGCTGCAATCAATAGCTTATATGCTGCACTGGGTGATCCTCTACTTCCTGGGTGGATTGCCAGCGCGGGAGATCCATGTGGTGAAAGTTGGCAAGGTGTCCAGTGCAATGCTTCAGACATAATTACGATGTATGGAAACTCCTTCTTTCTGAGTCTTTGCATCAATGATTATCTTGGTGATTTAAACATTAATCTCTTATATATTTTTTTTCTTTTTTGATCTTATAGAATTCTTAATGGTGCTAATTTAGGAGGAGAGCTGGGTGACAGCTTGAGTGGCTTTGCTTCTATCAAAGTAATGTAAGTGAGTTTCTCTCTCTCTGTGGTGTTTGTTATTTCCCACTACTGCTAAAATAGTAAATGAATTAATTTATTCTTTCACTGCCCTATGAGTCCCATATGGTTTTGTTTATTTTAGGAGATCTCAAGCCAAAAGAGTTCAGTAGGCATGTAATTGGGCAGTTGTCTGCAACAATGGTTTAGATACATAGGGTCTTTTAGATAAAATGAAGAAGTTGCTGGACTTTAGACTTTTTAAGTCAGTAAATTATTTTCTTAGTGGTACAATTAGAAAAATAGGCTGAAAATGACTATTGCTGAACATCCTCCTGATGCACTGCTCAGCAGGCACAACTGTGCCTTCCCTTACTTTTAACTTTCAAAAGATTTATGATGACTGAGTAAAAAGTTCAGTCTGCTGAGGTTTTGTTGTGCTGGATAATAGTATATTGCATGTGAATATTTTTGGTTGGTACATTTGTGCATATTGTCCCTAATTCTTGTTCTTTCTTTTGTTTCAGAGATTTAAGCAACAACCACATTGGGGGGAGTATCCCAGCCAATTTGCCTGTTACCATGCGAAACTTGTACGTTATTCTGTGCTTTAAAATAAAAATGAGCTACCATATCTCTATAATGTATTTATGGTTCTTAAGTTTATACCTGGTCTGCACGCCTCCTTATGCCAAAGTTATAATAGTCTTTACCTTTCTGTCAGTTTTCTTTCATCTAATCAGTTCTCTGGAGGCATCCCAAGTTCTCTAGCAACTTTGAATCTACTGACAGACATGTAACTTTCCTTTGCTGTGACTGCTTTGATGCCTAACGTGCAATGCTCTGAGTTTTCATTAATTTATTCCTTAGCTGCAAATCTTGATTGATGCCTTTCAGGTCTCTAAACAACAATCTTTTAAGTGGTGACATACCAGATGCCTTTGAAGCCCTTACTGGGTTGATTAATCTGTAGGTTCATTTGAATTGATGAACTTTTTATTTTTATTTTCTATTTTTTACAGTTTAACATCAATAGTTATTGATGGTTGAAGATATACTTATGTTTGTGCAGAGATTTATCTAGTAATAATTTGAGTGGGGAACTGCCTCCATCTCTGGAGAATTTGTCACAGCTGACAACTCTGTGAGTTTTTTTCTCTTTGCAAGGTCATTTTTATTGCACCTATTCTACCTTTACGAATATAGCTAACTTTTCAGTTGGCAGACTTTTGCAGAACAATAAGCTATCTGGGACCCTTGATGTTCTACAAGATCTTCCCCTCAGAGATTTGTACCCTTCTCAACCTTGTCAGATTTAATTTTCACAATGAATTTTAATTTATACTAGTTTACAACGTTGAGAACCATATTCTAAGGTATTGAAAATTCTTAGGAGATTTTTCAGCTTATGTATTTCCTCTTTCTCAACAGGAATATAGAGAATAACCTGTTCTCTGGGCCCATACCCCAGAAGATGCTACAGATCCCAAACTTCAGGTGAGAGGCACAAATTTTTGGTTTATATATGTAAGAGAGCACTTGTGCTGTTAAATTTGATGTCCAAGGGAGGAAAAGAAAAAAAATTCAGGGATTACTCTTTACTGCCAAATTTATGGGATGTCTGGGTTGTTCTTATTTAATTAATATTTAGAACTTCCTTAAAGTTCATCCTGTTGGTGGGAATAGGTAAAAATGTTGACAGTGCATATATTTGTATGAAGCACTACAAATAAAAAAATGCTATCTCCCTCGGCTCAAACAGGCCGCAAGCAGATATGTATGACAAAGTTGTCATCTTTTGGGAGTACCATTTTTTTAAATGGATTTATTTATAATGGTACACTGACAACTATGGCCTTGGGGTGCACTTTGCATATGTTCTTCTATTTAATCTTAGTAATACTTCATCTTAGTTGCGAAGGTGGTAAATTGATCACACAATTTTATATGGATGCTTGTACATCATGGAAGTGAAAATGATGTGATATGTACAATGGGAACTGAGGTAGTGTTGTTAGACTGTGATTTATGCAACTAATTTGGTGATATTGATGTTAGAAGTCATCACATGATGGCTTGCTGGTTGGCATAGTGAATGATTTTCTAATACTGCAACATTGATACGTGCCCCATTCTGGGTTTTGAAGCAGTAATTAAAGCCTTTGAATGCATACAATTGGATTGATATGCTCTGTATTCTGTGAAGTTTGAAAATATTTGATGTTACTTTATGGTTTATGCTTTCTTTGCTGATATTAAGATACACCTGCAGAAAAGATGGAAACCTGTTTAATGCTACAATTGCTCCTTCACCTACTTCCACAGTAACATCACCACTGGCACCACCACTTTCAAAGGCACCGCCGTTCTTTGGGGGCTCACCGGTCTCAGGGGCACCTCCACCTCCACGAGAACCTGGAAAACAGGCTGATGGGCCGTCTGCTTCGAAGGAATCAAATTCTGGAAAAAAAAAATTTTTAACAGCTAAAAAAGTTGTTTGGATATCGATTGCTGGAGTTTTGTTATTTGTAATTATGGCATTAGCATTTTTGCTTTTTATGCCAAAGTGTAGAAGGGAGGAAACTGACAGATTTTTCAAGCGGCATCAAGTAGGTGCATATAGAGGCAACAACAGAGAAGAACCCAGGCACAATGGGTCCTTTGCCCAACCAACCAATCAGATCGAGAAAGGCAAATATATTTGCTTATAGTTTTTCAGTTCTGATATAAATTATTTGCTGATTGTCAGGATTTAATTCATTCTTATAAGTTAACAATTAGAAAATCTTTTGAACAGCTCCAAAAGATGCACATATGAAGCCAAAGGACGATCATCAATCAGAGATGAGAAGAATGGGAGCCATTCTGAAGTCACAGAATGAACAAGAGAGAACGCGAAGGATGGGCGCAATACCAAGGCAGGATGATCATGAGATAGACATTAGCGGACTAGATATGATGTCGATGCCTCCTCCTCCACCACCTCCTCCTCCACCACCTCCCCCTCCCACGCCTCCACCACCTCCTGTTGAGAAGGTCATTGTGAAACCAATTGTGCCTGCTGAAGGATCTGTTTTGAAGACTTCCACTAAAAGTACAAACCATTCCACGACTGCAAGGACTTTCACCATTGCATCCCTTCAACAATATACAAACAGCTTTTCTCAAGAAAACCTAATAGGTGCTGGCATGCTGGGAAGTGTTTACAAGGCACAGCTTCCTGATGGAAAAGTATAGATTTTTATTGGAAATTGATTAATTTATAGCATGTTCCTTGCAAGGAGCTAAGGATTGATTAAGTGAAACCTATCTTGGGTGTTCGTTACCATGAAACCTGTGTTACATCGTGTGCTAGATCATTGGTTTTCATCATCAGCTTTGTTTCTTTCCATTATCCCAGATTGCTCTCACTACTCTTTTTCTAGATCATTTTTTTCCCTGGGAAGAACTTTTAATTTCTTCAGTTTCCTCTATTTACTCTTTCTACCTACTAATCTCTGAATGAAAATTGTGATTGAGCTTCTATATAGCAGCTTTAATTTTGGGAATCCTACATATGTATTTCTCTCTCATATGGGCATAGAATAGCTTTAGCTCTGATGTGTGATCCCTTTGGATGCTTTTGTAGCTACTCACTGTCAAGAAACTGGACAAGAGGGCTTCAAATCAGCAGAAGGATGATGAATTTCTTGAACTGGTAAACAATATTGATCGAATACGACATGCTAATATAATCGAGCTCAAAGGTTACTGTGCAGAGCACGGCCAAAGGCTTCTGATCTATGAGTATTGCAGTAATGGGACGCTGCAAGAAATGCTACACTCAGATGATGAATTAAAAAATAATCTTTCATGGAACACTCGCATTCGGATGGCGCTTGGAGCCGCTAGAGCCTTAGAGTAAGTCAAGTAAATACCAAGAGGGCAGTTTCTGCTCCTAGTTAACTATCCATCTACTTCTGCAATGATCTATTGTCCTAATTCATCTTAGTGTAAACTTGAAAAGTAAAAATAAAACAAGATAAAGAAATGTGTTAGCTTAGTTTATGAGGTTAGTAATTGAAAATGAACAATTTCTACAGATTAAGTTGGGGTGAAAAACTATGATTGTGGGGTGATGCAAAACATTTGAAACTAGTAATGCCATTCTCAGATCTGTACATTGATATGTTAAGAAGTAAGGTTCCCAAATCTGTCAATATAGTTAAGATACAGACACATTTCAAGAATGCTACCTTTAGACTTGTTAATGTATGTAAGATACAAACAGGCTTTGGGTTGTATTCTTGCTTTATCTTTTCATTAATAGTGAACTATGCTGCCTTTATATGACGGATCTTGTTATTTGTTTGTGTGAGAAGGTACTTGCATGAGATTTGTCAGCCACCTATTGTACACAGGAATTTTAAATCGGCCAATGTTCTTCTTGATGAGGATCTTGATGTGCGTGTTTCTGACTGTGGTTTGGCTCCACTGATATCATCAGGCTCAGTAAGTCAGGTAAGTCATACTCAACAGGGTTGTTGGTGCTATACATAGAAAATGGCAAAAGCTTTCCTGATTTGTGCTAGACTTAGGTTTTGGCCTTTTCTTTTCCCCTTAAATTTGACTAGATTTTAACTTTACTAAAATCCGAATAGACTTAATATGATATGTTGTTGAAGAATATCTAAAGATTTACTTATGAGTCTGATATTATGTTTATGAATATCTAAACATGTTGCAAATATCCTACTGGTTTGAGGATTAGCTTGGTATTTTTTTCTGATATTCTGTAATTTGCATACTAGAATTGGAAAACATTTGTAGGTTGTCAGGGTCTTGCTATGATGAAAACCACAAATGTATGTTGCCACAAACAAAATGCCGATTACTGGACAATTTCATTCAAGCATTAATCCCAACTCCTTGCTCTGGTTCACTTGATTTGTTTTCAGCCATTCAGCTCTATCATGTCTGAAATTGTTTTACTTTCAGTTGTCAGGACAGCTGCTGTCAGCATATGGTTATGGAGCTCCAGAATTTGAGTCAGGAATTTATACTTGTCAGAGTGATGTTTACAGCTTTGGGGTAGTTATGTTAGAACTCTTAACTGGCCGTAAGTCTTATGACAGGTAACGTGGTGAAACCATATTGTATTTGAACAAGTATGACTATTATCTATCAGTTAACTAATTTATTAACTTATTATCTTCAATTGTACTCCTGATTCTTATCAGCTTATAGATTTTTATCTTCTTAACAATGTTTTGTAGAACAAGAAATCGAGGCGAGCAATTTCTTGTGAGATGGGCAATTCCCCAGCTTCACGACATTGATGCATTGTCCAGGATGGTTGATCCTTCTCTTAGTGGACAATACCCTGCTAAATCATTATCGCACTTTGCAGACATTATTGCTCGTTGTGTTCAGGTGAGTATTTCATTTTTGACTTTCATATGGTGATGAATAGGACATCTTTGATGTTTTCAGTTACAACATGTTTTACTTGTGACATGGTGCCAGAATGTGTTATTTCTGGTTATTAGGCTCTGCCAAAAGCCCAAAAGTCAAAATAAAAAGCTCCAAACACAAACTTGGCAGACATGGAAATATTGAATTTGATGTTATATATCACGTAATTGTTCTTGAAAACATAGAAGTATTGTTCTAACATAAATAAGAAGTTGGATTCTGAAATGCTTTATAGGTAGTATAAACCCAATTTCCAGTGAATTTGTCCAAAGAGTGAGCAAACTAGTTTGGTTCTTTGAACAATGTTTTTCTGCATACTTAAATCTTTTATTTTTTTTTTAACAGTCTGAGCCAGAATTCAGGCCACCAATGTCTGAAGTAGTCCAGGATCTAGTAAACATGATACGGAGGGAGCGCCGCAGCAATGAATCACTTGGAGACTGAAGTAAATTGGGGAATAAAGCTAGTGGTTTCAGCTTGTGAATGATGAAGTTGCGTAGATTTTGATCTTCCATATTAACAATCCAGAAAAAAAAAAAAAAAACACATCTTCTGTAAAGAGGCTGCAACAAATGCCCCTACTAACACACCCAAAGCAACAGTTCACATCCTAATCTCTTAAGCTGAGTGGATTATAAGGTAATCAGCCACAGAACCTTATTGCTCGACTGTGAACTGTCAGATTCTTCAGACCCATGACTTTGTGATCATTCAGTTGTTCATTAAACTATAATCAGAAATGTACTGACCCCTGACCCCCTATTGTTTCATAACTATTATTTGTTACCAATATTCTTGATGATATAATTTGTTTGTGCATCATAAACCATTGTAATGCTTATGTTTGATGTATCATTAACTCCTTTTCGTTATTCCAAAACATTTTATTGTTTATGTGATCTTCATATATCTGGTAAGATCTTGTAGATTGTCCACAGCAAACTTGATTGATGATAAAATAGGTTTGATTGCGGAAGATTGTACCATTTTCTGTCCCCTTGATTCAAAAATAAGTTAGTTGCATTGTTTCGAATAAGGTTGAGCAAATTCGGTTTAGATATTTAAATTGATTCCAAATTGTCGGTTTGAGTCTGAACTAAATTGATCTATACAACGGTAGAAGATCAATTGAACCGATCTAAATCGATAACTGTCGGTTTTTATTGATTTAGTTTGTTAGGCTTAAATTTAAAATATTAATTTAAATGAGTTATTGATTTGAATTAAATAAAAAAAAATAAAAATTATTTTTTAATTTTGTAGGCTATAAATTTAAAAATAAAAATTATTTTTTAAAATTTTATATTAATTAAATTTAAATGACAAACTATTTATTAAATAAAATTTAAAATTTAAAATTTAAAATAAAATGGTCCAGAAAGACAAACTTTTTAGTAGAATCGTAATATCACATCATGGTTAATCCTCTGAGTAACGAAACAAAGAACCTCTAATGGGCCTAAGTTGGGCCCAACCGAAGGGGAAAATTATTTCAAATATCGTTAAATACAGTTATTTGTAATGACAAAAATAACCTTAATGAATTGAAAATAGCTTATACATCATAGTCGGTCCTTAAATGTAATTTTACTCAAATCTGATATGATATGGCATATAAAGACCTGTCCCTGGATCACGCGCGAACACTATTGCTTTTCGTTTTCGTTCCGTTTTCCTCCGAAACAAACAGCCCCTCTACCAGGAAATCCATTCATATCAAAGCCTCTGTGTACCGACATTTCGTCATTTTCAACGTCTCTCTCTTCGTACAAGGCATTAGATTTTATCGCATTCTTTGGCTTCGAATCTTCTAATTCGCTCTCATGAGTCCCTACAATAATAGCAGTTACGATGACGATGTTAATCCGTTCGCAGTAAGTCTTATACATTTATATTTTTTGTTATGAAATTTCTATTTCTTTGATTATTTATTTCCTGGCGATTGCATTTCGTGACTTGTTTTGTTTCGTTTTCAATGTTTGTTTGTTTGAACCGTTTGATCTATTTCTTGTATTTGAATTAAATTGTTTTCAAGCTGTGTCGGGGGTCATCCGTTTGGTTGCTGAGAAAATTTCGGAAACGAAAGCGAAGGAGTTGAGGGACCATCAGATCAGTGCGCGTGCATTGTTGGTCATAAGCTTTAGATATAATTTTATGATTCTCATGATTTTTTCTAACACTTGTACGGATTGTTTTTAAAGTCTATACTGGGAAAGACACACCCTTCGTCATGCATTGGTGGACGATGGTATGGCTGTCCAATGAAATGATACCTCTTATACATCCGTTTTAATAGCCATTAATCCATTTTCAAAAATCATCTCAAACCACTGTCGTATTTGGTTTGGGAATTTTAACAAATGAGTCGATATGTGTTAAAATTTACTTGCACTAGCATAACACTCAAGTATGCTATCTGTTTTTCGCATTCTTTCCATATTTTTCTTCATCAAGACTTTGTTTCATTATTGCATTTGATTATTTATTTATAAACTAGTCGCACAATATGGGGTTGCCTAATTTACCAATTTTATGTCTGTTACTAGTAGGCTTGACCTGTTATGTAGTGTATATTTGATGTAATGTAATGTGTATGTTCTTTTGATCTTTATATGGGAGAGACTTGTTTTTGTTCATAAACAAAATCTAATCTATTAGTATTCTGATCCTTCGCCTTTGTGTTATGACATGAAGGATATGTAACTTTCACGCAACAATTTATTGCTTTACTCCAAATAGTTTGTATGTTTATAGTCTATAAGTGTCAGGACGTTGCAAATAGGAAAGGCCAGGGCATTCAAATTAAGGTGGAGGTGCCTTTTATATGACAGTAAGATTGCTTCCTTTTCAAACTTACCTGGCTATTTCTGCCTTGAGAATTTGGCATTTTATTTTAGAAATGCCAAGCAATTGGTAATGAACAGCCTTAAGTTCAAGATTCTTCTCTCCCATATAATTGTCTATGAATTTTTATGGGACAAAGAGCAAATGTAATAATCACCATTGTGGTCATCATTGAGTGGTGTGGTGATTGTGTGGATTTTATAAATTTATGGTTGGTGATGTGATGGGGTGCTTGATGGCCAGGGTTTTGATTATGACTGTTTTGGTTTGTTGATGGTGATGTGATTCAATTTATTTTGGACATTGAATGAAAGTTGGATTGATGCAGAAATAGATTACTGTCAGTGGGATGGTGGTATCTGGGGCTGAGGAAACCCAGTGCTAGTTTCTGAGGTGCTTATGGTTGCGAATTGATAGTGGTGGTGGCACCACTGATGACAGTAAGGTATTGACAGTTGGTTGAAGGGTCTTTTAGCCATTGCAGTTGTTGTTTGCCAAGGGATTACTGGAGGTAAAGACGGTGGGAGTGACTAAATTAGTTTCAGGATGACCTTCTTAATATTCATACAATCACCGATTTTTTTTTCTTGCTTCTGAGTAGAAGTGCGTTCATTCAAACTACAAATGTTTTAGTTGTGACATTTTTATTGTTTCATATGTATATATCACGTTTAGAGGTGTGCTTGCATTTGTTTGTTTTATTGAACCTGTTTGAGTGCTTATTCATTATCTTTCCTATCCTAATTTACTTTTATGTTAACTGCCTAGAATACTGGAAGTGTTCCCCCTGCAAACTCAAGGTTATCACCTCTGCCTCCCGAACCCTCTGACCGTGGTGCAACCATTGATATTCCTCTTGATTCTGGAAAGGTATCCAAATACATTCAAGATGTTGAATTGCCTTCTATATTTTGCTCTCTATTTTGAGCAAAGTTATTTTCTTGGATTCATTCTTTTTAATTCTAGGAATTTAAAGCAAGGGAGAAGGAACTCCAAGCTAGAGAGGCTGAATTGAAAAAGAGGGAACAGGTGATTGCTTGCATGGTTTTAAATATGGCCGCTAATAGATTACATATCTAGTAGTTCTTAATAAGATTTAATAGGCCAGCACTTGATGCAACTATGGTGAAATATTATTTTTAATTTTCAGGATCATCTAAGGCACATCTTTTCTTTAGGAGTTATTGAAGTGCATGCTAATCGTAGTTGTCTGTAGTTAAGGAATAATGTTTGGCCATTCATGGACATTCTTTCTGCTTGTCATAAAAATATTTAGAGTTAAAATTGATTTTTTAAAATTTGAATTTACCCAAGGTTTTGATTTAACCATCTTTTGGTCTCCATGACTATATTTCTAACTTTTTGCCCTTCTTTGTTGTGTAACTTGTAGTGGATGTTATAAGATTGTGAACCTTAAATCAGAATTTGGATAATGTTATCTTACTCTTTATATTCTTTTTGTAGTAATAGAAATTCTCACATAGTAAGTTTTCTCTGAATTTGGATAATGTTATCTTAAATTCTTTTTGTAGTAATAGAAATTCTCACATAGTAATTTTTCTGTGTGCTGCAGGAACTAAAACACCGTGAAGATGCAATATCACGAGGTATATCTAATTAGTGTGTTATGTAAATATATCTTGATGAAAAATGAGGTTGTGCATTGCCTTGTAGATTGCCATATATGTTATTCCCTTTTGTTTTGGCAGCTGGAGTTGTAATAGAAGAGAAAAATTGGCCCCCCTATTTTCCCATTATTCATCATGACATTGCAAATGAAATACCAATACATCTGCAGAAGACACTGTACGTTGCATTCACAACATGGTTGGGTATGTTCACTTCAAGTCCTATACTTTGGAAGGCTAAATATGTAAATTCTACTTGTATGCACATTATTATATTTGAGTTGTTATTTAATCGATTGTCTATGTTAAGTTCTTTAGCTTTGCACTTGCATTAAGAATACCAGCCTGATTTATTATAAATTTGTTGATTCATTTCAGTGTCAAGGCATATAATAATGTGCATAATTCAGTTGTATGAGAAGTATTACCTTCTAGTTTGAGAAGTATTACGACTTTCTAGAAGGTAATAAATTTATTATTACCTTTTAGTTTGAGAAGTATTACCAGTTACAGAAATTGTAGAAACATGGTTGGTCTATCAACGAAATAGGAACTAGCTCCGAATCCAGGTTCTCCCATCCATCAATTCACCAATTGCCTCAATGCAAAATTCGGTTGTATGATGATGACGTTGTGAACAGAAGTATATGAAAACAAATAATTTAAAAAAATAATTTGAAGTTTAATCACTATGATATAGATATGTGCACAGAAACTTGTATGTAAAATTTGACAAATTTAACCAGAATAAATATTCCGGTCAAAAAAATTTCAGCAGAATAAAGTATGTTTTCCTTGTAAAGAAAGACAAGCAGCAAACACGGTTGGTCTGTCAACGAAATAGGAACACATCATAGCAAGTCAGAGATTAGCCTGAGAAGAAACTAAACATCCTTAAATCTGATAAACACATGTCCTGATAGCCTAGCTTAAACAATAAACTTCACCAGGTCTAAAATAGTGATATCCAAGCAGTTATGAAGTTAAACATCCCATTCATAGTTTTACAGAAGCAGTAATATGTATATGCAGTCTCTAGTAAGGACCAAACGATAACAGTATCAGTACTGCAAGTCTTAAACTTGGTTCATTTTCGTACTGTTTTACATCTGTTTACAGGCTGCTCTTAATACTCCGTTTTTTATGTCCTCATGCAAAGTATGATGTACATTTCCTGAGATTTTCTGTGAATAAGATAGATCTTGTAGCTTGAATTGTCCATTCATAGTTTTACAGAAGCAGTAATATGTACATTGTTGACTTTATTTTTGTTTCCCCTCTCTGTGTAGAGAAATCTTAGAGTGAAAGCTGGTCTATATGATCTATGGTGACAAGTTTTTAAATTACGTGACATTGTGTAGGTTTGGCTGCGTGTCTTTTGTGGAATTTTGTTGCAGTTACTGTAAACTGGATCAAAGACGGAGGTTGATTCTGAATTTTACCTTATAAGTGGCTATAAATTGGACTTTCATTGTCATCATGTTACGACATTTTCTGTAACTTTTCTTCTCTTGTAGATCTGGTAATTTGGTTTCTTGCTATCATTTATGGCATCACTGGCATTCCTGGAGCCTATGTGTTGTGGTATCGCCCTCTTTATCGTGCTATGAGGTATTACGTTTTGTTCATGTCATAGTTCACTTGATTTATCTTATCCTACACTCAATAATGGATACGAGGCTTCTGTCATAAAATGATCACTGCTGAAATTATGCACTTCCTGGTTTTCAGTTTTATAGATTCTTATGTTTCGTATCCTTGAGGCTGGTGTTAGGAATTGTGAGGATCCGAATCTCACATATCAGTTTTATTGATTTCAGGCACGGTTGTTCAAATTTCCGTATAAAAATTGTGTTGAATATATGATATCCCAGACATTATATTGTAGAAGTATGTAAATTTGGACAAACTGTGCCAGTAAACTTTGTAAAACTTTCTGATGAATATGAAACACTAAAGCATTTAAGGGAGACATATATACTGGAATAAGACTCAGTTATGTTGGGAAAACTTGTACCTATATGTTAGTCTTCTATGGCATAAGCTCTTGTTACTGAGCATGTCTTATGCATAAACATGATAAGAATAGTGCCACGTACCAGAAAAAAAAATAAGAATAATACTGAAATTGGATAGCTTGTGGATGCAAATTACCTTTTGACCTAAGAGGCATAACATGTAGTAACCATGTTATGAAAAAGATTGCTGATATATAATTAAAATACCGAGTAGATTATTTTTGATGAAATACATTGATAATTTATACACTGTGATGATGCACATTCTTCTGTTTTATGACTTTATGCCAATTCCTCGTACAGGACTGATAGTGCTCTGAAGTTTGGGTGGTTTTTCTTGTTTTACACTGTAAGCTTGTAAATATTTTTTTCCGTAGATACTTTTTCCTTGCAAATTGACTACATATGTTTTAGAAAATAGGTCAATTATGCTCCCTCTTTTTCATCAATGCAGTTCCACATTGGATTTTGTGTCTTTGCTGCAATCGCTCCTCCAATTATTTTCAGGGGGGAATCTCTTACGTAAGCTATCTTTAATTCTTTTGCTTCAAGGGAACAATAGTTTGGTGCATAACATGTTTATAGTTCTCTTCCCTGTCTTTGGGAAAATAAGGTAATAGCAATCGAATGGAAAGCAAGTTAACTTTTGCATGAAGTTCTGATTATGAATGACTTGTTGGAATCAATAATAGTATAGTTTCCAAGTATTATTTCAAGTGATGTGATGTGTCATTCATTTATTGAATAGTGAAATAGTGTAATACATTATTTTGAAAATTATTAATATTTACCATCTAATTGATGAATGTCGCATCCCTTGGGAAGGTAAAAACTTAGGATAATACTTCGAAAGTGTAGTATTACTCTTGTGGAATATCTTTTCCCAACTATTAGGCAGAATTTGTTTCTATCCTTAAATTCAATGTGAAGAGAAGCATGTTAACAGTCATAGCTGCCTTGTTTAAACAGACTTTTTTCATAGCGGCCTTGTTTAAACAGACTTTTTTCATAGCTGCCTTGTTTAAACAGACTTTTTTTACCATCTCTTCTTTATTGTTGTAGAAAATACTTGCATCATATTTCATACCAGGAACATTAAATGGGCATGTACATTTCCTTTTCTTTCTGCAGCTAATGTTTGTAATATTTGATTCTGTGGACAGAGGTGTTTTGCCTGCAATAGCTGTTTTGACCGATAATGCTTTTGTTGGGGTAAGATTGCTGGTGTTGATACTGTATATTTCAGTTTACGATTAGCTTTAAATCTTTGATGTCAATACTAGACCATTGCAACTGCTCCAAAGTTGTTCTTTCGCTACCTGATTGTGGCATGACAATACTTTGGATGATTAAGTTTGACTAACTTGCAGTGGTGTAATTTGACCAACAAATGATTGTAAGAATGACAAGAATCTATTAGATTCTAATGTTCTTGAGCTGTTGATGACCACATTTTAGAAAGGTTGACAAGCTTCAATTAGTAATTGCAGATATTCTACTTCATTGGTTTCGGATTCTTCGCCATTGAATCTATGATCAGCATCTGGGTTATTCAGGTTTATGATCTGACCTTTATTCTTTCAACAAAACTGTTTATTCAGTCTTCTGAAGAACTTGTTTTTATTTTTTCATCCCAACTTGCTTGCAGCAAATCTACATGTATTTCCGAGGTACTGGCAAAGCAGCAGAGATGAGGCGTGAGGCTGCAGCGAAGACCATGATGTCAGCGCTATGAGATGGCACACCCGTGGAAAGAAAACTTGACGGGTAGATGGACCTGAGCTTGGACTTTTTATAAAACATTTGTCCCTGTAATCATCATTCGATTCTTGACAAATCGGAAAAAAGAAATGTGCATAGGCTGACATTAGAGTTTCATGGTCTGGGTCGGTGGCTTTTTACCAGACCAACTTTTACATCTTTGTTTTCACTTTCAGCATATTTAATTGTTAATTTCTACGGAATCCTTGGTATGTTTAAATGTCTGTTCTATAACCGTTAACGAAACGCGGGCAACAACAAACTGGTATTAGTTCCAGCCTTCAGGCGCATGCAGGACTCCATGGTACAAGATAAGCCCCTGGTAAAAGTGATCAATAATACAAATTATTTATTTACTTCACTTGACGAACAAACGGCATTTTAGCTGGCTATCATGACAACTAGATTTAATCGTGAAAATCGCGATAACACCCTAACAATTAAGGGTTTATGAGAGGGTATTTTTGTATGACAGATGTTCAAAATTTTAACAATGTGAAAGTGGGGGTCGAAACTCATTCAAAGGACTGATAAGGGTACTTCTTCTCCAAATCTCTTCCCGAAAAACTACAGCAAATGAGACACTATAACAGAAAAATCTTCTTCAACTAAACCTTAAACCTCTCACCCTTCGTTCAAGACCCTATTTTGCCTCAGATCCTTAGCAATCAAAACAATGCTTCACAGTTACAGTTCCACAGAATTGGGTCATGAAAGTCTCCAGCATCACTTGTTTTCACCAAGTAAGCTTAATGTTCTTCACTCTTCTTTTAAAGCTGGGATTTTTCTATGGCTTGGCAATCTCCGTAACCAAAATTTTGCTAAAAGACCTAAGCTTAGACAGAAGTGTAAAGAATTCACATAACCAGAAGCAAAACCAAAGAGGCAATAGGGTTTCTGTGGGGTTTAAGCTTCACTGTAATTCAAAATCTTCAATTTTGCCCACTAAAAGTTCTTCAGTTAATGGTAAGAGAAAGAAGTATGGCGGCGTTTTGCCTTCAATTTTACGGTCTTTACAGTCTAATGATGATATTGAAAACACCCTAAATTGATATTGTGAAAATCTGGGTCCAAAAGAACAGACTGTTATTCTAAAAGAACAGAATAGTTGGGGGAGAGTTATTCGGGCTTTTGAGTTCTTCAAGTCACAGAAAGAGTATGTACCTAATGTTATTCACTATAATATCGTGCTTTGAGCTCTTGGTAGAGCTAAAAAATGGGATGAATTAAGGATACGTTGGATTGAAATGGCAAAAAAAAGTTGTCTTAAATGGAATGCTTGTTGATGTTTACGGGAAAGCTGGTCTTGTTAAAGAATCACTTTTGTGGGTTAAGCCTATGAGACGTAGAGGAATTTTTCCTTATGAGGTTACTATGAACACGGTTGCTAGGGTTTTGAAGGATGCGGGAGAGTTTGATAGGGCAGACTGATTTTATAAGGATTGGTGCATTAGGTGGGTTGAGTTGGATGATCTTGAATTGGATTCCACGGATGATTTTGGCTCTACTCCAGTTAATTTTAAGCATTTTTTGTAAACAAGCTTTCAGGACAGGTGGGAGAAATCCCATTCAGAGAAACATCTTTGGATATGGAGAATTCTGTTCGCAAGCCAAGACTGACGTCTACTTATAACACGTTGATTGATTTGTATGGTAAGTCTGGGTGTCTTAAGGATGCAGCTAATGTGTTTGATGAAATGTTGAATTCTGGGGTGGCAATGGATATAATTACCTTTAATACTATGATCTATACTTGTGGAAGTCATGGGAACTTTTCGGAGGCTGAATCTTTGCTTAGTAAGATGGAGGAAAGGGGAATATCTCCTGATACAAAGACATAAAATTCTTGGATCTCTGTATGCTGATGTGGGGAATATTGATGCTGCCTTAATATTTTATCGGAAGATAAGTGGGGTTTTTTTTTTTTTGGATTATGTAACTCACAGAGCTATCCTTCATATGTTATGTCAGGGGAATATGGTTCAAGAATTGGAGACTGTGATTAATGGAATGGAGAAATCTGGTCTGCATTTGGACGAGCATTCTGTTCCCGGTGTTATGAAGGTGTATGTGAGCAAGGGATGGCTTCATCAGGCCCAGCTCCTTCTCAAGAAGTGTCAATTCAATGGTCGGCTATCATCAAAGACACTCGCTGCAATTATAAATGTTTATGCTGAAAAGGGACTTTGGGCTGAAGCTGAGGCAGTTTTCTATAGTAAGAGAGACTCAGTGGGACAGAAGAAGGATACTGTTGAGTATAATGTCATGATCAAAGCTTATGGCAAGGAAAAGCTATATGATATGGCTTTTTCTCTTTTCAAGGTCATGAAAAATCATGGGACTTGGCCTGATGAGTGCACCTATAGTTCTTTCGTTCAGATGTTTGCTGGAGGTGATTTAGTGGCAAGCAGTGGACCTCTTCAGTTATTGCATCTTATGCTCATCTTGGCCAGCTATCTGACATAGTTAATTTATGCCAAGAAATGTGGAGAGAAGCTGTAAAACCTAACAAAGTAGTTAATGGTTCCTTAATTAATGGATTTGCTGAGACTGGCAAGGTTGAAGAAGCTCTTCAATATTTCCGCATGATGAGAGAATATGGAATGCCAGCAAATCAGATAGTAATGACTTCCCTGGTCAAGGCTTATAGTAAGATTTCATGCTTGGAAGGGGCGAAAAAAGTTCATGAGAAGATAAAGCATATGAAGGGTGGTCCAGAACTGTTGGATCAAATAGTATGATCAGTCTTTACGCAGATCTTGGTATGGTAACTGAAGCCGAATCTCTTTTCAATAATGTAAGAGAAAAAGGTCAGGCAAACGGAGTTTCATTTGCAGCCATGATGTATCTGTATAAGAGTATGGTTATGCTTGATGAAGCCCTTGATGTTGCAGAGGAGATGAAATAGTCAGGGTTACTAATGGATGCTATTTCTTATAATCAGGTAATGGCATGTTTTTGCCACTAATGGCCAGTTACATGAGTGCGGTGAATTATTGCATGAGATGGTAACCCTAAAGCTTTTGCCTGACAATGGAACCTTTAAAGTATAATTTACCGTATTGAAGAAGGGAGGCTTTCCAATTGAAGCTGTAAAGCAGCAAGAGTCATCTTACCAGTAAGTGAAACCCTATGCTAGTCAAGCTGTCATCGCTTTTGTATATTAAGTAGTGGGTCTTAGCGCTTGACTGGTGTGAAAGTTTTATTAAAGCAGAAGTAGATCTTGATTCTTTCATCTACAATTTTGCAATATATGCTTTCAAGTCATCAGGGAAAAATGACAGAGCTTTGAATATGTTCATGAAAATGCTGGATCGGGGCCTTGAACCAGACCTAGTAACCTGTATTAATCTGGTAGGTTGTTATGGAACAGCTGGCTTGGTTGAAGGTGTCAAGAGGATTCATAGCCAATTGAAATGCGGAGAGATGGAGCCAATGAAAACTTGTTCAAGGCTGTCATAGATGCCTATAAAAATGCAAACAGGCAAGATCTTGCTGAACTGGCAAGCCAAGAAATGAGAACTGCATTTGAACCGCTAGAACATGTTGACTCTGAATTTGAAGAAGATTATGAAGAAAGTTTTCTGGGTGTGTAGAATCCACAAAATGATTGTCTTCTTTGTGGTGACTAGCACATTAGCACTCGCACTGTACAGCTGCAGCATTCTTCAAGTATCCAAGACTGTATATATCAAAATATGTATGAATAGTTTGATAGACAACCGATAGAAAACTGTAAAATGTAACTATAGGCGGACTTGGCTGTGTTAGTTTCTATGTATCATTAGTGAATACCAAGTTTTGCTTGTTCTCTCGAATTAGTTTGATTGCTCAGTGCAGTTGGTTCTTATGGTCTTGGCGTTGGTCAAATCTATGTTCTCTGAGCTTTCCTTTCTCCATTCAGTAACTAGGCATTCGCAGCCATATGCCAAACTGACAACTTCGTAAACTTCTTGATGTGCTTGATTTTGTAACATTTTAACTTCCTGTTGCTAGAAATGTTCATCCAGGCTCTACAATCTACTTATAAAATAAGGACAAAGAACAATTTGATGCTATTTGTTTGGACCTTGAAATCATTGTATTATCAATGACTGTATCAGAACATAATAATCCTTCCTACCGCTTTGTACTAAAACAGAATTAGAAACTCTACAAATGTAATAGACAAAACTGGATATCTCAATGTCATAGGTTGTGATCACCTCATATTCTCCCGTGATTACTGTTCAAACTACAATGAAGTAATGTGACAATCTTATGCAGAATCCCATTCTCAGAGCCCACTGCCCAGACACCAGTAAGAGGAATTCAACTTCTCCTGATGCTAGAAGACGAGACATTTGGCAACTGTCACTCAGCAATAAAAGCTTGATGTGCAGGGGTCGCAGTTGCCTTCACAGTTATTGGATCACATCGGAAGGCAAGGAACAAATATTTTTCATCAAAGATATCCTTTAGCATTGAATTTTATGTAAATATTTTGTTTCAACTACCACTCTCTTCTCTCCATCACACAAAAATCCTTGGGCATTAAATTTTGCTTTCTCTATCATCTAATTCATGTCCTGAATTACGGTTAGTTTCACTCCATTTCTTGCCCGGCATCTTCTAACACTTATCGTTGTCAACCTCTTAAATCTTTAATCACTTCTTTCCACCAGGCCCTTGCACCTGAAATTTTGCACTTTCCACTCCATCCAACTCATCCGCGTCATGATTCAATTACTGTTAGTTCAATCCAGCGCTTACCGGGCATCTTTTTAATTCCTCTATTTTTCATTAACCTACTGAACTTTTAAGACATCATTCCATCAGTCCATCGCTCTATACATATTAGCTAGAAGAACGTAACTCAAGTGGTAGTCAAGCTCCAGTTCAATCATCTTCTTTGTAATGCATTCTGCAGCAGCAGCAGAATTTGTACATGCTGAGCAAGCTCCAAGGACTGCCCAAAGAGAAGAATCAGCTCTACAGTCTGCATTCTCTATTAAAGTTTCAGCTTCTTCTAGCAACCCAGCACGACCAAGGAGATCAACCATGCAATAGTAATGTTCAATTCCAGGTTTAATCCCATATTCCTCAGTCATTGAAAAAAAATATTTTCGCCCTTGATTTACCAAACCTGAATGACTACAAGCAGAAAGAACTCCAATAAAACTTATATAATCAGGCTTAGTCCCCTCCATCTCCCTAAAATGCTAATTACAGACCTATAATCTCCATTTTGACAAACCATGAAATAGAATTCTTTATCTACATCCTAGCAAAAACAAGCTGGGAATCATCAACCAAGCCACATTTTACATACATGTCCACGAGACCACTCGCAAGAACCACATTTCTGCAATGTCCCGATGTAATAATTTTAGCATGAACTTCTTTACGTTGCTTCAACCTCCCTAAATTTCCACAAGCACTCAACACTGTCCCAAAAGTAAACCCATCTGGCAACAACCCAGGTTTCCTGTGCATCAAATAAAAAAACCCCAAGCCTTGTCATACAAAGCATTCCTTGTAAAAGCTGAAATCACCGATGTCCAACAGATAGCATCTGGCTCAAGCAATTCATCGAATAACTGGCGCGCATCCTTTGGTCTATAATTCCGTCCATACATATCAAAGAAAACACTAGAAATCACATGATTTGAATGGAACCCACGTCTCGTAACCCATGAAAGCACTTGCCGAGCCTAATAAAACCAAGCTCTGAACAAGCTTCTATCACTGTCGACAAAGAAAACCCATTTGGCACAACATCACGCCCTAACATTTCTCAAAACAATTCAAGTGCATTTTTTGGTTTACCTATCTTAATATACCCACTTATCATTGATGTCCAAGAAATATCATTCTTTAGAAAAAGACCATTAAATACCTTCTGAGTCTCATTAAAATCAGAACCCAACTTAAAGTATAAAGAAAGTAAGCTGTTACCAACAAGACGGTCATTTTAAGGCCTGATTTGATGACATGGGTGTGAATTTGGAGACCATGATTGAATGATAGGACTTTGATGCAAGTTTGCAAGAGAGAAACCTACACGAATGGTTTCTTGAGAGAACGTTTGCTAAAATCTATGGAGTTTAGGAGTTGAAGTACATAGAAAAGCTCACCCGATTTGCAGTGCCGGAGGATTTCAGCTGCCTTGATTGATGGGTTCTGAGGGTGTTTTAAAAGCAGTAAGAGAGCTGCAACGGCGTTTAAACAAGAGATTCATGAAACTGTTGGAAGAGAAAGGGCAACTGTTTTTGAAAATGTTAACCAACCGTTTTAGGGTTTGATTAGTTAAGAGCCCGCCATTTCGTTTAGTTTAGATACTGGAGATCTACGGAATTTGGGTACGAATAACTTTTTAAAATGTTAACGGTTTAGGTTTTTGCTCGTTAGGTTCCCGCCATTTTTGTTTAGTTTAGATGCTGAAGATCTACGGAATTTGGCTACCGATGACTTTTTAAAATGCTAACGGTTTTGGGTATTGGTCATTAAGTGCCCGCCCATTATTGATACCAAAATTTGGCGGGCCTTTCTCATCACAAATTGATATAAAAACGAGACATATTTAAATACCTTTTCTAACGTTAGTTTAAATACATAATATAATTAATAATTTTATTTTTATTTTTATTTTTTATTTTATATCATAAAATATAAAATTAATTTATAAATTTAATTAAAATATAATTTAAACCGTTCAGTGTTAATATCTATTTAAAAATAAAAAATAAAAAAAATCTTGACGTATATTTAAATAATTTTGTTAGATTTTTGTTCATTTTCAAAGTTTTTTATCATTAAAAACTTTTCAAATATATTTGCTTATCCTAAGTAAATTTTAGATGGAATTCATGAGTGAGATAAGTCATATTTTACACATTTGCATTACCCAATTATTTAGAAACAATTTATTGGTAGTTGAGTTGGGATCACCATATATTAAATGAGAGATGATGTGCATGAATCAATGAATAAAAACACATGAAAAATATGTCCAAGCTCATTAATTAAGTACTAGGGAAATCAAATGCTAATAGAACTTTGTTTTGGAATTCTATTGTGGGTGAATTTGAAATTGTTAGTATCTTATAAAATCATATGTTATTGTTATGCTGAAAAAATAATCAATTATTAAGAAAATTAATTACATATTTGTGCTTTTGAAAATATGATAAGTTTTAATAGTAAATTATGTGTTAATTAAATTTTAAGTATTAAAATATTGTACGAATGTAATAATAGATATGTGATCGATAAATTAAATTTTTTAAAAATATAAATTAGAATTATTTTTTATTAAAAGGGTGAAGTTATCATAAAATTTCTAAAAATGACATTAAAAATAAATTTCTCTAGTTTTGTTGGTGTCTTCTAGATGTCTATCACGTTGAAAATATTTTAAATAATATTGTATCACCATTATCAAGTACAACGGAACAAAAATGTGAGGGCTATATTGTTGAAAATAAATCCGATTAATTTTCAACAATAACATTAATTATGATCTTTAATAATCAAGAAATTCGGGTTTAAAAGTGGTTGGATGTTGGGAAAGAAAAAATTCCACATATGGCAATCTATATTCTCGTTCATTAACTAAGAAATAAGTATACTTTATAATTTGTCCTATGATATGATTTTGATATTTTTAAAATTTTTAATATAAATGTTGCATTTCATATTTTATAATCATAACGATATATCAAAAAATACACTCATTGCATCT
Source organism: Cedrela odorata (assembly GCA_035584115.1). Classification (NCBI taxonomy): domain Eukaryota; kingdom Viridiplantae; phylum Streptophyta; class Magnoliopsida; order Sapindales; family Meliaceae; genus Cedrela; species Cedrela odorata. The sequence continues at coordinate 2,938,192 of JAXCLQ010000001.1, read as the reverse complement.
AAAGACGATGTACTTTTATTATAACTCGAGATATTGCTTATAAAAAGTCTTTAAATTATACTGATATATTTATTGTATGGGTTATATGTATGGATATAATATGCATTTGACCTAAATCTATTTTAATTTTGAATTGTGTCGATCGAAACATATTAAAGTATCACAATATATACATTTAGGGTAAAGTTGTGTAATAATTTTATTTCTTCATTTTTTATAATGAAATTTGCAGCTTCTTTTCCCTAGTTTTTTTTTATATAATTTGCAAAAAAATAAAATTTCTTTATCTGATTTGAATTTCACAATATTTAAGAACTAAGAGGAAGCTGAATCTACTCCTTCTTGCTTTGTTATATCATTTTCCATAATAATAAATATTCTAATTATGAAAGCTGCATATTTTGGGGACCAGTTTGCAAAATATTCCTTATATTTACATGCATATCTGATTACTAATTAATTCATATTGAAGACGATCAACCAATCCAAATTCAAAGTAAACATAAGTCACCTTACAACTTCCATAAACATTCCCTGCTTCTATCAAATCATAATCACCATACACGTAATTATCGTTCCACGTGTACGTCACAGATCTTACCTCATTAACCATTACTCTCTTTTGCAGTTGGATATCCCAACTGTATTTTACACGCGGCTAAAAGCCACTGGTCTACTATATGATGACTAAACATCGAACAATTTTCTCCCGACTACCCTAATCAAGTCATCACTTAACGGACACATATTTAGATACTTAGAAAACTTGCTCGATCTTTAACTCATCTGACTATAAATATACGTTCCGGAATCACCCTTCACAACTGCCCTAACCATCACTGCTCCTGTTAACTGAAAAACACGCACTCAACCGGCCAGCTAACAAACGCAGACCGAAATTTCGGTGGAGAAGACCCAAACGGAGCCGAGTCATCATGGTATGCTTCTGTTTTCTCGTTGACCAGAAGCGTAAAGTGCGTAGAAGCAAGCCGGCGGCAGGGATTTGCTCAAGGTGTGGCGGCGGAGCAAGAGTAGCTGACATGAAAACAGCAACAAGATTCTGCCATGTGCCATTCTACTGGAAATCTTGGAGAGCTATTATATGTACTTTCTGCGGATCCATTCTTCGATCTTACCGATAATTTCCGAATTTTCATGTCATACTTCAGAGTTGAGAGAGTATGCTGAATGGTTGCAGCCGGAGAGAAGAGACTCCATGTCTGCAAAATTCTAATTAATTTATTATGTAAAGTTATAAACTTCATTCTATTAGTACTAATTTATTTTCGAAATGGTAATCTGGAGGTTGATTTCTTGGTTTAACGTGTTATTATTAGTGGGTTTATTGCTTCTTTTCATTCCATTGTGATTATGGGATTTACCCTTGCCTAGCTTAATTTACCGTCCAGATATAAAGCAAGTAAGAGAAAAGAACTAACAGAAAATCATTAATTGATTATTCATGTACTGTAATCCAATTGACGGTGCTAGCTGTAGTCGACAGAAATACAGCTAATGATCATTAAAAATGAAGCATACTAAATGTTGGGGTTCTGGCAAAACATATGAATATGCAGGGTCGCCTTTAAACATACGCTGCGATACCATGGAATTGAAGGTAGAGGGGGTGTCAAAACCATTGATGGTCAAATTCAAAAACCCTCGCTCACAGCTCACATGCGTTGAGAAACTGGGCCAGCTACAGCTAGCTAGGTAGGTAGCTAGCTAACAACAGAAATGTAGGGAACTGTGATAGTACTGTGGGAATTGAATACGTTACATGTGAAAAGCAACAGAACATAAAGGCAATTAGGCAAATGGTGTGTCGTTTGGTTTCTTCTTTGAAAGCTCTGTAGCAGCGACTAGCTGATCGCTGTCAGTAACAGCTTGGCAAAAATGTTGTAAGAAGGACAATTTCCTATTAAATCCGAGATGGATCTCTTGAATGAGAATGCGATTTTTGGTACAGCTTTCCACATTTAATGGTGCAGCAGCCGGGTAGGTGGTTTGATACGTCTGTTCAGCATGATAAGGTTTGGTTTGCCTGAATAATTTAATTTGATTCAAGGTTTTAGGCCTAAGATATAGTGTACGTATCTAGCTAGCAAGCACATGTTTGTAAACGTTACCGAAAATTTGTTATACATATATAGTTAGGTGAAAATATAGGCAGGCAGTTCTTCTTTTAGAAGTGATTTCCTTACTGGTGGTGGTACCTTGTATATCTATCATGTGTTATATTGGTGTCTTTCCTTTTTATTATTTACATGCATGAATTACTATGAATTCTTCTATTATCACTAGTCACAATGCACAACCTATCCTATGCTCCGTGAATTAAAGCCAAAAACTCAATCATCTAGACCTATGCATGTAATTGGACTATTACGGCGGTGCATTAAAGTTGAGTCGGCTAAAAAAAGTCAACCCGACTAGTTGAACAAAAAAGTCAACTCACTCCCATTGCTTCATCAGGTGAAGATGGTACGGGGTTGTTCATTTCTGAAATGAAAATCTCGAACAAGGTCGGGTTTTATCCTGTATTCGTTGAACTTGATCTGAATTTCAAAGCATTTTATTATTATTATTTGATCTACATGAGTTGACTTTTTAACGTACGTAGGTAGTAGGAGATAAGGACCAACCAAGTGTTCTCCACTATGCGTTGACTTCGACGGGGCATGTATGTATGTATGTATGCGAGTTGAATTGTAACAATTACTATGCCGGGAGGGTTTCATTATGACGTATGTACAATGTTTGAATGTCGGGCTTCTTTAGACGGAAATGGCCCATATCAAAGTATTGTAAAACTATGTATAAATTTTGAACAAGCTATGAGGCCCAAACTTCTCAACGCCGTCGTTTTCTAGGTAAAGTAAACCGAAGTACTCGTTTTCCCTAATCTCTATACTTCACACTCAAACCCTAGTTAGTAGTTAGTACTCTTCTCGCCTCGCCTCGCCCTAGGGTTTAAGAAACAAAGTGTCCCCAAACAAAACCCTATTTAACCGTTGGACGCTGTAAGGTACGTCTTTTTCGGCAACTATGAAACTTTATTACAATCTATATAATAACCCCTTTTTAGTTCTCAACCAAAACCCTAACCCTTGTGTTTTAAGCGATGGAGAAGTTTATCGTTGAACCCACCATTGAAGAACAAGATCATATTAATCAAGCTTCAAAGCTCGAGATTTTAAAGGATCCATTTGACAACATTGATCCCAAAAACAGCGACTTGTGTTTGGCTGATTCATTTCTGGATTTCGACTCGATAAAGGAGTTCTTCGAGGATAGCTCACCAAACCCAGATAGGATCGGCTCAGAGAAGATTGACTTTGGGTTTGTCGAGGAGAGTGTGAAGATGAGTGAAGAAGAAAAGTCCCATTTTGGGAACCTAATTTCTCATGATTCTGACCCAATTTTTGATGGGTCTGGTTGTGTGGTGAAGGTTGAAGAGGCATTGGAGTGTGAGAAAGAGAAGAATTTCAGTTGTTGTATTGAGGAAGAGATGGGAAAAGTTAGTTTGGTTGGTTTGAACAGTGAAACAGTGAGTGGTGGGGATGAGAGTAAGAAGGCTGGTGGCTTGGGTTCGGTTCCTGTTGATGGGAGCGGTGTGAAGAGTGAAATAGTGAGTAATGAGCGGGAGAGTGAAAGTGAGTCAGAGTCTGAGAGTGAGAGTTCAACTTCATCATCATCGGCTAGTAGTAGTAGCAGTGATAGTGACGATGACTGGGAAGAGGAGAAAGAGGAAACGAAGAAAGAGGTAAAAAGAGAATTGAATGTGCCAGTTGAGCTCGAAGAAGGTGAGATAGAAAGTGTTGAGGGAGAAGGGATGGTTGGTGGGATTGATGATGATGACAATGATGAGGTGGATGAAGAGGATGAGGAGGAGACGTTTTGTGGGGTTGAGGTTGATATTGATGAAGTTGGTGGTGGTGCTATGGAAGGACCCATTAGGTCAAAGAATGAGACGCAGGTATGTAATTGACGTTATTCTCTGTTAAAATTACACTCGTTTTGGTGTTCAGTTTTTCATATCTGAGGAATTTGAATTAGTAAGGCTTGCCTCTAAGAGGTTATTTGCTGAGTTTGTGAATATTCTGCTGATGCTACGGTGGATGGTGCTGTGTTTAAGTTATAACAAGATACTGTTTTTGAAGAAGCACCCAACCCAAAATGTAGAGAGATTTATAGATGTAATGACTGAAAGCATTGGGTCCGTTAAAATGGTAAATATGTTATTGATGATCGTTGCAGTTTCTGAATTCTAGTTTAGCATTAGAACTTGTATGGCTGGGTTATTTGTACACAAGACATGCTTAAAATGCTTTTCCTTTCTCTTTTTTACAATCCAGAATGAGGTGATATATTAAAATTCGTACAGTTCATTGTGGTTTATTTTTGAATTTTTTTATTCAATGACACTTGTCAGCAAATGGTTTTTATTGAATATTGCAGGTTCTCCCTCCAGTTCCTCTAGTGAATATTACCTTGCAGCCACATCATCAGATACTGCCTGTTGGAGTTGTTCTGTCTGTAAGCTCTCAAAGGATTCAAGGCAGTGCCGTTATTAATCTTTTACTTAAGTACTGTGATCGCTTACATGCCATCATTTTGGAGCTTGCTGATTCATGGATCAGATGCATTTTGTTTTGTAGTTATGATTTGCTAGATCAGCTTTATGATGTTACTTACAATATTACAGGTTTTTGGTGTCCAATGTATCGTGGAAGGGGTTGAGAAGCACAACCCTCTCAATGAGGGTTCAGTCCTCTGGATAACTGAAAGCAGATCCCCATTGGGACTGGTTGATGAGATCTTTGGACCTGTAAAAAACCCTTATTATGTGGTTAGATACAATTCAGAGAGTGAAATGCCTGCTGGGATCAATATAGGCACTTCAATATCTTTTGTTCAAGAGTTTGCCAATCACGTGCTCAATGACAAGAATATTTACAAGAAAGGGTATGATGCATCTGGGGAGAATGATGAAGAGTTATTCGACGATGCAGAGTTTTCGGATGATGAGAAAGAAGCTGAGTATAGGAGAAAGCTAAAGATGGAAAAGAGGGGCATGAATGACCAGATACCAGGTAACGGGAAAAACAATAGAAAGAAGGTTAAAAATAAAGATGGAGCATGGAGAAATGGTAGACATTCATTTCTACAAATGAATGGGGTAGGACAACTGAATCAACACCAGCAATATGTCTCTCCTGTTCCAGTAGCAATGGATAGTGGTAATTCTTCAATTACTTCTTCCATAGGACAAGGTTTTGTTGGTGGAACTGGCTTGGTTCCACAACTTCAGCCAATGGCACAGAATACTAGTGTTGCCACATCATCAAATGGGGTCTCGACAAATGGGATGCCGTCTCAGCAACCACAGAGTGCCTTCTTTACTAGCGGATTTCCTAGTAATTGTTTGCCATGGCCCCCCCAGAATTATCCGCAGCAACCTTATCAGCCCATGATGAACAGTGGGCTATTTGTGCAACAGTTTGGTACTAGTCAGATGTCACTTCCTAGTGTCCTACCTGGTGGACAATCTAATTTCTTTGCAGGGCCTGCATATGCACCTTGGCAGGGGCTTGTGGGGCAAAATGGCTTTAACCAAACAATTGGGCAGGGTGTACCAGGGCAGCCATCTGTACATGCAGGACCAGGAATTCTGCCTAATCAGAACAATTTGCAACAAGCAGCTATTCTTCCAGGGAGCATTGAAGCTCCCCAACAGTTTAATATGGGTCCATCTTCCAGCCGTGGAAGGAGACCATACCATAGAGGTCGGAGTTTTGGCAGGGGAAGAGGTCGCCATCATCAGTCCAAATGAAAGCTTGCAACTTGCTTATTCCATGGGTGGGTATAGCACTTTAATTTGCAGGAGCAAGAATTGGATTCCCGTTAGCTTTTAGTTGGGTTAAACTGACATTCGTCTCAGCCTTGCATCCTGAGCATCGATGTTGGTTTACAGGATGCATCGATGTTGGTTTCTGTAAACTATCAGATAATTTGTTCAAAATGCTTTCTATATGTTTTTTGTTCTAATCCCTGGAGATCTCAAGATGGTTATCACAATATTCCTTCGTATAAGCTATTTATAGATATTGTATCCTCGTACAATTATTTTGGCCTTTAAGTGAGTTATGACTTGTCAGATTTTAGTTAAATCTTACGGTTGAAAATCTATGATTTTATTTATTGTATTAAAAACCTTTTCATTTATTTTAATACAAGGTAGCTAAGAGTTCTCCAACTTTAGTATCAAAGATGAAATCTACAGTAAGCACAAACTTAACACTGGAGTCTTCTCTTTCAATTTTCAATTTTCTTTAATAATGTTGGGCAGATTTATGACAAGCTAAAAATAAACAAAACCACCATATTCAACCAAGACCAAAGAAAATAAAAACATATGATAAAAACGGTAAGGAAATAAATGGAGAAACAAGCAAAGCATAAATTCAGAGAATAAATTACTTCATTGAAGTTTTCAAACCAGTCAATGAGAACAATGGAGAGACCGGAAATTTTAGGTCAAAGACGACAGCGACCGAAGGCATCTTTTCAAATGGTGGGGGAGGGTGGTGTGGTGGTGTGTGTGATGGGTCTTCATGAAAAGGATGGGTCTTCATGAAAAGGATGGTCGTAAAAGAACCCAACCAAGGAGGAATGTCAGGTTTAAGAGGATTACTCCAGAAACTCTTTTTAAGTTTTTGCATTCCTTGTAAAGTCAGTGCAAGTCTGGCAGCTGCAGTCAGAGAAACGGCAGATCTCACAACCAAAGCAAACACAGGAAGTGCAACCCTGACATGTTGGAGAGCGAATGCATCCCCTATACACCCTGCGACTAGCTCGCTCTTCTTCATCATCACAGGTTATTCTGTATTACAAAAAGCAAGCATCGGTGCCATTAAATTCTGAAGTCTCAAATCATATGACACTATGACAACAGTATCAAGTAAAGACTGCGAATGTGTGTATACGCATATGCCTGAGTCTGCACTTGTCGTGCAACTCTTATGCACACACACAGGTAGATCAGCTAGTTTGCTTCACACACACCCTTTTACAGTGCAGGGCGTGGTTGTAGAGCAACCTTCAGAAAGAATCACATGTAGCTATATTTTTAAATCAAACTGAATCTATCGATAATTAGGTCAACAATTATAAACTGCAAGACATATATATCATAATTTAGAGCAATAAATTAAAATGGTATCTTCCAATCTTTTCTTTTAAAAATAAATAAATACCATGAATTATAAAAGTACACAAATACATACATATTTATAAATGCACGTATACTTGTGAGATGCTAACTAAATGCTGCCAATGCGTGCTTGATCCTGTGAACTAATAACATTCATATAATTGTGGACAGCTAGTTCAGTTTTTGTAATCGCCCTTCGATTGATACAAATCTCATTTCTTATCAAAAAATAAAAACAATATATTAGTTGAGGGGTTCTTAAAAAACCATGAAAGAGATCTCTCTTCTTATCTTACAATAACTAATACTTCCTTACTATTGCATTTTGAATAAATATAACCAACAAACATAAATAAAGAAAAGGAGAAACGGATCGTTCACTCATTTAACAAGAACATTTAGCAGAGAAATATTGCTCTACCTGTTTAACCAGCTTATCCACGTGTTTATTTACTTTTCAGCTTTAATATTTTATGTCAAAAAGATGCTGCATATTAATTAAGCAATTCCAGCAGTGAAACCAACTACATGATGATCACATACTCCTCGCATCTTCAATAGTCCCCATCCCTACTAATCAAAATCAAGAACTCTACAAGCATTTTCGGTAGCAATGCATTTCCTAAAGCAAGATTCTATTGCCTTGCATGCTTAGAAATATAACATCTGACTTCTACTACAAAAGCTTCAAGTCTGTATGAAATTTATTTCCAAATACAAAGAAACACAACTTTATAAAGAGAACTCCAACTAAGATAAAAAATTTGCAAGTCCATTAGCCATATCTAGACGTGAAATCCTTACCTACATCCCAATTTAAGCCACCTTCTTTCCCACAAGCAATCATAGTGTGGTCAAAATCCTGCATCCAGTTTAATGCACTTTCTTCCAATTGATTATTGAGAATAATCTATCTACAGCTTCACCAAAGGTTATTTTGGTTCATGATTCATGTCTTATGCACGGGAAAGCTAGTAGACATCAAACCCTTTATCTTTTCCTTCCACTTGCTCAATAAAAGGCATATTAACATAAATTCTTACTGTTATAATATCTAATACAACTTTTCTAATTTCCTTTACTCAGGCCATTCCATACCCACAAATAAGTGCTGGCGCTCTTCATCACCACCAAAGAATAATCAAGCTATTCCTTCTAATTTCTCAGTGGTTTCAACATGATGCAATAATCCACAAACATCCAAAATAAGCACCAGTACTCTAATTTCCTTCAAAAAACAACCAAGCTACTCAATTTGTTTCTCACCATCAGATTTTGTCCAAGATGCACTCAAACAAACCACAATAATGCAAACATCAAGGATAATGAGAGTATGAGTATGCGTGTGACAATTAACTGTTAAAAGGTTCTAGTATATGTAAATAAACGGTAAAATTCAGTGTTTGACATTAGAGAGTGCAACCTCACATATAGCTACAGGATCAGGCAATTTATGGGGCTAAGAGTGCCTGATTGGTGGAGAACTTAGTTTTTCAATTACAAAAGATGTTTCAGGACAAGACCACAAAAATGTGAAAATATCCTGAAGTCCTAACAAGTCCCTCATTTTTTGTCTTTTAGTTCTATCAAGTTCCTTTCATTATTCACAAAGTTGACATATCAAAGATATCACACTGATGATTAGTATAATCTTGCCAGTGCCGCAGTGCAGTCAGACAATCTTATCTTGACTTAGTTCGCAGGTTTTGCTACATATTATCTAGAAGACATAATGGGATTAGGGATGGCAATGGTATAGGGTGTTAAGAGTCTTCCCCATACCCATACCTGATTCTCATCACAGCCTCCATACTTGTCTCCATACCCAATGGGGATAGGTACGGGGATTTGTAAACGGGGGAATGCTTTTCCATACCCATTTATTCAAAATTCAAATTCTTTTAAAAAAATAATTTATACACTTACAAGGTATATGTATTCTTCATACCATTACATGTTTCAAATGATTATTTATATTTTAATAAATAAAAATAAAATACAAAAGTATATAATTTTGAGTTTATTTTTTTGAAATAAAAATATATAACAAAAATGATATGGGTACGAGTTTGGGTATGGAGAGAATGTCAATCCCATACCCGCTTCGGGTCTAGTAATCTTCCCGCCATCCTAAATGGGAGGGAAAAAAAAAGCTAACCCACTTCTACGTTCTTTTTAAGAGTTCTAGCATCAAATTAATAAAATTCTAGAAGCTCACAAAGGTTTCATCATATCATCATCCATCTTGGAGACTCCTAATGGGAGCATTGAGTTCAATTGCTTAAATCACCTTAAAGATTTCACATACAATAAGGAAGATCTTACAGGATATATGCTTACTACATAAAATAAAGAACAACTAAACCTCCCAAAACCTAAATCAACATGTTCCTTCAACTCGATCAAATCGATTTTGCATTGTCAACTATTAATTTAGGGGAAGAACCACGATCATCAAAATTAGTAAACAGCTATGGTAAATGATAGTTTCAATAAAGAAGCATGAACCAATAATAGATAAATGAAATTGCAGAACATATAATGAACTCAGCTGGAGACAAAGAAAAGAATTGAACTGACTCGTACTTCCTTTCTGCTTCCAAAATGGAGCTTCATCCACCTAACAAACTTTCCCAGCAGAAAAGGATGTAAATGACAAGAAAACCATAAAAATATATGTCATGACATTTTGGCTATGAAAATTCGCACTTAGACTAAATCTGTAGTCATGAAGTCAAGATCGTTGTGTGGATAAAATGTATTTCTAGACCCCTAGCATTGAAGTTAAATAGATCAAATTGAGTAGCATATTCCAGAATGCTTATGACGTAACTTGTCGCAATGAAAAAATCTGACATAATTCATCAAGTATTCGTTAAATAAGTATTAATTGATGTATAGGTGAAACATACTTGTCATAGGGATGATCAGAACACTTCCAGTTCTTGTCTGCTAGAGCATTATGGTGAATCAGACATTCCTCTTTGGTCCGCAGGCGGTACCTACGCTCCTTGTTACACCTAGAGCAGCGAACAAACTCATCACGATGACAAACTCGCCCGTTGTGAGATCTATGGGATCCATTTCCATGTTTTGATGCTTGGATATAGTATTTAAGCAATACTGTCTTTGACAACGGAACCTTCTCCCCATTAACTATGACCCAAACATTGTTCTTCCACTTTCTAGCCGTCTCTCTTCCAGAATGTTTCTCAAATGCAGCCGGAGACAACTTGTCTGGTCATTCAAATCACCAAGTGCATAATTAATTATGCAAAGAGAATGCTTAAGATTTGTAACAAGGGAATGACAAGAAAAGAAATTATCTGAATAAGAAAGAAGAAACATGAGACAAAAGATACGAACTTAATACCAATATGCTGTATTCATATGCACTATATACTTAAGAGTTCTCAACAAAGAGTCAAGGCAGAGTAAGAAGACGATGAAAGACCAAAATCATACCAGAAATATTTAATGACATTGTTGAAAAGATTAATAAGAGAAAGTAAAGACAGTAACCAGATGTTCCAGCCGTTACACTTACTACATTCTTTAAGGATTACACAAAATGTTGGTACAAAGAATAATAGTAACAAAACTAAGGGTGTCAAAGTTCCAAGGTACCAACCAGATGGTGGTTTCACTTTTGGAGTGGAAGTGGACAATTGCTATGTTATTTCACTCTGACACTAACTATTTTTCTTATAAACAGAATGCGTTCTCCTCCTCGTGTACCTGAGATGTCTTTGAATAGAGAAGAATCATCAATAATGTAATTTACCCTAGATGTTGACACCGTGATTAATACCACCTCAAGATACATGCACTTATCAAACTGTGGCACAAAACAAGTGTTGAAACATTTTATTCTTTCAAAGTTGTCCTTCCACATTTCTATATAAGATTAAATAATTTTGAAGCAATTTTATCAATATTTCAAGAGAGATACGAATGAAGCAAGCACATTATTTCAATACCAAAACAGAAATATACGATCCAAGTAAGGGATGGCAAAATATTAGTTGTCATAAAAGGGTACCCACGTACAGAAAACTTTTCTTACAGCACCATATAGACGGAAACACATGCAAAGGAAAGAGCAAAAAAAAACGCTGACCCATTAGAATCAACTTTCGTAATTTGATCCATGACCACCTCTTCAATAAAACGCTGATAATGAAAGAAGACTGCACCAACCATACATGAGATCGAATATCATCGAGAACAAAACTTGGACCAACCCACTTATAGAATAAGGAGCGCTACATGATATGTTTCTACATTAAGGTTTACTCTGTCTAACAGGTAGAAGAGAACTCTGACTTCCAAAACCGACTCCGAAAAGGCCAAACATAAGACCTTGAGATCAGAAAAACAACGACAATGTAGGTTTCATTCTGGATATACCCACTTAAAAGTATGTTCTTTAATCAACAAACAAGCCATGGTTCAACATGAGCTGGAACTCTCCAAGACAAAAAGATACACTTATCACGTGTACAAGTACGATATGAAGGAGAACTCAGTCACTGAGACAAAACAACATACACCTGAACTGTATAACAATAGAAACCAACGAACAACTTGCAAAACTCTGCGCGCTCTATCCCAAAAGCAAGATTAAACAGAAAAAAGCGCCATACATCAACGTCAATACACGAACATTAAACGTGCAAAAAAATCAAAACCCATTTGCCTAAAAATAATGAAAAAAGAGACTAAAGAGAGAGACCTTCATTGCAACCGGGAGTGCATTCACAGGTGATTTCTAGGTCACCATTAGAGAAAACCCTAAGCCTCCCAACGGCATCACCGTACCTGTGGCTGGTACATCCACATGTAACTTCAATATAATCTCCACCTCTCTTCACACTACTTATCTCTCTCAACTCCTCATCGCTAAATATCATCAACCCGCTTTCTCTCTCTACACCATTAGCCATTTTTTTTACACACAATCTCTCCCTCTCAAACACGCACTCTGTCAATGGACTTTGATATCAAAAAAATAAAGAGAACCCAGAAAACCCACTAGACAAATCAAAGAAAAGATCACGGAAGAAATCAAAACAAATCTAGATATGGGCAATGTTGAATAAAACTGGTTTTTTTTTCAGAGTATAAATGGAAAGACCCAGATAGCCAAAATTTAATGGCGAGTAACAAGACTTAAAAAGCACGCATCTTTAAGAGAGTTACTCCGAGAGATCTGGTGGAGAAAGCGTTGAATGAGTAGTAGCAGATAGAGAGAGATAAAAACTTATTGCTATCGTCGTGATGTGTGTGCGTGTTTGAGTGTGATTGGAGACAGAGAAAGAGAGAGAAGGAGAGCTGTGTTTTGGTGCGGGTGAAATGAGCTGTCTTGAGAAAAGAGAGAAACAAGTGTGTCGTGGAGTGGAGGGAGAGATATAGTTTTTGGAGGGTTAAAACTTAAAAAGCTTTTAGCGTGCTACAGCTACTACTTGCATGACATGATATGAGAGATGCAAAAAAAAAAAAAAACTAACCGAGAATGAAAGAGAAAATACATTAATTACAGACACCTCTCTTCTTTGGGTTTAGGGCCTTATGATTCATGGGAAGATCTCTATCATGGGATGGAGACGAGGTTTTTTTGAAAACTGTTCTCTCCCTCATGTTCTATGTGGTAGCACTGTTTCCATGGAAGCTTTTACCATTCCATTTTACGTTCTGTTAAACTTCTGTTAAGCGAGAAACTTTTTCATAATAACCTTTGAATTTCATTCAAATGCTTACTAATGGCGATTAGTGAAGGATTAATATTGAAATATTCCTGAAATAAACTTGATATTTGCTTCGGTTTTTGATGCTTGCACGCATGATACTGCAGGGTGCAAAAGCAGAAATGAGAAATGACACTGCTAGACTGACCCTTATCAGAATTATTGCTCAATTACAATTTTTATCGGTTGAGGATGAAAGAATACGTAAAAAAAAACAAAGAGGCATTATTGAAAAGCTATTGTTTGTGTTGTGCTGTGCTGTTGCTTGCTTTATATAAAAGTGGTTTGATGATATACACTTCTTCTTATTAGGACAAACAACAATAATTTTCGTTTGGTGTAACGCAAGACAATAATCAAATGATTATAACACTGTACTTAAACACGATCATTTCAATTAATTACTTTGTTGGGTTTATGGTATTATAATTTGATCCCACTGTCATGGTGGCTGTATCGAGATCTCGTGACCAATTTGAAGCCCATCATAATGTATTAAATACTACATAATTTTGGTAAGAATAATGTAAACGCCAATATAGTCACCACATATTATATATTTTGATTCTACTTAGTGATAATAATATAATGAATTTTGCCGGAAAGTATGTTATGTTGGATGCTAATGCCATTCTTTAAAATATACAGAGGTCCAAATCCAGTGGCATCTCTTTGTGTACTCAATCTCTCTTTTAGGGCATGAATCGACAAAAACTTTTGATTATTTTTCTTCAACTTCAATGATTCAAGGTATGCATGGAATTGTTCATGCATTACGAGCTGAATGATCACATTAATGCCTAGAAGGCTATAGAAGGAGAGAACGCATGAAAGTAAATTTGACGCTGGCTTTGGCTATGTACATCTGTCTCTATTGCGGCGGCGACTGCTGACGATTTGGTTCAAAAAAGGAGCTTCTAGCTTCTAGGTGGAGACAGGCATGAATCTATTTGCATGCGGCATAGATTATTGGCAGGATTAATTAACGAAGTGTTATATATTTAACAGAGATGAACAGATCAAGCACAGAGATTGCAATATCATAATTAGTTATAATTTATCATTCTAACTTAAAAGCCTAAACACAAAGCAAGCTGCAACAAGCCTGCAATAACAACCATGCAAGTTGGGATGTTGCTTCCAGGTTACAACTCGTTTCTATATTGCCCTGTAAATGTCCTTGTTAGAGGCTGCTACATGCATGTGGTTAAGACAATTTGGCTCTTCATTAATAAGCCAATTGGTGGCCTACTTGCCATTTATTCTTAGAGAACAAACAGCTGGTCTGCTTCTTGTGGTATATATTCATGGTCAAACAATAAGTGAAGGCTAAAACTAGAGTGTTTAAGAAGCCATGAAGCCAGAAAGATATCCCCATCTAAACTAGTACTACTCAAGGAAATGCAGTCACGGATCATACCGAATTCATGGCCCTTGTTGAATTTGGTATATACGAACCATTTCAACTATCGCAAATGAATTTTTTTACAACCCATCTTAATTAATTCTTGTAAAAATTTCGATGTTCTCGGACTCTGCAGTTTTATGTGGTCGCTTTAAGTTCTAAAACGGACCGTAATTTAATGCATTCATGTGTTAAAGAAAGGTTGATTAAAAATAATACTGAATTAATGAAACTTATCCAAGGTATGCTTTATCTCTTTCCTACTGATGGTGCACTCACTTGGTAGTTAGATTAAGCTAAACAGGACTGCATTCTTTGTATCAGCGTGGCGGTGTAGGCTGTAGTTGGACTGTGTTGTATTGCATAAGACCCGATTTACTTTTTATATCGACGTGACCAATGGAATAGCATGAGAGCCTCATCTTGTATGATGCTATCATTTTTTCAACAAAAAGGAGGAAATGAAGTTTGATGAGATGCCTCGCTTTTTCTAGTATACAATGACAAACAAGCCACGAATCTGCCGATGATTTTTGCACCAGCCAGCCAACAGTAACCCAATTATAAGTGCAACACCAACACACAATTATGTTTGTCTTTGAAGACTTCACTAATAAATGAATAACATGTAGTTATTTGTAGAGTATTTGTTATACCAAAAGTTGATGATTACAATGATTTATACCTTTGAAATTTAGGAAGAATTAAATCCCTTTATATGAGGGTCGCAAAAAGAGAGCAATCTCTCAATAACTAAGGTCTTAATTACAACTTTTGTCCCTTTAATCATGAGGTTGAGCCTCTTGGTCTATGACTTTTGGCGCATGGAGTGATGCCATTGGCCATCTTCAAACTCGAGCTTTTGTTGCAGATATATATGTAAATGAAGGAAGGAGCTAGCCATGGCTTGGCTTTCCGTTGGATTCTTGGAGAGGACCAATTCTAGCTTTTCTAACAGTTGGTGGCCTTCTATGTTGAATACGTCGTATAAAAATACTTAGTTTTAGTGCGCTATACAGTCTTGCCTTTGACATTGTATGGGTTACTTTTTCAAAGTATAGTTTATGTTGGTATTGTCTTTAACAGTGAGCTAGCAAAGCTACGCTAGTTTCCCTTTCAAAGAATCCAATAATGAGTGTCATTGTTAAATCAGCTCAGACTAGTACATGGATTAAAAGACCAAATGACATCAGCATTAACATTATCAGTCACTGCCTGCCTTAGCCAGTCACAGCTACCACCCACCATCTCCTTTTTTTTTTTATTTTTTTTAAATAGAGTTGTAATAAGTCCAATGACAAGCAGTAACAATCTTGAACTTGTTAGGCTAGTTTGAATGTTAAGATGCTTTGAACCAGCTATGCATACCGTCACTGCTATGGCGTTATATGCCTATGCTTAGACCGAAAACCACATGCCCTCCTCTCGCTTGGCTTACACACTAACTAACTCATTTACGCAACCACTTTTGTCTGGCGCAAAGTGTCATATGGCGCGGCAAATGCAAACTGTGATTTAAGTTAATGACCAACAAAATTACCCATTTGTCTCAGTGACTTCGATATCTGTAGCGTCCAGGAGGAATCACAAAGAAGTCACTGTCACTATCTCTGTCAAAAAGCACATGTTGCTTAATCAATTACTGTGCAACTCTGATGTCATATGTCATTCGTACTTGCCTAAGAAATAAGAATCGTCGTCGTCGTCGTCGTCGGGGTCTTTTCCTTTCACTTTTTAACTTATTCCGCCTTAAAGTCAACTGATAAAACACATTGTTACTTATTGTTAATAATTTTATATTATTTTATTTGGAATTTTTCATTTTTCCTTATTATGATAACTGATGATCAACTCTTGGCCTAACTTTTGACAGGACGAAAATGTTGAATCGAATGAATAAGACAACCTGAATGGTTCGGTTCCCATGAGATTCTGCCTGGTTTCTTTGGAATATGAATGTGTCGTCTGTTCATAATTTGGACATCTTTTGGGTTTCTTGTTCAATTGCTCTTGGGCTTTATCAACTCATAATATGAGTGATGATGCTAAAAAGGTATGTAGAAGGGTCCATTTAGTTTCACCCTTCTAACATGATTGACTTGCACTTGAACAGTTGAATCAAATATTTGATGGCACAAAACTGTTGACTTAACAGTACGACAGCCAGATCTCATAAGATTCCCTATTTTCGTCTTGTCTCTCCTTCAGGTGCCGAATGAGGCGGGAATGGGCCAATCTTTGTGGGCCAACACCA
>JAXCLQ010000001.1:2771698-2916994 GCA_035584115.1 Cedrela odorata | reverse complement strand
GACTTAAAAAAAAGTTTTTGGTTTTTTAGTGCAATCAAGATGTTATCCACAAAGTGGGGTAATTTCATTAAAATTTTGTTGTTGGATGATCAATGTCCCATCATCCAACATAAAATCAGGTGCTTGGCACATGCATATGCTGTATGCTGCTAGTGTTTTTCAACTCAATCTCATTGACTTAAAAAAAAGTTTTTGGTTTTTTAGTGCAATCAAGATGTTATCCACAAAGTGGGGTAATTTCATTAAAATTTTATTGTTGGATGATCAATGTCCCATCATCCAACACAAAATCAGGTGCTTAGCACATGCATATGCTGTATGCTGCTAGTGTTTTTCAACTCAATCTCGTTGACTTAAAAAAAAGTTTTTGGTTTTTTTGTGCAAGATGTTATCCACAAAGGGTTATTAGTCCAAAGAGTTAAAACCCTTTTCACATCTTATCCGGACAAATTACATTACATTGATCTTAAAAGTGCAAACACTAACTAAATGTTATTAATTATAAAGAAAAACTTGGACTTTATCAGACTATAACTACAAACAAACAAGTCAATGACAATGGGAGCGTGGACAGATTTGTAGTATGCCACTTACACTTGGATTTTCTCATACCACTTCATAAATTTCACAACCCACTTCAGCATTATCATCTTGTAGGTGTCACACAATTTGTCACACAATTACAGAAAAAGTTGTTGACTTTGTGGCCTAAGAACCGTACCAAGCCATCGATTACAAAGAATTTCAAAAAGTACTTAGTGATCTACTTTAACAACTAATTTGGGTTACTATTTTCCTCAGAGTTGTATCCATGTCTGTTGAATTGGGCCCGCCGGAAGCTCAATTTAAGTCACAGGCTAGGGGAGTATGTGTCTTGATGCTTCGAAACTTATGGGCAATGTATTTTAAAACTATCATTTCTATTAGTGTGATGACAAATGTACTCCTTCTCTACCAGAACACAACATTTTTAAGGAAATAAAAGTTCTTTATCAAGAAATTGGCGTTATCAGTATATGTAATATAGGCCAACGAAAAGCACTTTTATTTTATATTTTTGGAAAAGGGCTAATGGAACAAAAGCTCAAACCAGGACCTCAACGTGCAGACTCTAATACATGCATGGCTGCAACATTTATTTTTAGCTTCGAATTTAATTATATTACTGTGGATAGGCATCAATAATGGATGGTAAAGCTGGATGCTGATGATTTTGTAGCGAGGGAATCCTTCTTCCTCCAATATTTTCTTTAATTCAAGCTCATTCCTTTCCTTTCCACCAGTAGTGTTTGCAAAAATTGCTAGATCGATTATCACACGCACGTCTCCAAATATGTTGCTATCATCCTCTTGTAGAACGATTTCAACTAGAACAAGCTTTCCAGTTTTCTCTGGTATTGCTTTTCGGCAGTTTTTCAGAATCTTGACACGAGCTTCGTCATCCCAATTGTGCAGTATCCACTGTATACATATACATAGACATTTATATATACACACACAATTGGTTAAATTATGACCTTAATTAGCATGACAAAACAACACAAGTATGGCAACGGAAGAAGTTCCATTAATTGATCTATCTATGCATAAGAGTATATGCAGATTAAAGCGTTAGCGTTATACGTACCTTCATGAAAACCGCATCAGCGTTAGGAATTGTTAGGAAAACAGAGTATTCAAGTTGACAAGTACGATGAGTTTGAAGATCATTTCAGAGTAACGTTGGTGAAAGGCATCAGTAGCATATCTAATCAAAATGAGCAGTAGCTGATCAATTCCAAAAATCAGTTAGATTAAAGAAATCCAGCTGGTTTAGTTAGAAAAAAAAAAAAAAAGCTGGCATCAATAGTTAGTTATTCTATTACGTAGGAATTGTTACTTAGTTATTAGAAGGAAGTCCAAATTCTTTCTTTGAGTAGTATATAAACAAATTGTATAGTTAACATTATAATATCGAAGAGATGAAGTAATAAAAAGAGAATTACATTAGTTTTCCTTTTCCTTCTCAGTTCATATATTCTTCCTTTATTTTCTTGCATTTTTTCTTTAATCAAACACTCATTCTTAATTCTTCAAATTTGGTATTAGAGCTCAAAATGGCTCACACTAATTTAACAATCTCAAACACGTCTTTTTCTTTTATAAATGCAGTCAAACTTGATGGAGTAAATTATTTGACTTGAAAATCACAATTTCTTCTCTCAATTAAAGGTAATGGATTGAAAATTTTTATTAGTGATGATCAAGATTATCTTCTGAAGTTCAGATTTGGAAACAATGAAAGTTTTTTAGTTGAAATTCAAATTTCATTGTTTGAAAATGTTAAAATCAATTGCTTCTTGGCTAGTTATTGCCATCTATGACAAATGCAATTGTTAATTTTGTTATTGAATGCAAAACTTCATATGAAGTTTGGAAAGCATTAGCAAATTAGTACGGATCTCAGTGAAAAGCCAAGGTTCTACAACTTAGATATCAAATTCAATCAACAAAGAAGAAAAGGATGACTATGGCTAATTATTTTTAAAAATAAAAAATATTTCAGATAATCTAGTTATTGCTAGATTTCCATTATCAAATGATGATTTTGTTTTATATTTACTAGGAGGTCTAGGGTCTGACTACAACTCTATTGCAGTACTCTTAACTAGAAAGAATGAAGATCTTAATTTACAAGAAGTCTATTCAATTTTGCTAACTCATGAAAGTAAAATTCAATAACAAAATTCAAGAAAATCAATGTAAATCAAAGAGTTTTTGCTATCAATTACTCATAGTCTTAAGAATTTTCAAGAGAGAAACAACGGATAACAATGTTATAATAATGGTTTTAATCAACTTGTTACTAGAAGAGGAAGAGGAATGCAGACAGGAAGATGAGTTCAAGGTGGAAAACCCTAGCCAGGCGAAAGAGGAGGATCAAGACCTCTGTGCTAAATACGTAACAAACTTAGTCACATAGCAAATATTTGTTTTCACAGGTATAATAAAGATTATGTTCCTCAACAAATGAATTCTCCTTATCAATAAAATGAATCGCAGTAAGCACAATGACAAGTTCAAGGATATTCTTGAGCAACAAATCAAGTTAACACTGCAACCTTTGTTTCTAATATTTAAGGAGAAAGTTCTTTAACTGATGAACGGTGATACTTGGATAGTGGTGCAACACATCATATTACTAATAATTTGCATAATCTGAATGTTCAAGGTGAGTTTTTCTAATTTAAAAAGTTAATTGTTGGAAATGGCAAGGGCTTGCATATTTCACAAGTTGGTTTTGCAATCATACACTTCAAAAATGCATTAAACTCACTTAAGCATCTTTCTAAAACTACTCTTTACCTGAGAAATGTCTTGTGTGTACCAAAATTTACCAAAAACTTGACAAATATTTCTCAATTAATTCCTGAAAATGATATAATTGTTGAATTCTTTGATGCTTATTGCTTTACTAAGGATAAGAAGATGATGATTAATGAGAGATGAGACTACGAAGGGGCTGTATAGATTGCAACTGAATGACTCTTCAAAATCTCAATATCAGAATAATGTGTCAATGTTTCTAGTTTCAATGATATCTTCATTACATGTTCTTTTTGACAATATGAATATTTCAAATAAGAAATGTAATAATTGGTGTTATAATTCTTATAGTAGTTTAGGTTCTCTAAAGTATTAGTTGTGTTTTTCTTCTGAATTTTCTTATGTTTCCAAACTAATGTCACAAGTGTATATTAATACAAATTCCTCTTCATCTATCGATTTATGTCACAAGAGATTTGGTCATTCAAAACCAAAAGTTCTGAGTCTTGTTCTGAAAGCATGTAACATGTCAAATACCATGAATAAAATCTTTTCACTTTAGTTCTGTAATACTTGTCAAATGAGTAAAAACTGTAGAATGCAGTCAAATGGGTAAAACCATAGAATGCATTTTTCAAACTCAAGGATTAGAACTACTATCACATTAGAACTCTTACATACTGATCTATGGGGGACTATCAAAGACACTTTCTACAGCTGGTTATATATATTATATCAACTTTGTTGATGAGTCTTAGGCTTTACCTACATTTACCCAATTCAAAATGTTAGTTGAAAAATAGCTTGACCTTCAAATAAAAACCTTACAGTCAAATTCTTGTGCAGAATTCTTAACATTTTCAAACTTTCTTCAATCCAATGACATTCATTTCAGACACACATTTCCTCATACTCATTATTAAAATGGGGTAGCTGAGAGAAAATATAGAAGCATAGCTAATTTAGGGATCGCATTGCTTGCTCAAGCTTCTATGCATCTCCAATATTGGTGGGATTCATTTCATATAGTAGTTTACTTTATAAACAGATTACCAACTTCAATTCTTGATAATATTTCTCCTTTTCAAAAAATATATCATTGTCTTCCCAATTATTTCTTTAAAAGTATTTGGCATTGCATGCTTTCCATATCTAAGATGTTACAACTTTCACAAGCTTAGTTTTCACTCTTTTCAATGTGTTTTTCTAGGATATAATCTTATACACAAAGATTATAAATGCTTGCATTCATCTGGTAGAGTTTACATTGCTACAAATGTTATTTTTAATGAATCTCAATTTCCATTTTAATATGATTTTATGAGTTCTGCATCTATTCATTCTTTACTTGTCAATCAAAATTTCATATCTTCTATCATTCCTAGAGCATCTTTAAATAACTTAGATACTTTAACAAGTCATATGCCAAATTGCTCCAATCCAATTCTACCTTCTTTATCCTATTCTCACAACACAACTTAGGATTCTCATCAGCAAGCACAAATGAGTTCTTCCAATTCTATTCAACATGCTCCATTCACTTAGACATTGATTTCTCAAACACTCATTCTTTAAACACTACTTCCCTAAATACTCATCCTATGTAAACAAGATCCAAGCATGATATTTTTAAACTAAAGATCTTTTTAGCCAACACTTATTCTATATCAAAACCTAAAACATGAAGCAAGCTCTCCAATCGCCATTCTAGAAATCTGTCATGCAAGATGAATTTGATACTTTATGTAGAAACAACACATGAGAGATGGTTCCATTTAATTCTCAGCACAAAGTTATTGATAATAAATAGATATTCAGAGTTAAATTGAATTTAGATGGCTTAGCGTCTAAGTATAAGCCCATATTGGTTGTTAAATGATTCTTACAATCTTCTAACATTGACTTCTTTGATACATTTAATCCTATAGTTAAACTTCTACTGTAAGGATAGTTATAGTCTTGTTGCGATCAATGGGTGGAGCATTAGATCACATATTTGTTGGGCTTTACAACAAATAAAAGTTATAAACTTTGGTGACCAGGAGTGCAGATGTCAACTTGCTGAGATTGTCAAAAACTATCCACAAATCAAAGGTATAAACTTTGGTTTGCCACTTGTGACTTCCACGGCGCCACTTGACATCTATGATATGTGTTCTCCTAATCTACGGCCATATCATATATTTGACATATGTACTTCTTGTGATCCAACCGTATCATATAAGCGCATACATTGTGCACAATCATTTGGTATACTAGCTGGTCCAACTATCTTCATTTACGTGTATCGACGTTGTTGATCATAATCATATTTAATAAACTACAGACAGATAAGCTAAAACTTTTCTTCTAAAAATATGACATAACAATCATTGCGTAACATATTGGCTTGTATATGTTCTTTATAAAAACTATCAACACATTTTTCAATTCATTATCATTCTTGTAAAATAATTTAGTAAAAACACGTAGTAAAATTGGTATATCATATCACAAATATTTTATAACCATTTAATAAAAGTATTATAATTTAAAAATCATAATTCATTACAAAAAAATAAACCCACATTATGAATGAAATTACTTACCTCTGTCCAAGCAATTAAATCAATAAATGTCTCTAATATTCACCTTCCAAAGAATCTATACATAATAAAAATATAACTCGATTAACTTAATCTAATTATTTCTCATAATTATCTACATATTCAAAATCCTTAAATCAGTAAATTAAATCCCTTAAGACACATAAAACTCTAATTATTAGAATTTTCAGAATTTAATCATGTCCCTAATGGCATGTTTTAAATACCTAAACACAATCTTTTCAACTTTAGTAAATTCGTTTTCTAACTGAACAGTATGTATTCCTATATTTTTATCTCTCAAATAAACTATCCGATCAAGCTAAAATTTTGTAGTAACCTTATGGACATATTCATATAATATATATATATATATATAATTTCCAGATCAATCAAATGGCACAAACATTTTCAAATAAATTTAAATTGCGAAAATAAACCCACTGTCCATAAACATTCAATATTAAGTTTCGTCATTTAAAAAAATTTAGAAATATTTTTATACTTGACCAAAAAATTTTAAATTTTAAACACAAACAGTAGATACATGTATAATTCAGCATGTAAAATTTCAAAATTTTTAAAAGTGTCTAAGTTGGTCAAACGAATATTTTATCTTCAATATAGTGTAACAGTCCAAGCCCAACAACCGAGTAGATATTGTTTACTTTGGGCACACAGCCCGTCACAGATTTATTCTTAGGCTTTACAAAGGAGAACCCAAACTATATAACCTATAGCCCAGACTCACCCGCTAGTGATGTGGGATGTGACATTCTCCCCCCCTTTGAATTTCACGTCCTCGTGAGGGGCTATAACAGACATTTCACAGAACACATATCATAGAACATCCACACATCGAGTCGCAGGTTGGCTCTGATACCAAATGTAACGACCCGGGCCCAACAATCGAGTAGATATTGTCCGCTTTAGGCACACAGTCCATCACGAATTTGTTATTGGACTTTACAACCCAAAATACATCTATTGAGTTAGGAAGATTCAAACTATATAACCTATAGCCCAGACTCACCCGCTAGCGATATGGGACATGACATCCGTATTTTCCCCCTTAGATGACCCGCGCGAGCTTGGTATTTAACATCAATATTAATTCTAGCTTTATAATTCATTGTTGATGCTCTTTTTAAAGGTACTGTTGTTAATATGGAGAGAAGAGATCGACTTTCTTATGCAAATATAAAGTTAGTTGTCATGCAGACCTGTTTAGATATTGTTTTAAACAGATTAAATACTATCATTTAAGTTATAATTTTCAGAAGTAAAATTTTAAGGTGGTACTGCTTTCAAGAAGGCTCGAGGCGAATCATTACAGGATACAAATTAAGATAGGTTCAGTTTGATGTGGAAGGTGGAACCGGAGCAATGGTAGCTGAGATTGTGAAATCATATATATCCAGTCCACACATCAAATCAGAGGTGTATATTAACTTTGTTTTGCCTCAAGTGATTGCAACAACACCCTTGTATGATGGGGGTCTCCCACGTTGGAGGTGATCACATGTTCCAGGATATTCCCAGTGCTGATACTGTTTTTATGAAAGTATAATATACAAGTATACGGATGATTTTTCAATTATATATGATGCATACTAGTATCGTCAATAATTATTAATTTGTTTAATATGTGCAGTAGATAATGTATGATTGGAGAGATGAAGATTGTATGATAAGAATTTTAAGAAATGGTGGAAAAGCAATAACTGAAAAAACAGACAAGGTTATTAATACCGCTGATCATATTGTTCTACAAACAGATGGTAACGACGAGCTTGCAGCAATATTGGGATTGGTACTTGATCTGAACATGTCAATGGATAAAGAGAGGACTGAACTTGAATGGAAGAAATTACTGATGGAAGCAGGCTTCCCTAGCTAGCTACAAAATCATCAGAATTCCAACTTTGCATTCCAGCCTTAACCATTACCTCATAAATTCTACATATACATTTATGTTGAATAGGATTTCTCCTTTAATTTGCATTTTTTATCTTTATAAATTAAAAAGTTTGTGTCAATAATTATGTACAATTGTGAATTTGAACGTCACTCAAGCGATTTTGCTTCAATAAAATCGTTGGAATTAGGAGAGCTATAATGATATATGCTTAATAATTAATTAATTTGATGTCCTTAGTTAAGAGTTTTAATATAATAGCTTTACCATCCACTATTAAGGCCTATGCAGAGAGCAGAGCTTTGTATAGTTTAAATAAATATTGGATGTGTTCGCGGCAATAGTAGTCAGCCCAACCATGCATGTGTTTTAGTGAAATTGTTATGGTTTTGAATGGTCGTAGCTGCATCAAATCTATATCTTCAGTATATACATTCCACAATTCCATAGGCATTTGGTTAATTTTCCCCCTTTCATTTTTCAGGCAATACCATTGGGTTGGTTTTGGATGGTCGTGACTACACCAAATGTCATTATTATATAACAAGTAGATGACAAATTTTGAAAACGGCTGAAAAGCCAAGTTAATGGAGCAGTGGTTTTATCGGTTAAGAGTGTGGACCGTATTACTGCTGCGATACTTTTAAAGAGAGGGAACCGGCATTTTTGTATGGTAATAAGAGTTGCTTAACTTTGATAATTTAAAACCAAAAAAAAAAGATTTGTGTAGCTGGGATCGAAGGTGATTCAAATGGTGTTGAAAGGAACACGTTAGTCGAGTATGGATTTTTCATGCTAGTGATGTGGGGTTTTTCAATTTTGTGTATGACAATACCCAAATTAAATACTTGTATACTTTCATTTTCTACTCCAACTACAAATACTTCAATAATAGCCATAGAACATGTTTTCTCAATTAATGCAGTCAATCCAACAGAGTGGAAGCAAGTGGACAAATCATTTATGGTCATTCCCATGGGAATATGGTATATTGGGTATCTGCTTATTGTAATATAAACTTACCATATTATATCATTTAGCTTTATGATTGAAATTGTTTTGAAAATATTTAGGTAGCGTCACTGCACATTATCGTAAATAAGTTATAAAGTGATGACTATAAATACGGATATCTTTAATATGTAGATAGCAAACAGCTGCTTGAAGAGAGAGAAAATGGGATCGATGGATCACGAGGCATCATTAAGAGCGCAAGCACAAGTATGGTAATTCTTGTTCAGCTATGTTGACTCTATGGCGTTAAAATCTACCGTAGAGCTTCGTTTAGCTGATATTATACACTCTCATGATGGCCCCGTCACTTTGTCTCAAATAGCCTCAAGTATCTACTCTCTCAGTTTTTAACATGTAAACATATATAGATCAGTTTGAAATTATTTCTTCAAGTAGTGCTTTTTGCTTGAAAGTGCTTCCTGTTTTTATCTAAAAAAATTTTATT
Source organism: Cedrela odorata (assembly GCA_035584115.1). Classification (NCBI taxonomy): domain Eukaryota; kingdom Viridiplantae; phylum Streptophyta; class Magnoliopsida; order Sapindales; family Meliaceae; genus Cedrela; species Cedrela odorata. Next base: position 2,907,726 of record JAXCLQ010000001.1, on the reverse strand, counting down.
TTGGAACCTAAAAACCATTTCGGGCTACATATTTTAATCAATTTATGCATAAAATAAATAGACCTCCATGAAAAACATTCTCTTTAAATTCAATATACTCATTAGCAAGTTTAAATTCACTTATTGTCAGGAATTAACTTGTCTTATCCAGACATTTCCTACCTTGCGCTCACCATGAGAATGCTTGTCCGCAAAGGAATCTTGGCCGCACATCGCTCATCAGACGATGGAAGGACTATGTACGGATTAACCCACATATCAACATGGCTACTACATGACTCGGAACTAAGTCTTGTTCCGATGATACTAGTACAAAACCATCAATGGTTAATGAAGCCTTGGCATTACCTTAGCCAATGTGTGCAAGAAGGTGGCGTTGCTTTCAAGAAAGCTCATGGCAGTGAAATTTGGGATTTTGCATTACAAAACCCTGAATTCAACCAGTTGTTCAATAAGGTCATGGCTTACATGACCAAGATCGTGATGAAGGCGTTTGTATCAAAATATAAAGATGTGCTTAACAAGTTCGGAACAACGATGGATGTGGGTGGTGGCACCGGTAGAGTACTTGCCGGGATTGTCAAGAACTACCCACAAATCAAAGGTATAAACTTTGGTTTACCACTTGTGATTGCCACAGCGCCAGTGTATGAAGGAGTCCCACATGTCGGAGGTGACATGTTTAAAGAGAACATGCAAGAAAATAATGAAATATCAACCTTTAACTTGTCATTAACAAAGCCTTGTTTAATTTGTTTAATTTGCAGAGACGAAAAGGATATTTGTAATTAATAAAGTCTGCCTTCTAGTTGGGGCATAGAAGCAACCTTTTAATGATTGCCACTAAAGAAAGTATTATTGATGTCAACCTATCTATTGCTCTACCCATTGATCACAACAAGACTATAACTATCCTTACAGTAGAAGTTTAACTACTGGACTAAATGTATCAAAGAAGTCAATGTTAGGAGATTATAAGAATCATTTAAGAACCAATATGGGCTTGTCCTTAGACGCTGAGCCATCTAAATTCAATTTAACTCTGAATACCTATTTATTATCAATAACTTTGTGCTGAGAATTAAATGGAATCATCTCTCATGTGTTGTTTCGACATAAAGTATCAAATTCATCTTGCATGGCAGATTTCTAGAATGGTGATTGGAGAGATTGCTTCATGTTTTAGGTTCTGATATAGAATAAGTGTTGGCCAAAAATATCTTTGGTTTGAAAATAGCATGCTTGGATCTTGTTTACATAGGATGAGTATTCAGGGAAGTAGTGTTTAAGGAATGAGTGTTTGAGAAATCAATGTCTAAAGTGAATGGAGCATGTTGAATAGAATTGGAAGAACTCACTTATGCTTGCTAATGAGAATCATGAGATGTGTTGTGAGGATGAGATAGAGAATGTAGAATTGGATTAGAGCAATTTGACATATAAGTTGCCAAAATGACATAGAGGATATGAAGTTTTGATTGATGGGTGGGGAATGAATAAATGCAGAACTCATAAAGTCATATTGAAATGGAAATTGAGATTCATTAAAAACAACATTTCTGGCAATGTAAACTCTACCGAATAAATGCAAGCATTTATAATCTTTGCGTATAAGATTATATCCTAGAAAAACACATCGAGAAGAATGAAAACTAAACTTGTGAAAGTTGTAACACCTTAGATATGGAAAGCATGCACTCAAATACCTTCAAAAAAGAATAATTGGGAAGACAATGATATATTTTTTGACAAGAAGAAATATTATCAAGAACTAAAGTTGGTAATCTGTTTATAAAGTAAACTACTATATGAAATGAATCCCACCAGTGTTGAAGAGGCATGAAAACTTGAGCAAGCAATGTGATCCCTAAATCAGCTATGCCTCTATGTTTTCTCTCAGCTGCCCCATTTTGATGATGAGTACTAGGACATGTGTGTCTGAAATGAATGTTTGAAAATGTTAAGAATTCCCCACAAGAATCTGACTGTAAGGTTTTTATTTGAAGGTCAAGCTATTTTTCAACTAATATTTTGAATTGGATAAATGTAGATAAAGCCTAAGACTCATTAAAAAAAAGCTAATATAATATCTATAACCAACTATAGAAAGTGTCCTTGATAGTCCCCCAAAGATCAGTATATAAAAGTTCTAATAGCTTAATAGTTCTAATACTTGAGTTTGAAAAATGCATTACATGGTTTTTATCCATTTGACAAGTATTACAAAACTAAAGTGAAGATATTTTATTCATGGCATTTGACATGTTACATGCTTTCAGAACAAGACTCAGAACTTTTGGATTTGGATAACCAAATCTCTTGTGGCACAAATCGACAAATGAAGAGGAATTTGTATTGATATACACTTGTGACATTAATTTGGAAACATGAGAAAATTCAGAAAAAAAAAAAACACAATTTATACTTTAGAGAACCTAAACTACTCTTAAGTATTATAACATTAGTTATTACATTTCTTATTTGAAATATTCATATTGTCACAAAGAACATGTAATAAAGATATCATTAAAACTAGAAACACTGACATATTATTCTGATCTGGAGATTTCGAAGAGTCATTAGTTGTAATCGATACAGCCCCTTCATAGTCTCATCTCTCATTAACCTTCATCTTCTTATCATTAATAAAGTAACAAGCACTAGAGAATTCAACAATTATATCATTGTTAGCAATTAATTGAGAAATTCTTATCAAGTTTTTGGTAATTTTTGGCATATATAAGATATTTCTAAAGTAAAAAGCAGTTTTAGAAATATGCTTAGACAAGTTTGATGCATTTTTTAAGTGAATGATTGCAAAACCAACGTGTGAAATATGTAAGCCCTCGCCATTTCCAACAATGAACTTTTTAGCTTCAAAAAACTCACCTTAAACATTCAAATTATGCAGATTGTTAGTAAGATGATGTATTGCACCATTACCAAAGTATCATCCTTCATCAGTTAAAGAACCTTCTCGTTAAGCATTAGAAACATAGGTAGCATTGTTAACTTGATTTGTTGCTTGAGAATATCCTTGAATTTGTGCTTGTTGAGATTCATTTTGTTGATAAGGAGAATTTATCTGCTAAGGAACATAATCTTTATTATACCTGTGAAAACAGATATTTGTTGTGTGACCAAGTTTGTTACATATTTGGTACAGAGGTCTTGATCCTCCTCTTCCGCCTAGCCAGGGTCTTCTACCTTGAACTCATCTTCCTACCTGCTTTCCTCTTCCTCTTCCTCTTACAGTAGCAAGTTGATTAAAACCATTATTATAACATTGTTTTTCTTTTGAAAATTCTTAGACTGTGTTTAATTGGCAGCAAAAACTCTTTGATTTACATTGACTATACTTGAATTTTGTTGTTGAATTCTTCTTTTATGAGTTAGCAAAATTGAATAGGCTTCTTACAAGTTAAGATCTTCATTCTTTCTAGTTAAGAGTACTATGACAGAGTTGTATTCAAACCTTAGACCTCGTAGCAAATATAAAATGAAATCATTATTTGACAATGAAAATCTAGCAGCAGCTAGATTATCTGAAATATTTTTCATTTTCAGTTTGAAAACCTTCATTGTTTCCCGATCAAAACCTTCATTGTTTCCAAATCTGAACCTCGGATGATAATCTTGATCATCACTAATAAAAATTCTCAGTCCATTACCTTTAATTAAGAGAAGAATTTGTGATTTTCAAGTCAAATAATTTGTTCCATCAAGTTTGACTACAATTACAAAAGGAAAAAAAAGATGTTTTTAGATTGATAAGTTGGCGTTAGCCATTTTCAGCTCTGATACCAACTTTGAAGACTTAATAATGAGTGTTTGATTAAAGAGAAAATAAAAGAAAATAAAAGAAGAACATATGAACTAAGAGGAAAAGAAAAACAATTTGTTTATATACTACTCAAAGAAAGAATTTGGGCTTCCTCTAATAACAAACTTTTACAAGTAATAATTCCTACATAATAGAATAACTAACTTCTGATGTCAGTTTTTTTTTTTTTTTTTTTTCTAACTAAACTAGCTGGATTTCTTTAATCTAACTGATTTTTGGAATTGATCAGCTACTACTCATTTTGATCAAATATGCTACTGATGCCTTTCACCAACGTTACTCTGAAATGATCTTCAAACTCATCGTACTTGTCAACTTGAATACTCTGTTTTCCTAACAATTCCTAACGCTGATGCGGTTTTCATGAAGGTACGTATAACGCTAACGCTTTAATCCGCATATACTCTTATGCAAAGATAGATCAATTAATGGAACTTCTTCCGTTACCATACATGTGTTGCTTTGTCATGCTAATTAAGGTCATAATTTAACCAATTGTGTGTGTGTGTGTGTGTGTATATATATATATATATATATATATGTCTATGTATATATATACAGTGGATACTGCACGATTGGGATGACGAGGCTTGCGTCAAGATTCTGAAAAACTGCCGAAAAGCAATACCAGAGAAAACTGGAAAGCTTGTTCTAGTTGAAATCGTTCTACAAGAAGATGATAGCAACATATTTGGAGACGTGCGTATGATAATCGATCTAGCAATTTTTGCAAACACTACTGATGGAAAGGAAAGGAATGAGCTTGAATTAAAGAAAATATTGGAGGAAGTAGGATTCCCTCGCTATAAAATCATCAGCATTCCAGCTTTACCATCCATTATTGAGGCCTATCCACAGTAATATAATTAAATTCGAAGCTAAAAATAAATGTTGCAGCCATGCACGTATTAGAGTCTGCACGTTGAGGTCCTGGTTTGAGCTTTTGTTCCATTTGCCCTTTCCCAAAAATATAAAATAAAAATGCTTTTCGTTGGCCTATATTACATGTACTGATAACGCCCATTTCTTGATAAAGAACTTTTATTTCCTTAAAAATGGTGTGTTCTGGAAGAGGAGACATTTGTCATCACACTAATAGAAATGATAGTTTTAAAATACATTGCCCATAAGTTTCGAGGCTTCAAGACACATACTCCCCAAGCCTGTGTCTTAAATTGAGCTTCCGTCGGGCCCAAATCAATAGACATGAATACAACTCTGAGGAAAATACTAACCCATATTCGTTGTTAAAGTAGATCACTAAGTACATTTTGAAAATTCTTTGTAATCGATGGCTTGGTACGGTTCTTGGGCCACAAAGTCAACAACTTTTTAAAAACTCATCGTTAAGAAATGGCCCATCAATGATGTTTCATGCTGAATTTCCTGCTATTCTTACATTCCATTAAGAAATATAGCATGCCGATGCCGTCTATGCTTGCGAATTGTTAGAAGGTACAATGAAATAAGAATTTAATTAGTACTCAATTGCACTTTCTACTGCTTGTTGGAAAAAAAAAATGGATCTTGTTGAGGAAATAATATTACACAGGTCTTGAATAAAGGTCATGCTTTTTCATGATTGTTGTTCCCCAATTCAAGCATGCTTAAGAAGAATATTAGGTAGTGCTTCTAACTAAAAGTGTTTCCTTGAACACCTAATAAACATTCCAAGGATTTCTTTGACCTTAAAAAATATTTTCACAATCGACTGAATAACTCGGATTTTCTGTAATTGAGATTTACTTGGTTTATATAAAAGATAAAGATTGACAAGCAACATAAGCCCACTCGGATTTGGCTTCTAGATTGCCATAAGGAAGACGGTGGGGAAGTTAGAGATTGACAGAAAATGAGCATAACTACAGATGAGTATACATAGCATTATCATATTGTTTTGTGTGTCATGATTCATGCCAATGATGACATTTTGGTTCCATTATCACATGCAAGATTTTTTCTCCATAGCCCCTGGTGTTTACTTACAAACCCAGGTTGAAATTTAAGAGTTCTGTAGTCCTAATTCCTTGCCGCAATCAATTCTTCTTCCCATAATTTGTTTTCTAACTTTGGTTTTTGAGATGAAAATAGCACAAAAACTAGATCCATGCAAGAAGCCACTATGCCTTTTGAAGTAAGCCTGTAATATGATTAACATGAAATGTCTTTTACAAATTAACAATAAACTAACTGAATATGCAAGTGCTCCTCAAGTACAGAAAGTTTAAGCACATCCAATCTAAGGCATTGAAATTTATTTTAATCCCAAAAGTGAACTGATATGCTATCTGTCAATCAATACAAAATATAGCTTCACTAATTGTGTGACACCTACAAGTTGATAATGCTGAAGTGGGTTGTGAAATTTATGAAGTGGTATAAGAAAATCCAAGTGTAAGTGGCATACTACAAATCTGTCCACGCTCCCATTGCCATTGACTTGTTTGTTGGTAGTTGTAGTCTGATAAAGTCCAAGTTTTTCTTTATAATTAATAACGTTTAGTTAGTGGTTGCACTTTTAAGATCAATGTAATGTAATTTGTCCGGATAAGATGTGAAAAGGGTTTAAACTCTTTGGACTAATAACCCTTAGTTGATAACATCTTGATTGCACTAAAAAACCAAAACCTTTTTTTTAAGTCAATGAGTTTGAGTTGAAAAACACTAGCAGCATACAGCATATGCATGTGCCACGCACCTGATTTTGTGTTGGATGATGGGACATTGATCATCCAACAATCGAATTTTAATGAAATTACCCCGTTTGTGCCCCAGTGCTGGCAGATAAGGTTAGCATTGTCATCAGCGGCAGAACGAGTTCACACTTCACACCAGTATCCCCACTTTGCTTTTTGGTTAGACATAAGCATGCGCGGGCTTGGTTTTGGAGTGGACAAAACGAAATATCAAATATTTCTCTATTCATTAAGCAAATGATCTCTGTAACTATGAATTTTTTGTTGGGACAGAGAAGAAAACATGTCATTTGTTCAAATTCTTTCCGCTGGAAACCAAATTAAGAAAATTAGCGTACTCTGATGAAAACAAAAGCTGCTTTATGTGTGTCATTCATCGAGTGTTTTGTTTTCATAGTTATTGACGAGTTTGACAAGCTAGCTCACCACACATACAACAAGCCTTGGAACTCCACATGGGAGAGAATTCTGTCTAACAATGCATTTTTACTAGGAAGAAGATGCACGGAGACATCCAACAACTTATAACAGGCTTTGTGCAATGTGTCAAAAGTGCTTTTGATGGTTTTGGAAATTGGATCAAACTGGAAAGTCAATTATTTTTTCAACTCCATGTTTAACTGTAGAACTGTGGGAAGCATAGAAAATCTCAACCTTACCCTTGATTTTCTTTCATTTTCATAGATGCAACTAATCCAACCAAAGAAAATATTTGTAAGTATATATTGCACTTGACTATGAGCAGAAAATATAGTGTGGAATAGATTTAGCAAATCTTGCCGTCATTTTTCCTTTGTATCCAGTGGCTTTTTTCATTATAATCAAGAGAATGTATTACGCAAACCACAAAAAGTTGCTGGCTCCAGAGCCTTTCTGCGTCTCTCTCATACTTCACCTATTTATATCCACATAAAACTCATTAACTGCCTTAAAAAGCAGCCAAAAAAGAGGGGTTAACTCATCTCACAAACCCTCCCTACTGAGATTTCATATAAGCATTGGCCTTAGGAAAAAAAAAAGCCTATCAATGAAGCTTGACAACGAGAATAATCAACTCCAATCCGCACATTCAAGAGCTATCACATTCACTCCACGCACAAAACCAAAATCCCCAAAAAGAGGCTTTTAGTGGTCAGTCATTTTCCTTCAATTACTGGTTCTTAGCCACGCCTAATCGCCGTGAAGTAGTTGAAGTCATGGTGCTGGACCCTCAGCTGCTTTAGCCACGAATCTGCTACGCTCAAAAGCGATACAAGCCTCTCTTGGTCCTGACCACAATTGCCCGAGACCCACACATTCCCTTGCATTTTGTAAGTGGCCAAACCGAATGGAGGAAGAGAGATCCCTTTCCCTTCCTTTCGCTTCCTTACAGCATTCTCAATGTCATCATCAGGGTCCATATCTATACAGAAATAAAAACACCCACACAAAATAAAAATAAAAATAAATAAATAAATTCTTAATTGTTCGAATATAAAACTTTCTTTAAAAAAATTAAGATAATAAAGGTTGCAATGAGAGGGGATATAAGAAGAAAAATAAGAAGTAAAAACTAAATGATATAAAATGGACATAGAGAATACCTTGAAAAGAAGATGAAAGAGTGTGGTAAGTGAGGAAGCAAGTGGACAAATCCTTTATGGTCCTTCCCATGGGAATATGGTATATTGGGTACCTGCACATTACTCACAATAAACAATTTATGATTGAAATCATGTCTTGTATTAAAAGTATAAATGTTCATGTGCAAAATATGTCATTTGTTTCTTCTTAGAATTGGTAGTAACTCTACAGAATTCCTAAAGCAAAGCTATGAGTGTTTATATGTCCAATGTGTAGGACTATCTGCATTAAAGTTCAATAGCAAACAAAATCCTTCATAGCCTGTTCAATACAGAAACCATGTTTTTTGTGGTATCTTTATCTTGTTTGGTTATTAATTGCCTTTTCGTGCAGAGAAAAATAGAGAGATGGAGAAAAAGAGATACCAAGCAACTGCCATCCAACTAGCTGGTGAAAGATCAACACTCCTCAATGACATCAACCCAGGGTATCTTCGAGCTAATCCATTAATCTGAAAGTAAAGAACCAATAAGGCATCTGTGGAATCAACATACTTTCATACTGTAAAGGGGCACAAAGAATTTCTAGAATAATTGATCAATTAAAATTTCATAGTTTGATTAGTATCTAGTATTCTTCTCCAAAACAACAGTAAAAGTTAATAGATAATATCAGATCAAAGGCAAGAACAAATGCTTAATAAAGACAATCATAAACTAGAAAAAGAACATGAATCTGAATAATTTTTTGCAAAGTAGTGATTTGTGGATTTGACAGAGAATATTAACAAATCAACACTGACTAGAAAACAATTAGAGGAAAAAAGTTTATAGTTTCAGTGTTCAAAAGTCAAAAGTTTGATTTTATCTTTATCAGATGCTTATCATGAAAAGATTTCAGATTATTCTATTTCTAACCAAACCATAGATGTTTTCATCACTCCAATCAGTTCTTTAATTGATCAATCTTCATTTGGGGAAAACAAAATGCAAAGAAAAATAGAAATGAAAGTAAACAACAATGTAAAGCTACAAGTAAGCTTGCCTAAGAAAACTATGAAACTATGTAATTAGGAAAAAGTACCTTATCCATAAGAGGAACTCTTCCATAAGGAGTTGATCTCTCAAAGTACTGGAAATAAAGATAACCCAATCTATCATGTAGATGCAAAAGATTGTCTTGCTCAAATCCTCCTTCATCAGAAGAGCATCCGTCCCATCTCCATAGCTTGTCCATTTCGCTCTCATCACTACACGAATCACTAAACAAATCCCTTGTCTCACCATCATCTGTCTCTTCCCTAAAAATCAGAGAACCATTTCTAACATCACCTTCCCAAATATGCAACTTGTAGAGATAATAAGACTCAAAATAATACCATTTGATCAACTAACCATAAAACACATAATTTTTAGCAGTTTCCACACAAAATTAGGGCCATTAATCACCAAATCAACCATGAAGTTAAGTGGCATTAATCCAAATCTTCAATTACATAACTTATTGAAGGCTATTAGCGCTAATAAAACACATTCAATGACCATAAAACAATCCCTCAAATGAAAACCAACACAACTAAAACCACTATTATGTACAAACAAAAGAAGATTGCAGGTTTAAAAGCTGAAAGTGATTACCTTAACCCATTTACGTATGAATTGCTCGTAAATATTTGTATTGCAGAGAGATAAGGCACGTAGTACTGAACTAATGTTTCACCGTTGCCCAAAACGATAGGAACTCCAGCCCCATAAGCACTCCATTCGTCATAACAATTCCAGAGATCACCCAACGTAAAGTACTCAATTTTTTCCCTCTCCCATGGATGCCATAAACTGTTGAGGTTCCTCATCTCAGTCTGCAGCACATACCCAGCAATTACATAACAAATAAAATTATAAACAATAATAAAAGAAAAAGCAAAGTTCATCGAATGATCAAGATTGATGATTGAGAATGAAGAAATGGCAAACCTTGGGGAGGAATTGAGAATGGACTACCGGTGTCGTGCAATGGAGGAAGCAATCAAGATTTGATTGCGTTGACCGTTTGTCAATAAACATTATTACAAAAGAAAAGGAGAGGGCGAGAGAGAGCGAGGATGGAGAGAAATTGAGTTTCTCTCCCCAAACTTTGAACACGGAGGAGAGGAAAAGGAAAAAAAAAAAAAAAACAGAGGAAAAACAGAGAAAAGGAAAGGAGAGAGGAAGAGAGAGATTGTCGGGATTTGATTAGATGAATGAGAAATGCAAATTTTGTCTACGAAAGATATTCTATTTTTTGACGTTTGGACAGCTAAATTTACGGACGCATTAAAACAAACTAAAAGAAAATTAAATCTCTGTCACTCTCGGAATTTCTCTGTTCAACGGAGAAACTTTTCTGCTGGTGAATATTGTCTACTTCAGTGCCGGAAAATTCAATGGGAAAAGGAAAAAAAAAAAAAACTGAAGCTATGAGTAATCGTATTTCTTATGATCCCTAAACTTCAGGAAAACTCAAGCCTGTTCTTCTTTGATCAGTATTGAAGAAACAAAGACTACTTCATTCGGCAAAAGGGTCACAAGAAACTCTATTCAACATTAATTCTTAAAGTTAAATCAAAAACCCACGTAGCTAAATACAAAAAATTAAAGGATAACCTACGAAATCAAACGAAACTTGTAAGAAAAGAAAACTAGAGAGAAAGAGCAAGAAAACGAGGGAAAGTTAAAGAGAAAATGTTGTTCCAACGGAAACCCATATTTTCTGGGTAAATACTAGGATGATATTGTTCGTTTCACAGTTGCCTTGTTTAGAAAACAAGACGATTTTCTAACAGAAAATGTAAAGAAATCAACTTTCCCGTAAAAAGAAAAAGATAAAGCATAGCAAACAAACAACACAGAAGTGAAGAGATATATAGAAAGGGTTAGAAGGAAACAGAAAAAACTATCCAATCGGAACAGAGAGTTCTTATTGGTTTCTAGAAACTACTAATCTAATTACTAAATCTTTAATTATTTATTATTTTAATTAATACTTTTATTTTATATTTAGATGGCTTTTTTGTAAATAGATTAGCCTTTTTGGGTATTTCATTAATCATTTTGACATTATAAAATAAATAAATAAAAACGAATTTCCGCACGCATTCATGTAAATTAATGTATTATTTGACTAATTTTAATTAATTATCTATTAATTTTTTTTGAAAATATGGGAATTAATTATTATAAATCAATGCATTTAATCTAATGTTATGGTGTTTTATTTATTTTATTCTATTTTAATTAGTTGTGGGAGAAGTATGGTTTTAAAATGTTGATTTATTTAATTAATAAAAATTTTAATTCAATGATTTAATGTAGCATTAAATTATTTTTTTTAATGCAATTAAATGTTAATGACTTATTACAAAAGTAGATTTAAAGAGTTTCTTTACATTAATAAATTAATTGATGTATTCGTCGATTTTATTAAAATTCAAATTTAATTTACGATTTATTTATTAAAATCATATTTCAATATCAAACCAAATCTTAATGTTAATTAATTTACATACTCAATCTAATTTGTTATTATAAAATCAAACATCGTTTACCTCCGATCTAAAATAATTAAACTAAATTTTAGTTTAATACCCGCATTAAATACAAAATATTAAAGAATATACCAAAATCAAAATTTTAATTGATTATAAATCATCTAAAAATAACAAAGCATTTTTTGGTCCCATACATGAAGAGTTAATTGATTGATGCATATGGTGCCACTCTTATATTGTCTATCCCCTAAATTATTATTAATATACTATGAATGATACAAACATCACACTTTGAAATGTTTCATGACATCCTTACATGGGTATTTAACATAATTAATAAATATTTTAATAATTATTATTTTTATTATTATTATTATGAATTATTGATAAAATTAATTTAGCAATTGGGTATTTTAATATAATTTTATCGGGTGGTTGGAAGGATAAGGAAAGGGCATAAATAAGCTAAAACTTGGGGTAAACCGCAAGAACGTAAAAGTAAAGTAGGAGTTTTATCTACAAAATATAAAATACGACGACGTAAAAGATCATCTAAAGGATGGTTAGCCAAGAAAGCAACACGTGGATTTCCAGTACGGCATGGCACATGTTAAGTGTTAATAAAGGAAGAAAAGAGTAAAGAGTAAAGAGTAAAGACCCCAATTTGATGTATTTAATGTGGAATATGGCGTGGGCCCTCTACTTGTGACCACTTGATTGTGTTGCTTGCAAAACCTTAAAATATCCCATTATTAAATATTTTTATAAATTAATTTATAAAAATTAATATTGTATGTTATTAATAATATTATTAAAGAATTTTATATATTCAAATTATATTTATAATAATTTTCGTAAAATATATATATATATATATATACTTATATCTCTCGTGTATATTATTTTGATCATAAGGACTAATTAAAATATAAATAAAATTTAAATTTATTTATTTATTATAAATAAAATTAATAAATTAATAAATTAATTCTACAACAACAATGACATGTTGTTATTAGGTAAGAGTGACAAGTATATTTCATGCTTTGATGGTCACTGCCTTATCGTATTCATAGCCCCACAATAATACCAATGATATTACCTATAACCAACATTAATGCATTCACATGTGCCAAAGTCTTTGAAATTTTGGTTAGAAATGTCAATATGTAAGAGGAAATATATGAAAACAAAATGTAAATATTACATAGCATGCCTTGCAGGCTATTGCAAGTAAAAGAAATTAAAATAAAACTTAAGTAAATCAGGCAATAGGAAAAATAATTGTTAGGCAAGGCAACCCCTACAATATTCTTATGGACCATTCTCCTTCACTTGTCTTTTCTTTCTCTTGCCCTTCTAATCAACATTAATATTGATAACTAGTTGCAGGTCAATAAGCTATTTCACATTCATCAATGATGGAACAATAGCACTTGAGAAAATACATGGCTACGAGTTTCAATGCATAGACATATCAGAATATGTCATTATCTCATCGTGATTTAAGGCTTTGCTCGTCCTTGAGATTGAGTCAAGGAAGCAAAAGACTTAAAACACAAAATTATTGGAAGCTAACAGAGGAAGAGAAACAATCAGAGTTAACATAACTATTGTGTTTATGTAACCAAGTCAATCAAAGTTTATCCAAGCCTGTTCCTTTACATGTTTAGGGTCAACTTAATATAAGAGATATATGTTTAAGAATCAACCAAGGTAACTTCTTTCAACTTTTTAGTGCAACAATTTCTGCTGTAATGCCAGGAAAGTCGACCACGACAAAAGCAATGTCTGCACCTAGACATAAATACATACATACACAAATACATGCGTACACGTACATCTCTTGTCTCTACCAGACTCGGTCTTATTCACTGATTATGTGTTGTTTATGTATAATCTGATATTATGCTCGTAACATGCTGCCAAACTTAATGGCCTAATTAACAGGGTAGACCCGGTTCCACAGTTTTTGTATTTATTCAACGTCACAGTCGGAATGAGATTTCTGTCTTTCGAGAAAGTGTTACGATTTCTTATTCTAATGGGTTTCTATGTAGAATATGATTAGACAAGGTCGAATGAACATGGGCCAAGTCAGTGTCGTGCTTCGGTTAATAAGCCCAACTTACGCGACCAAATTCTGGACTTCCCAAACCTTATACTTGGGTTGGGTTATGACATGCAAAAGGATTCGTGGCTCTACAAACAGCAACGAGTTTATTGGTCCATAATAAGCAGAAACTAAAAGATTTTGGTCTATAAGTCACTCCTTTCATGATTGTCACTGAAAGATGCTCCTTCAGATGAAAATTTAAAGAGTAAGAATCGTTATGAGTTTAGTATAAACTAGCGACCAACTTGGCTTCTTCAATTCCTAGCACTGCACTTTGACAAAGAAATGGTGAAGTATCCCAAAGTAGTTGCAAATTAACTGCTGTGATAATTTGGAACATATATCAGCAGTTCAGACAGCCAGGTATAACAAGGCTGTCTGAACCTCAATTTATACTCTCAACTTCACAAAATACTATTCAGATAGTTAAAATTAAAGTGCGAAAATAGAATTAAAAAAAAAAAGAAAAAGCGTTCACTTCATTAGCAGCTCTCTGTAGACTGTTGCTCTGTTACTGATCTTTACCTGCCCCTCAACAAGGCCTTCTCTGCAGTGTCCATTTCTTCGAGAATTCTGGCCTTTCTCTTGGAAGGAATTGGAGCAGTCGGTCCAAAACTTATGTAATGTCCAGAAACAGCATTCAATGCAGAGTACATGTCCCGGAAAGAAGCTCTTCCAAGTAAAGCTTTCTCTCTTCTATACTTAGCCACCCAAGAATTAGACGCATCTCTTAAATCGCCAACAGCAGTAGTCGCATTCGGATCGCTCTTATCCATGGAGATCGTTGTTCTAACTTTGTTGATCACATCTTCAGTGTCTTTTACGTACTCTTCATCAGAAGCAAATGCTGGGGATAAAGGTGAAAGAAACAAAGGAGAGAGTATACTAGCTGATAAAGTTAGGAACTGGCGTCTTGGGGTTTGTTTTTGTTGTTGATGTAGTGATGATTGCGGCGGTGAGGTGATGGAGACGACGGTGTTGGGTTTTGGATTGACGGCGGGGAGAGGTGCGGGCTTGGAGGTTGGGGTTAAGAGTGCTGGTGAGGCCATTGTTTGGTTATGGTGGAAAGGGAAGAGTGATCAGCAAAGGAGAGAGTAGTGTTTGTAGTAAGGAGTATTGGAGAGGGGAACTGGTTTGTGCCACGTGTGCTTATCACTTTATCTTATATCTTGTTCTATGGATGAGAGAATACCCAATGATATCTTAGACATAGATCTCTGCGTGGTGTCCCTCCCTGCCGAAATTCAGGTTTTTGTGCAGTTTCATGTGGAGTAAAAGTACTACTTTTGGGCCTAAATGATCAGTAATGAGCCAACCAATTATCTTGGATGGGCTTCAGAATCTAATCTAGCCCCAAAAAGACTTGTGAATTGTGAAGGTTGTAGCTTGGGTTCTGCCAGATATGTGCTTCATCGGAAGTTTGAATTTGGACAGAATGGGACAAGTTTCTGAAACCTTTGGTGAGCTTCAATATTTTAGTATTAGTTACCTATGCTATGCAAATGATCCCACCATATGCTGTTAACATTTAAATCATTGGGCGACAAATGGATACTTTCTCCATAAAGAAGATATGTTCAATGTTTATCATTCCCTTTAATCAATGCTATTTTGTACTTTTTTTCATTCAAAATATATTTATATATTTATATATTTTTTAAAATTATTATTAACCTCAATACATAAAGTAGTCAATGTTATTCTTGATTAATCTTCCCTTTCCTATGAGATATCAGTAACAGTAAACCTTTAGAATATACCCTCCCTAACCTAAGCTAAGATAAGAATATCACATTCATATATACATTCAATGTTATGACAATTCTTCAAATGTCATTCTCTATGAAAATCTAATACTATACTCTCCATGCGGATGGCTATTGCCTAATTTTGTTCGTTTTAGAAAAACTCACTTAGGCCATAATTATGCCCATAATCAATCCTTTAACAAAGATAAGCATAACAGAAAGTAAAATGTTATTGGTGCATGTAGTTGTAGCTCCATCAATATATGTATAGAAAGCAACATTAGAAAGAAAAAAAAAAAAAAAGAAAGAAAGGCCCTACATTGTAGACTAATTGTTGTAAAGATAAGAGAGCATTAACAAAAGGCAAATGAAAAAGTTATGAGGAAAAGATAATATACAAATAATTCTTCCATTCACCCCTTCAATCTAGAAAACAGAAAGTTAATGGATGTCCATATCGTCATACTGTGGACTCTTTTGTCCACTTTACTCGTTGTGGAAAGAATGAATGAAACTAGGTAGGCTAGTAGTTATAATATTTTCAAATGCAATAGCCTCCAAAACTATTTCCTTAGTGCATTCTTTGACGTGTAAAGGCAAGATCTGATCAATATTTACTCTTTTAGAGTCATGGGTCAAGAAATTTACTTCCGCCAACAAGAAAAACTATCCATCTACTTTTGAGCTGTCAGTTTAGTTTAATTTAATTTAAAGCAAGCTCAAGTTGAAATGGAAATTTCAGAAGAATCACATTGATCCTTCATTGTCACTGAGCTAGCTAGCCATGCATGCAACTTGATGCAGAAAAAGAAACGGATGCCTTGTGACAAAACTTCACCAAACCAAATTAAACAGCAGATGCTCGCTTGAAGCATGCAGGCTAGGCTAGGCATGCCATGCCATGCCATGCCTTGCCTATAAATTTCTAACCAGTTTCTCTCTTATTCCAAGTTTTTGCTTTAGTGATCTGTATGATTCTTTACAGTTTGAATATATATATATATATATATATGATGAGAAGATTAAAAAAAAAAAATGGTTACAAATGTGCATGGGCACGAATGATTTTGGCAATACTGGCATGGGGACACCAACATAACATTAGACAAAGGCAAGGTACATTATCATCATCTTTATCTGGGCCCAGTTGCTAGCCCGTCAACTTTCCGGAAAGAAATACGGGCGAAATATTTAATTTCATTTGCTTCAAATACGACGTCGTGTGTCAGTTTGGCGTGCTCTGTTTTTTTCTTTCACCGCCTCAAACTGCGCGTGGTGACATGACATGCTCGCAGAACACGGAAACGCGCAAAGCCAACTCAACTCCCTAGTAAATTAAGAGCATCTGGTCAACAACATCATCATTGACGGAGCGGTTGGTTTTTTAACAGATTCGCTCTGCCCTTAAATATTATTATTAATTCAATTACTTAAAATAATAAAAAAGGTAATTAATCTATTAATCTTACGGCAGTTGGTTGACGCGCCTAAAGAAAAGGTAGTTGGAGAGTGAAGTGAAGTTCAGTAAATTGATTTCCATCATGATGACGGCCGAGGCTCCACAGCAGCAACTGCCGGCCAAATCTTCGGACTTCGGTTTCCCTATCTTGCTGACATTCTATCATAATTGTTGCTTTCACATTCCTATCTCTGTGTAGTCTCTCCTTCTCCTCTGCTTTTGCAATTAATGCACTTCTCTCACTTTCACGACTCTAGTAACTATGATCTCTCTCTCTTCTGTTTTCGGCTGCCTCAAATTTAGCTGAAGCTTAAAGGTACTCCCTCCCATTACTCTACTTTCTCTGCTTTGTTTACCAGTCCAAGTTTTGAGTTCTTGTGATTTTTCCTGTATGCTTTTTAAAGTTCTTAGCTTTACAGTATGCTGCTTTGCTTGCTGGGTGATTCTAAGCGAAAGAAAACACTGTTTCCCTGCTGTTACTGTTTACATTTTTTGAAAAAAAATATTGTGAGAGTATTTAACTAAACTGTGCAACAAGTGGGTTTAGTGGACTCAGTGATTTAAGTTCTCTTTGGGTTGTGGTTTCTTACTTTTGTGTTTTTTGGCTGTGGTTTTATTGATAATTACATATTGTTTACTTGATCTCTTTTTTGGTGTTTTATTTGATTCTTTTTTGACAAAATCATACCTTTCCTTCGTCTTTTTCTGCTTTCCGTGGTTGCTTTTATCTCTTCTCTTAATTGTCTCTCAAGCGGTAAATCAAACTTTGAACACATTTTCTTTCCTTTTTTCTCTCTCTTTTGGAAACAGTGGATTTTCAAATCTTATATCTGCTTGGTTCCTGAGAAAATCAAATTCATATATATATTCTCTTACTTTGTTTTGTTTGTTATTGACATTCTCTGCCTAACTGCTCTTGCTTTTTTCTTTTTACTTTTTCTTTTTCTTTTTTCTTCAAAAGGATCCTAACAATCAGAGTGGGATCCAAAATTCTGCGATTCATTACATTTTCTCAGAAACCGAACAAAAAATTATAGTTTTGGTGTGTGTGTATATGTATATATTAGATATAATATGCGAGGTCACGCCTTTGGATATCGTGATAGATACTTGTTTTTAACACTTTGTTTTGATCTCCTATTTCAGGTTCTCTTGGTGACTGAGCAAAGAAGGTACAAGTTCTATATTCCTTTCGATTTCCTTCTTCTTCTTCTTCTTTATTTATTTATTTTTCTGTTGTGTTTTTTAGTTGTGGTCTTGTAAGCATTATTTACCTTTCTATGTTAAATAGAGGTCTGTATTGTGATAATCGGAAAACTTAGAAAATTTCATGATTCAAATCTTAAACATATTTAAATAGGACAGTTTTCTTGTTTTCTGGTTTGCCCTTTATTTATATGCTCTTTATTTTCTTGTTTTCCCGTCTTCATACATTCCAGTTTTTTTAAATGCAGTTTGTGCATTAAATTACTGGAAATTTCTCCATTCGATTTGGATCAATGTGAATCCTGTTCAATGACAAACAATTAGGACAGCCTTTTAAGTATATTCTATTTCATGGTCACATGGAATATTTTTATATGTTTTGTTCAACTTGCCAAATTTTCTTTACATGCAGCCATTTCTGCATTCTATGACAGGATATGATTAACAATTCCATTAACCAGCATCTCCTTGTTATTTTCAGCTGGTTTTGTTATTGATTACCGTAACCCCCAATGGATTATGTTTGACCAAGATTAGAAGGATCGCCAGTTTTCTATGTGGAGGTTGTAAAGAGGCTACTGGTCTTATGTCCGGGAATCTTTAAGAGTAATAATCATTTGCTCAGTTGACTGTTCCAGTAGTTACAGAATTTTAAGTGAGATCTGTTCTGCCGCAAGGAGGAACCTTGTCCCTTATTTGCATCAGATGCCCTCTTTCTGGAACTGAGAAAATGGGGGGTTGTGTTTCAACTAGTAGCCGAAGTACTTGTAGTAGCAGAAGCAATGGAGAGGCAGTTTCACATCTCTGTTTGGGGATTGGATTTTGTGGGCAAAAGAAAACTAAGAGAACATGCTCTGATCATGTTATTACAATGCATAATTTACCATCACTACCCAACAGGATATTTATGAATGGAAAAAGCCGAACTTCTTGTATATTCACTCAGCAGGGTCGCAAGGGAATAAACCAGGATGCCATGATTGTATGGGAAGTATGTTTCTTTTCTTTATATTGAAATTACCATTTAGTTGTCTTTGGAGATTATTACTCAGTTCACTTTGAACTGCTGTAGGATTTCATGTCAGAAGATGTGACTTTCTGTGGTGTCTTCGATGGACACGGTCCACATGGCCATCTTGTTGCTCGCAAAGTGAGGGATGCTTTGCCAGTAAAACTGCTATCGTTCCTACTTTCTTCTCAGGTGAGGCAAAATGGGTCAGGTAAAACATGTTTCAGAGGGAATATGAAGAAATCAGATGGTGGAGATTCCGAGAAGGATGGCTCTGTTGAGGATAAAATGAATTCATTATGGAGAGAAGCATTTCTGAAGGCATACAAGTCCATGGACAAAGAGCTGAAATCCCATCCCAACTTGGACTGCTTCTGCAGTGGTAGCACCGCAGTCTCTTTAGTGAAACAGGTATGGCAGGGAGCTCTGTGCATACTCTTCTTCAATTTGTTTTGCTTTCTTCTAAATTTTAATGTTCTCTATGTGATTTCTAGGGGTCCAATCTTTTCATGGGATATATTGGAGATTCTCGGGCTGTTATGGGATCTAAGGACAGCAATGGCTCCATGGTGGCAATTCAATTGACTGTTGATCTAAAGCCTGATTTGCCAAGTATGCTTTGCACCATTAGAATTGTTGTGCTTGTGCTCATTAGTCTGAATCTAATTTATGTAATTGTGAATTGTCATAGGGGAAGCTGAGAGGATTAAACGATGTAAAGGGAGGGTCTTTGCATTGCAAGATGAGCCTGAAGTACCCAGAGTTTGGCTGCCATTTGATGATGCTCCTGGGCTAGCAATGGCTCGGGCATTTGGTGATTTTTGTTTGAAGGAATACGGGGTGATATCAATACCCGAATTTTCCCACCGCCTATTGACAGACAGAGATCAGTTCATTGTTCTTGCTTCAGACGGTGTAAGTTTTTCACCTTCCACTATTTGTTTATTTTCTTGTATCTTCTGGGACTCATGGTTTCCATAAAGTTCATTCTGGTGGGGATATTAAAGCTCATTATGCTGATCGAAGGCTATCAAAATAAGCAACTGTCTAAATTATCATAACTTACCCAGAAAATAGCCCTGAACGCTGCTGCAACTATTGGTTATATCAAAGCTGTCTGTGGATCTTTTGCTTCATTCTACTCTCATTTAGACAAGACAAATATTGAGATTTTGCTTCCCAAATTTTCCTCTTTTTATTGCTTGGAAGAAAATTGAGTAACTTATCAACTTCCCATATCTGAAGCGAAATCGGTGACTGGTTTCTTTTGGGGTGTGAAGTGATATAGAACTTTTCCCATGGTCAGCTACATGGCACGTGGAACATGAAACTGAATTAGTTGCATGTATCTCTAGTGCTCTTACGACGTAAGAATACAAGTTGTAGGTGGCAAAAATGATGGTACAAAGTTTAATTTTAAACTGAAGTAGCAAATGGAATAGATGCATGAGGCATTGTAGTTAGTCGTTTAGTAAACTGAATTTTGGACAACAAATTTTTTCATCCTTGTGTAATTGTAAATATGATAAATGCAATGTTTCTTGTGTGGTTTAGAGCTTCATAATTGTTATCTCAGGTTGAAGACAATCAATTCTAGAGACAATGAAATGCCTTTTCTTTTCTTTTTTTCAACTTTGTTATGGTAATGGTCCAAGTATATATATTAATGGGTTTATTCACCGAATTGAATGTAATACCAATTTAATTTCCTATTAGCTTCCACCTATTTATCCTCTTTTTCTTCTCTTAGTTTTTGGTTCAAAGTTACAAGACCTGTTATGAAGAGGAAATGGGATGCATGGGATGGGAATCTTTCTGATGGGTTTTCTAGTAAGAGCTTCAATGATAATTAGTACACGGAACTATAGTCGATCCTTGCATCAAAAGCTCATTAAATCGATAGCTTTTCCCCTTAAGATGATTTTGTTTTTTCCACACATTTATTTTATTCTTGTTACAGGTTTGGGATGTCCTGAGCAATGAAGAGGTGGTGGAAATTGTATCCTCAGCTCCAACACGGTCATCTGCTGCCAGGATCCTTGTGGATGCAGCTGCTCGTGAATGGAAACTCAAATATCCAACTTCAAAGATGGATGACTGTGCAGTTGTTTGTTTATTTTTGGATGGGAAAATGGACTCCGAGTCTGATTATGATGAGCAAGGCTTTTCTTCTGCAACCCTTCAGAGCAATCACTCTGGTAATGCAATTGAATCAGATGATGGCCAGAAGTCTGAACCATCTTTGCAAAGAAATTTTACAGTTAGATCATCAGATGAAAGTGATACATATGGAAGACTACTAGTCGATGATGAAGGGAATGGGGAAACATTACCAGCTGAAGATCAGAACTGGTCAGGTTTGGAAGGTGTCACACGAGTGAACTCACTTGTACAACTTCCAAGATTTTCTGAGGAAAGGCCAAACCCAAACTCATACACGAATGAACTGGGCAGAAAATCATTTCCTGATTTGCCGTCTTTGTGATATCTTATCTTCTGAGCCTCATTAATCCAAGGTGAAGAAAAACCCTCTGGATTGGTTACACTTTGTTCTGGCATTTTGTTTTGTTGTATTGCACAGAAAACTTGATGGGATGACTTTTCTGAAGAAATAGAACTGTATCAGTATAGTTGTGTTGATGTCTTTCCTCTTCTATCAACGATTATTTTCTTTATGGTTGCCCTAACATATCCACAATGAGCTGCATTTAAGAAGGTAGCTGAGTCTTCAACCAGAGCAGACAATACAAATAGTATACTCTTAGAAATGCATGGCATGTTTGACATACAAATATACCATACCACTATTGGCCTTCAGCTATGATCTAGTCTTTTTGACATGTGAATGTAATTGATTAACAGTTTCTTTTCCCCAGAGAAAACATGTTGAAATGCAGCAAACCAAAAGACTTCAATTCAGTGACATTGGCGTTCAACATGGATAAGAGTCATATAGATTTGATTATGTAAGTGATTTTCCCTCTATTAAAGTGTTCAATTTGAACCCAAATTTATTTGCTTAATCTCAACCAGCTGGCTCAATGGCGTCACTCACAATTAGATAGAATTGCCAGATCAGTTTGTTTGACTTGTAAATTAGCTGAAACCCGTGAAAAAAAAAAAAACTAGGCAGAGAACAATTTTAATGAAAAATCATTTACCTAATCCTTAAATTACCAGCCTGTATAATATGAAAGCACATAAACGAGCCACGTCTAAGTTCACTTAAATTATAAAGGATTCCATTGTCCTTCCTTATTAACTAGCCCAAGAGTAAGAGATCCATTCATTTATACCTTTTCCATTTTCTTTCTTTCTGTAGTCATATACGGGCATGCATTAAAATGGAACAACATCTCATTAATCGCCGCGAGAAGTTGATCTGAATCCAAACCCACACAAGCTTTCAGTAAAGACACAAAATCCTCAACTTCCATGCAAAGTATACATTAGTTTCTTCTTTACCTTTAAAAGAGGATACATAGCCTTAACTCACCGCCAAAACTTCAACCAACCCACCCAAAACCTGAACTATAAGAAGAACAATATCCCTTGCATATTCTCCATCGCAAAGCAAAATTAACTCTTCTTTAACAATGGCTTACAAAACCATTTCTTCTCTCCTTGCTCCAATTTTCATTCTCAGCATTCTGCTTGCAATCGCAGGGCAAGCACTAGCTGGCCGTGGCAACCCAAAAACTGCCGAGAATGCAGACGTGAAACAGCCTGAGTGGTTACTTAATTCTGATCACAGTCTGCTCATTCCTGGAATTGGGAGGGTGATGCTGCCACCAGGACTTGGAACACCTTACACTCCACACCCTCGTAGTGGCAGCCCTGTAGGAACAGGAGCCATGGGCGGTTATCTTCCTGGAGGTGATGACACATTTGTCCCGACCCCTGGTTTTGAGGGTCCAACCCCTGGCAGTGGTGTCGGCGGCGTTCCAGCAAACGCACATCCTTGATTTTATTAAGCCGTTATTTCAATAAATGAGTGTGTTAGGTGTCTGTAATAAGTGCGTTCCATGTACGAGGAATCTTTGTTAGTCTTTTGTAATATGGCAAGTCTTTCAGGCTTCGATAGAGTAAGTGTGCTAGATTCAGGGTTCGAACTTCCTATTGTAATGGACTCGTGTCTAATCCTCAGCTAGAATATGTTCAAAGTATTTCTCAACTCTCCAATTCGGATGAGTTTATATTGCATTTATTAACAGATGGGCTCATTCTAAAATATTGAAATTATAGTTCGTTAATTGCAATGCAGGGCTATCTTTCCTAGCTAGCTAGCTCCAAAATCTGCAGATTGAAGCATAAATCTTGTGGCTCCTCTTTACTCTTTAAAGTATAACCAGAGCCATGAGTCAATAAATTGACATTCCTTTTCCTTTAGGAATGGGGTATTATCACATGACTCAATAAAGATTTTCAATTTTACCACTTACTAAACTAAAAGATAATTACTTACTTCTCCTAAATTCTTTAACACCGTTAATTGACTTAACAGAATTTAGACCCTTTTATACAAGAATAAAAATCTAACACAATTACATATTCATCATTTCTCATAAAAATGAAATATATCATAATCAATTATTGTTATATGTCAAATAATTAATATTAAATATATATTTTTTTGTCATTATAGATAAACATAATTCATTAAATATTCACTAATTAAAATTAATTTTTATATATTTATTACCTATATTTTTTTTTGAGAAAAATTAAATATGTAATTATGTTAGATTTTATTCTTGTATAAAAGGGTAAAAAAGTAATATCTAATATTCCGTTAAGTCAAATAACAATATAAATATAAAAAAATTAATAATTTATTAATTTTGTACTTTTATTCGAACAATATTGTTATGCTACATTAATTTATATAGAAAATTTATAATTTTTACATTATTCAAAATAATTTATTTAATAAATAATAGCATGTGTCATTAAAGATGAAATATCTACACAGAAAAGTCTCTAATGTGCAAACAACATATAATTAATACAAGTCTGATTAAGACAAATGACACAGATTTGGTCTCACCAAAAACATTTGAGTTGTCAATTTGTGTTAACAAGTGACAATAGTTGGATTAAATAAATCATATGCAGCACAAATTTATGTGTACTACTTAAAGTGAATATCATTGTGAGTCAATTCATGAAAACAACCATTCTATATGATGGTCCATACAGCATAAATCAACTTGATTAATGTTAGCTCAAGTTTATAAATGCTGCTACCTATCATCATCAATACTGATTTTGCATAACCCTCATCCTATTCTTAGGTTAAATGAAAGGCTACAATGTGTTCATAAAACCATCTTCAGTTCTAAATGACAACAATCAATGAAGTAGCTTTTAAAGGTATTGAAATCCTGGAAATTACTCTTAAGGCTGTAACATTTACATATTTGATTTGATTTTTCTAAGCTTCCTGTGTTAAATTTCACACTTATTCATTTCTCTAAGAATAATCAAGGGATGAAGATGACATTTAATGTTGACAACAACAAAAGGTCCAAATGATCTCATTTGAAAATGGAAGCTAATGTTATGCAAGGGTCATATCATAAAAGCAAGAACAAAGAAAAATATCTGGAAAAGAGAACTATAAATTATATCAAAATCATTATTGTAAGGGTTCCATAATGTCAAGAAAGAAATCTCAAGTGTGAAATATCGCAATCCGGAACTGATCAAGCCAAAGCCCGAGATGTCTTTGAACTTGAACCCCTACTATGCATGCTTAGACATTTTGTATATTCTGCACAAAAGATTAAACAAGTCTGGTAAGTAACAATACATGACAATGACTCAAAAAGAGAAACAAAATAAAATTTTGGAAAGAAGCATAAATCAATAGGCATCAGTTAATTATAATGGCCATAAAACACCATCAGCTCATCAGCACATTTCCCTTGAGCCTTAAAAAATACAGAAGCCTTTAACTCACATGAAGTCAGGACCAAAATGAGAAGAATTCATGAAGTGAGCATCACACATTTAAATTCTCTGAATAAAGTTAAAAGCAAAAAATTGTTAAAATGTACAATAAATTCTTGATAAACAAAGAATTTTCATTGATTTATTAATTTTTCCACAATGAGCACTCATGGATCTGGTCATTGGAGGTTGCTCACCTCTATCACAATCTTAGCCATCTAATCAGTGGTTTACAAGTTAATAACGCACAGTAACATGACCCCGAATAGCAAATCTCATTTGCAAAGCATGGGTATTTTTTTGGCAGGCAACTTTTCTTAAAAAAGTAATATGAACCAATCAATGTGTAACAAGTAAATAAACTTACAAAATTGAAAGGACGCTTAAGTGGCTTTACCAGAAATGAATCTAAACCATAAATGAGCCTACTAACAAAGCAACCAACCACATGGCTTTCACATATATACAACCCAAAGTTGAGAATTAGTATAACCAATCAAGATCCTAGAAGAAATGCCAATATTAGAAATCAAGTATTGTCTAATCCTACTAAATATGTCAAAAATTATGTCACTAGGGAGGAAAGAGATGATGGTGGCAGCAAGGGAGGAGAGAGAGAGAGGACAGTGAGATGATTTGGGGTGCTGTGACCATTGATCATAAATGCTTGTTAGCAAAAATAACAACATTCGTAGAAACATAGCTATCTAAATAAAAGAGAACACATCATCGTATAGATAGGATGCTAATCCCCAATGAGATTAAATTGAGCCAATAACAAATTTTGAAGAGCCAGATTGAACCAAAAAGACAGATGCACACAGCCAAACACAAAGAGCAACCCAACATTGATATTCATAAAGAAATTCACAACAACCAATTTTGTCAACCTTCTGTCTTCCGAGGAAAGTTAATTGCATGATAACATCCTGGAAAATGAATGTGTTAGTCTTGTGATTGAAAGGTCTATGAAAGAATGAAAAATCATTAATACTTTGTAAACAAAAAATGCTTCCACACATTCCCCACTAAATGAATCCATCTTCATGGCCATTCTTCATTTTGTCCAAATTTGATACACAAAATGACTTATTCCTCCACTATTTTCAGATCAAAATACATGTAAGAAAAAAAATTACTGGCTTTGGGATGAAATGACGCTTCACCATGGAAGGCATGGTAATTGTCATACAAAAATCTGGTTTCTCATCACCAACTTCTGAAAAGCTATCTCACCCACCAAAAAGAACAAATTTGCGTTGATCAATTGTATTGAAAGTAACCCCACCAAAAATAAATAAATACGTAACCAACCATTTCACTAAATTACCAAAGATAATTATAAACGCTACAATTAAACAGATAAAAGAAACTGTGGTTGAAGAATATACCTTATTTGAAATGCCGTAAAACGAGGAACTCAGTAACCGATAATCTTGAGAAGGATTAAACACAGTAATATCAGAAATACGAAGAGGAACAGATAATCTACTACAACGAACAACTTGGTGGACCCATGATTTCTGTTAATGTTCTTGATCTTGTTTTTGGTCTCGTTGTCTTTTGGTTCGTTGTCAATTGCTTCAAGTGTTGCCATGCCTGCAAGTTTGTCAGGCATCTAGTGGGGCTCCGGGTGACCAATTTTGGGGATCTGGAGCTCTATTTTCTGATTACCGTTGGAAATCTTTGTGGTCGTTTTTGTCCCGCGCGTTTTGTAGAAATCACGAGGCTGATTGGGCCCACACACTAAATCTAAACCAAGCCCAAATTGACCCATGTGTTTTTCTAAATTATACTATAGTTTTATATTAAAATTAATTTAATTTCATTGACGTCCTTGTGATTTGACTAAAATACAATAAATGCCACACATTTAAAAAAATTATCAGCATCCTACCGAATTGTCACGACCAGTCACAGAGCAATCAATGAAATTTGCTCTACTTGTCGAGAGTTAGATGTAATGCTGAAAACAAGTAACTCTATACAAGAGGGGTGGTGGCTAATATTCCACACAAGCTGAAATAAATATGATACAAAGAGGAAATTGTAGAATACATAAATCTTATGTTTCGTCTTCAATGATTTCTATGACTAAACAGGACAGTCTCTCTCCCTAGAAAAAATTATAGTAGTTTATCAGGAAAAAAAAAATACTACTGTAAGAACTATTTGTGCAAATTCGTGTAGAGGTGGATCCAGAATTTCAGCATTCTGTCCGCGGAATATCTCCACTGTCATTTTTGGGATTCACAGCAAAATAAGGGCATGGCCAATCACTCTTTTGACAGCTATTAGAACATCCTTCTAGGAGAAAAATGATCTGATATTCATTTATTCCTGAAAAATAGCCATCAAATATGGAACTCAATATGAGCATGTCATGTAGCTAATTGCATGGTATTCGGAACAAGGGTTCGGTTGGGAAGTTCATAATATGGAACTCAATATGAGCATGCTCCTGGAAATTTACTGGTGCGATGATTTACAAGGGCCCTATCACAGTTGTGGACACAAAATCTATGATGAAGTGATTACTAATGTACTTGGCTTGATTTCAGGTGCATGTGGGCTTGGCTAAATCCTCGAATATGCAATGAAATTCACAGATTGGCACCAGAGTATAAGAGGAGCTGAGTCATACCTCATGACTGCTTGACAAAGATTTGGGATTTGCCTCTGATGTTGCCTCAGATATTCGTGCTTCTGAGTTCTCATTTGAATAACTAATTGAGACACCAATTCTTGAATGGAGGGGACACCAAAGGCCTCCACCCTTCCATCCCCTGAATAGATAGACAAGTAAAAGTTATGTCTTGGTCCAAGTCAAAAATAAAAAAAAAAAATTACCCACCGTTAGAAAGAAATCCCTATAGCAAACTTCTGAGACCTCCGAAATCTAGTAAGCATTTTAACAAAGAGGAGAAAAATATGCATTTTTAAAAATTTTGTCAGCAACAAGTGCTGATGACCTACATCAAATGCTAGTCAACTTGGAGAACACTAAAAAGGAACCAAATTGCACAATAGCAACCACAAGCTTTACAGGCTGATGTTGTTCATATGATCAGTAAAAGGTCAAGTGGGAATCTTCTGAAATTTCAGCATATTATTTAATACAATATGTTCAATTGCTTAAAACACAGAGGACAAGACATTTAAGGGAAGAAAATGAAAGATTGAATAATCGATAGCAATCATCATCTACATGAATGTAATGAGACTTTGTGGCAACTAATCAAAGTATAAACAGATTAGTACATTGAGGAAGTTATCAATCTATTTTCTAGACGTATGAAGATAGAAATGTTAGATAATTACATTGAGATTATGGTAACCCAGATGAGCTCCACAAAGTCCACCCAAAGAAGCCTTTGCTCCACAGGGACAACACCATAGGTAATCAGGTGAGCAAAGGGCCAGAGCTTCCATCCTGCCTGTCAAGCAAATCAAATCAAAACAATAATCGCAAGTTAGAAGAATATTCAACTAATAACTTGATAAAGCCTATGCTAAACAGAGACAAGAGACATCAGCAATAAGTCTCAAAAAGATAATCAACAATATTAACTTTTTTTTACCTTAATATCCAGTTCTCCTTTTCAAGTACTATAACCAAACAGATGTAGAAAGATTTTCATGATTCACTATAAGTGTTCACAATCAGAAATTTCAGATATTGCACAGCTGAAAGAAAAAAAAAAAGGAAATATAAGTGTTAGATCAACCTTGCTTGGAGACCTGCAGCCAGATATTGCTAGGTCAACCAAATTTGGGAGTTTTAATTTTAATTACAAATGATGATATAAGTTTAGGGTTATTCCCTCTTTTCCCAATTGTTTTGGAGAAACATTTAGCAAAGATTGAAAGCCAAAATGTCGCAAATACATGAATAATGAAGTAATGAACTATGCTCAGATTAATAGATCTTATACTGAATACCAAGCCAGCAGATCCGTTGGTTCCTTTTCAAATATGACCACTGCTAGTTTTACCAACCACATATAAACATGTTGACATGCTGGTACTGAAGAAAACTCAAAGATATGCAGAAGTTTTGTAAATGAAAATCATAAGAGCTTCTTACAGTCAGCATGGGCCAAAATGTTGCCTTTCAGTTCACTACAGATATTTGCAGGGGACTCAAATTGCAAGAATCCTAAAACCACATAATATATGCTGTTCTAGACTGCCGACCACACTGTCTGGTCAAAGGCAACTTTGGCAGGGACCACCCACCAATCTTCGAAAGGAAAAAGAGACTACATAACAAAATACATGATTCCAGCTATCCACAGAAAACCAACAAATAAGATGAAATGAACTAAATATGAACCAAGATTATCACCTCACAGAATTGGTAGTAATAATGAGATAGGGATCCATGACAAATAAACCCAACAAGCCCTGATCTGAACATGCGTTGCAGGTCAAAGTCAAAAAGGAGTTTGCCCTCATAACACTGCAATCTTAGTTGGATGAATCGAAACAATTAACAAAAAACAGATTTGTTGCAGACAAAAACCACCAAGGAAAGGGGGAAAATAGCTAATGAAAGAAAGACTCACTCGTGCAATCCAATCTCCTATAGAGTAAACAATCCCACTTATTGCCATTTTTGCTAAAACAGGGTTTGTTTTGAGGGCTTGTTCATATGCAATCCAATTGTGTTCAGGCGCATACCTTAAAACTTCATATAGGGACCATCCCTGAGAAATTTCAAAAATCAAGAAAATAATAAGTGCCGAATCCTGAGCAACAACACACAATAACTAAAGTGATAAACTTATGTTGTGTTAATGGAAAATTGTAAGGAAATTAATATTTACTCTAATTCTATGTTACTTTCTCTCTTCTCCCCTAAATTTCTAATTTTTCCAAAAATGTTTAACTTCGAAACAAGTAGAGGCGTCGAGCCCTCTTTTTTACTGTAAACGCTTCCTGATTAGCACGTGATTCAATCAATCAGCTTGAATCCAGCATTCATAAATTCCTGTAATCATAATTAAAAAAAACTCCGAAAGAGTATCTAATCCTAAGGAAAAAAAAAAGTGCAAAATTGGGCAGTAAAACCTCAAAGCAATCAATACCCATCTCAAAACTCGCACGAAAAAATGCACACAATCAATTTCAAGCAACCTGGAAACCTAATCGTAAGCAAAAAACCAAACCAGAAGAAACAGAATCCAAGAAAGAAGATCACTTACTTGCCAGTAATCATGATCAATGGTGAGCAACTTAGGGACTGCAACAGTACCAGAACCCGGAACAATTGTACCATTTATTGCTCGACTAAAAAACCCATCATAACCATCAACTTCTCCTCCTTTTTCTTCTGACAAAACAGCCTCCATTTCTTCAGACCCATTAACCAATAAACTGTTCTCGTCGTCCTTCAATTGTTTATTCTTAACTGAAACCACTTCTTTATCCTCTGTGACCGACCGTATGACCCAGTTCCTAGTCTTCGTCGTTAAGAGTCTGGAACTTTTTGACGGGTCGAGTTTAAGTGATCTTGTGATGGATTTAATGGAGAAGATAACCGGATAGAAACTGGATTTTTGGGATTTTGAGATGGGTATTTGTGGTCAGTGGTGAGAGCATACAGCTGGTCGTGCTGTAAAGCGTTGCCATGTATGATTAAAACCTCAGAAGAAGTGTGTAATGTAATCGTAACTGATGTTCGTTTTTAAGGTTTCGAAAACAACCGGTCTTCTGATTCGTACTTCAGGTCGAGGTTGGTTTGCCTCTGGAAATTGGCCACGTTGTCATCAGAAAAACATAAAGGCTTGCAAAATTAAGGTCCCACCGAGATTTGAACTCGGGTTACTGGATTCAGAGTCCAATGTCCTGACCACTAGACCATGGGACCGAATTTATAATGCAATCAAAGAACAAATATATAACTAATTTATATTTAAGCACATCACTTCCCATTTCTCCAAGCTAACGCTAATTCTCAGTACCTAAAAACCCTGATGAGAAGAACCTTAGGAAGACTTTACTCTGCAACTCTTCTGCAATCTCCTCGCAAATTACGACCTTACAATCCACACAACAATGTTGGGTCACCGCGAAAACACCCGAAAATGGGTCCTCAGCCAAGCTTCACCTCAAATCCCAGGTGGTTCTTCACCAACTCTCTTCCTCCTCCAGAATGGATAGAGCCATTCAATGACGTCTCTGACTTGGTCTCAACTCCTCAAAACTTGACCCCATCTCCATGGGTAAGCCAAATTCTCAATATTTTAGATGGTTCTTCGAATATGGAAGCAGACTTAGATTCTTTTTGTCACAAGTTCTTGATTAAGTTATCGCCAAATTTTGTTTCATTTGTTTTAAGAACTGAAGATGTAAGTAAAAGACCTGATATTGCTTTGAGGTTCTTTACTTGGGCTAGTAAGCAAAAGAAGTATTCTCATAAGCTTGAATGTTATGTTTCTTTGATTGATTGTTTATCTTTATGTGGTGATTTGAATAGAGTTAGATTAGTGTTTAGTGAGTTCAAGGAAAAGGGATTTTTGATGACGGTGTCAGGTGCAAATTCTTTGATTAAGAGCTTTGGGGGGCTAGGAATGGTTGAGGAATTATTGTGGGTGTGGAGAAGAATGAAGGAGAATGGGATTGAGCCGAGTTTGTATACGTATAATTTTTTGGTGAATGGGTTGGTAAATTCAATGTTCATTGAATCTGCTGAGCGGGTTTTTGAGGTTATGGAGAATGGAAAAGTTGGACCTGATATTGTGACTTATAACACAATGCTTAAGGGGTATTGTAAGGTGGGAAAAACCCAGAAAGCAATGCAGAAGTTTAGGGCTATGGAGATGAGAAATGTGGAGCCGGATAAGATTACTTATATGACTTTGATACAAGCATGTTATTTGGAGGGAGATTTTGATTCTTGTTTGGGTTTATATCATGAAATGGAAGAAAAGGGAATTGAAATTCCTCCTCATGCATATAGTTTAGTGATCGGTGGGCTTTGTAAAGAAGGGAAGTGTATGGAAGGATATGTTGTTTTTGAGAGTATGATTAGAAAGGGGTGTCAACCAAATGTAGCAATTTATACAGCTTTGGTAGATTCATATGCAAAATGTGGTAGCATGAATGAAGCAATAAATATCTTTGAGAGGATGAAAAATGAGGGGCTTGAACCAGATGAGGTTGCTTATGGAGTTATTGTGAGTGGCTTGTGTAAGAGTGGAAGATTGGAGGAGGCCATGGAGTATTTTGAGTTCTGTAGAGGTAATGGGGTGGCAGTTAATGCCATGTTTTATTCTAGTCTCATTGATGGACTAGGGAAAGCTGGGAGATTGGAAGAAGCTGAGGAACTTTTTGAAGAGATGGTTGAGAAGGGATGCCCACGGGATTCGTATTGCTACAATGCCCTTATTGATACCCTTGCTAAGTGTGGAAAGATTGATGAGGCTTTAGCACTTTTTAAGAGAATGGAAGATGAAGGATGTGATCAGACGGTTTACACATACACAATACTCATCAGTGGAATGTTCAGGGAACATAAAAATGAGGAGGCACTAAAGCTGTGGGATATGATGATCGATAAGGGTATCACTCCAACTGCAGCTTCTTTTAGGGCTCTCTCCATTGGACTTTGTCTGTCTGGCAAGGTAGCTAGGGCTTGTAAGATATTGGATGAGCTTGCACCTATGGGAATCATTCCTGAGACAGCATTTGAAGATATGATCAATGTCTTGTGCAAAGCAGGTCGTATCAAGGAGGCTTGTAAGTTGGCTGATGGGATTGTTGAGAGGGGTAGAGAAATACCAGGAAAAATCCGTTCAATTCTAATCAATGCTTTAAGGAAAGCCGGCAATGCAGATTTGGCAATAAAATTGATGCACAGTAAGATTGGTATTGGATATGATAGGATGGGTAGCATTAAAAGACGAGTGAAATTCCGAAATCTTGTTGAAACTTGAGATTAAGCTAAATTTAGGTTCTGTAATTGTGAACAGCATTGCTTTTGGCTATATACTTGAAGGTGATCTCACATATTACAATGTAAACTTGTAGAGCTTATGTGACTCTTCAATTCACCATTATACATTATGAAATCTAATAAGCTCTATGAATTGTCAGTTAGCCTTATTAATTGGCTTCAGTTGCGTGGGATTTCAAATTTATCAATGTTGTAGGTAAGCATGATCTCTGAATCAGCAAGCTTGGTATGACTTTGAATGGCTTACCTGCTTTATGAGCTTTGTTTTATGTTGTTCATAAACATAATCAATACCTCAAACTTTTTTCCTGCCCACCATGTGACCTAAATTCCTACAACTCCCTATTCCCAACCTTGTATGGCAAAGAGTTTATTTGTCCTAAAGTTTATAAGATGCTAAGCTTTCAAAATCGTGACATGGAATACTATTTTAAGGCTGGTATAACACACTTATCCTGTTTGTAGTATATAATATGTGATACTTGTGCAGAACAGCAGGAAGCCCTGTGAAACCTTTATTGGCGAGCATCAATACACTGAGCTGTATAATGCCTTAACTATAATTTGTGGTTATGCATTTTCAATACATGGTCTTTTTTTTTTTTTTTTTTCTTTTCGGCTTGACTTTATGCTTGCTAGATGAAAGTATACACATTCCAAATGTTAGACACAAACTTCAATTGAATTATTTTTCCAATGTTTTATGTGGAATGATTGAAATATTCATTAAGTTTTCCCGGATGCATGTATCTTGTATAGCAGTTCTCTGCAATGTGTTAAAAGAACAAGCAGAGGAAATTGCCGTTATTTTAGACACAGTAGAATGGGGAAGGAGAGAACTGTTAGTATATCCAACTCTTTGGTTTCTCTGTTTTGCGTGTTCTAGGCTACTAGCAATTTGTATGACCAGACACCAGTTACTGTTTCGAAAATCCATAAACAAATGCACATCTGCCACATTATGTATACTTCTGCAAAATTGAAGTTTTATTATGGAGAAATGTTCCCTCACCACATTGGACTTTTTTGTTTTTTGGGGTATGAAGAAAAATAGTAAAAATGTCAAAACATTGAATAGTAACCTTAGTTTGAGGATTACTTTTGCGGTGATGTTTTTGTCACTCAGAAAGGGAATCCATCTTCATTATCGAAAGCACATATTGTACTTTAGAACTTAGAAGGCATGTGATACATATTACATCCCTTAACACTCAACGGAGCATCAGCTGCTCCTGATAGAATCAAATAAAGCTTTCAACCAAATTTTTTATCTTGATCTTGACGAGTCCTTCATTCGCTCAATCTGTTTGTTTGTCTGCCATCATGTAGAAATTCTCCCTACAAAAGCTATCTTAGTTTCTTTGAGTTCACATTGCACAGTTTATATTATGCATTCAAACGTAAGAATTAACTGGGTTTTTTTTTTTTTTTTATGTGTTCATTTGAGACCAGAAATAATGAATCTTTTAATGGGACAAACTGTTAGAACTCCCTCCTTATCCTGCTTTTCTGCTGGTATTGGATATTCCATTTCCATGCAGCATAAGGCACATCTCCTTTCTCACTTAAAGAAAGAAACCTACAAACCATACATTACAACAGATGACATTGGTTGCAATGTTGCTGTTACTGCTTGCAAATTGATCTTTTACTAATAAATTGATGTATTATATCGTTAATTTGCTTTAATTGACAGATTAACAATAAGATTAGTTAACTGTTTGAAATGGTCCACTGCAATGAAGTCTGCTCTCTGTTTGAGGAGTCCTCTTTACACTTAACTTCTTTTTCTAATTATGTCGGCCGATTTCTTTGCCAAATTGCATGTGGTATTTTCTCTTTCGATGGCTCGTGTTTGGGTCCACAGAAGATTAAGATGTGAGTCTATGCCTTTTTCTACTTTCACTATCAGTAAATGGTTTAGCAAAGTTGGCAGCATTTTCAAGTGAGTCTGACACTCTTTATCAAATATCTGGGTCTTTAGAGATAAGCAAGCATGTTGGTGCAAAAGTTTATTGCCCGCAAACAACTGGCAAAATCACTGCTATTGGTTCAAAAACAAGGGAAAGATTTGGCAAATCGCATCAGACAGTAAATGTTTTATGCAATTTCACTGCAAGAACTGTGTTTTTCTCCACGAGGAAAACAAATCTCTCAACAATCGAGTAATTGACTAATTGGTTGCATCCTAACTACTAGTCAGGAACGTCATGGACTTTGTATCTGACTTTCAATTATTTTGCTGCAGACATAGTTTCAATTACATTAGTGACTCCAATGAAACTCCTAGGTGCCTTTCTTCTCATACGGTGATAAATGGAGCTGACCATAATAACTTGCCCAGATGTCCACTGGCATTAAATTCAAAACAACTAAAGTCTCGATTCATGTCAACAATTGTTCTATTTCTGATAACAGTATTCCCAGCAACTTGTCCCAATTATGGTTCAGGCATTTATGTTGAATTGTTGCATGAGCAAGCTATTAGCCGCTCCCAAGCTGGACTGAACCATTTAACAGGAATACCTTTTGGTCGCAGTTGAAACCATTCTTCCTTTTAATTCATTTCTCAAATAGGCCATAGCCTAAAAACTTTCCACATGATGAAATGACGTGCATATGCTTATATTTTTTTATCACAAAACATGTGGTATTGATTTGATTTTGTGTCTTCTTTTTTTTTTCCTTTTTCTCTAACACCTTTGACTGCAAAACCAGCATCGGCTATATATCAATCAGTTGCATGGTGCAGAATATTATCATGTCTTAGATGCTACAATATTGATGGTTCTTGGCAATATCTAGATATTTGGACAATTTGAAAGGGGTATCACCAACCTTTGTTATCTCTGAACCCAAAAAATAAAAAAAGTTTTGGAATCCGAGCCCTGCAGGCGTAAGTTATGGTGGGGACTGATTTCATTGATATAACTATGCCGATATTTGGAGCACTTCATTTTCAAATGATAATGGTCTAGCTCTTCCAGTTACGATCACAACAAGAAAATCTGTTTCATTTTCAATGGCAATATGATTTGCCTCAAATAGTTCAAATGAAAATGATTCGGTGACAAGCATATATAGGAATATCTTAAAAGCAGAAAATGTTCAAACCTTTGTCTCCTTCCATTAGATAGACCGAATATTATTGAATATAAAACGTGCAATATGAACGCAACCTTTGAAAAGTATCAGTTGCAGATTTGCTGAGGCATAAATTTTTTATGATTGTCTTAACGATATTTGATCGATAAGGAGCGCATATGGTCATTTATGATATAAAGAAAAATCAAATCAAATAAATTAAAACCATGCCTTTGCTCTATATGTGGCACAATTCTGCTCTTTTGTGATGTGGACACTTCTGTTCCCATGCAATGCAACAACAGTTTGTATATATAAATGGCAGGAAGAGCCTTAACTTTATCTGTGAAACTATGCAAGGTTCTGCATTCACATCACAACACAGGCTTCGAATTCACTTTGACAATAATAAAAAGAGAAGACAAATTAAGGAGGCACGGCGCACATGCAGCTGGACAGGGCCACCCTAAATATCGTAATGCCCCTTTTCTTTCTTTTTCACAAATCATCCGGGATTATTTGCTCTTTATGGTAGCCAGGTAGGTTAAGCCTTCTATATATAGAGAGACATGTACAATCAGTTTTAGATCAATCATGAAGTGATGTGTTGAAAAATTTACTACAGTAATGATTGAGATGATAAGCGGTAACCATCAGCTTTGAACTCGCCAGCTTTCAAAGGTTTTATGTACGGAAATCACTTGATGCTAGCTATAGCTAATTAATGTTGAGCACCGACTAAAATTTGATTCTCACATGGACAAACATGGTGTGTTATAGGGAGGGAAAATTAAGTTTAATATTCCTGTTTAAAGTTGAATGAGAGAAGCAGCTTTCTGTGGCTACGAATGAATGAGCAATATTATCGTTAATTACATTCTACTATGCATCAGGGAATTCTGGGGTTTCTTTTCTTCCCTTAAACTTTTTCGACACAAAAGTTTTGGCTTCACATAAAAGAAGAATCCTACTAGCCTAGGAGAAATATTGCTGTGCATTTGCAAACAAAGTATATATTAACAAATGGAATTACTGAGATGATGAGGAGAGTATTTATTGCAAAAAAGTAGTCTCAATAGCCACACCTTCTCTACACTTCTACTTATTTTGTTGTTATGTACTTGAATCAATGCATGAAATTTAAAAGGATCGTTCATATGAATTCTTTCTTCATCTTTCTCAATTTTTGAAAAATTAACATGAAAGTACTGTTAATTAATAATAGGATTATCATCATCAGTTTGAGCTTAACTTCCTTTAATCTCATGATTACAGAATAAGCTCAATCAAACCCAGATAATTTCTACCTCTAAACATTAATCATATCATGAAAGTAAAAAGAAATATGGGCATGTTCAAGATTTAGCATTCCAATAATATTGGGGGGAAATTGGCATTGAAGCTGGGATGAATTACACCCATGCAATATCAGAAAATTTGTAACTTTGAAATGGTGGCTCGTAAATTGGGGGGAAAAAATATAGCGGGTCGCCAAGCTGTCAAAGCAAGTGGGGGCTTTTAGGAATTTTGGACGTTCTTCTCCTTTTCAAGAAGAATCTAACTCTCTCTTTCTCCCACTAAAAATGATAACATGTTTTGTGGTCTACAAGCCATCGTACAATTCTGCCATGGAGCTTCAGCAAAATTAGAAGGTTTGTTGAGCTTTTAAACAAGGGATAAGATTCAAGATAAATACCAAAGGGAACGACATTTTTATAAATGGCCTCCTTGTTTTTTCTTTCTCAATCTCAATATGCATGTGAGAAAATTACAGAGCAGAGAAACTTCCCCACTAACAACATTATTTTGCACTTTCATCTCTGATACTACTGCAGCAGCTACCACCAACTTGTTAATGGAACAGCCAGCTGTTGGTACTAACAACGGCAAAGGAAACTGTGACTATGATATTATTAGCTGGTTCGAGCACATATCGGAGAAAGCCGGGGTTGTTCAAAGAGAGACACTTCGCCGGATTCTTCAGCAGAATTCTGATGTGGAGTATCTGAAGAAATGGTTTGGGGACACCAAAATCCAAGAGATGGATGCATGTGCATTGGAATCTCTTTACACTTCTTTCGTACCTCTGGTTTCCCATGCAGATTTGGAACCTTATATCCAGAGAATTGCAGATGGGGACACAGCTCCTCTCCTCACTCAACAACCTATAAGAACTCTTTCTCTAAGGTAGGTGCCTTTTTTTTCACCTTTCCTATTCTATTTTATAAAGGCATCGTGTAAAATTTAACATGTGAGGAAAGGAAACAGAATAGAGAATAACTAGCTATGGGCGCCATGGATGACTCTTTTTCATTTGGCTTCTCTTTTGATATCTTATGAGTTCCTTCAAAATTCCTCTGGGATTGTATTTGCCGCAAGATAACAACTATGTGGAACCAAAGTGACAAAACCATGTTGAAGTATCTGTATCAGCTTTTCTTGTTAATCTGACAGAAAACCACTTGTTCTTTTTCTCCACTCTGCAAAGATATATACTTGTGCAGGTTTTATTTTTAGCCCCACTTCCCTGATGATCTTCTGTTCTTCATGATGAAAGGCTTGTTTTCTTTTGCTTTGTAGCTCCGGAACCACGGAGGGAAGACAGAAGTACGTACCTTTTTCTCGCCATAGCTCGCAGACTACCCTTCAGATTTTCAGGTTGGCCGCAGCTTATAGATCAAGGTTTGACCTCATTACTCTCTCTCTTTCTCTACAACTATCTTAAAGTTAATTATAGGGTATTATTATGTGTTAAACTTTACTATGAACTGTTTATCATATTATTCTTTCAAAGTTGCTTCTCTCCTAATCTTTCCCTTGAATTCATCGAGTTTTTATAGTTATTTGATCATTTCTTTAGGGTTTATCCAATAAGGGAAGGGGGAAGGATCCTAGAGTTCATATATAGCAGCAAGCAGTTCAAGACGAAAGGAGAGTTAACTGCAGGAACAGCCACAACACACTATTATGCAAGTGAAGAGTTCAAAATCAAACAGGAAAAAACAAAGTCCTTCACGTGCAGCCCAGAGGAAGTCATTTTTGGTGGAGACTACAAGCAATCCACTTATTGTCATCTTCTCCTTGGTCTTTTTTTCTCTGATGAAGTAGAGTTTATAGCCTCCACTTTCGCTTACAGCATAGTCCAGGCTTTTACAGCATTCGAAGAACTCTGGAAAGATATTTGTCTTGACATCAGAGAAGGCAATCTCAGCCCTAGAATCATCCTACCCAGAATGCGAAAAGCTGTATTGAAAATCATTTCACCAAAACCCTGTTTGGCTTCGCGAATCGAATTGACCTGCAAGAAGCTAGAAAGTTTGGAATGGTTTTGTCTAATTCCTAAACTGTGGCCAAATGCTAAGTATGTTTACTCAATAATGACAGGATCAATGCAACCATACTTGAAAAAGTTAAGGCATTACGCTGGGGACTTGCCACTAGTGAGTGCTGATTACGGAGCTACTGAGAGTTGGATAGGAGTAAATGTCGACCCTTCTTTGCCTGCTGAAAATGTTACTTTTGCAGTAATACCCACATTTTCTTACTTCGAGTTTATACCGATTTATAGACGGAAGCAAGATTCTAGTTCTCCTATCGATGATTTCATTGAAGATAAACCAGTACCACTCTCTGAAGTCAAGCTTGGACAAGAGTATGAGCTCGTCCTCACTACATTCACAGGTAAATCTTATTTCTCATCTGAAATACAACTCCCTGTTCCCATCTTCAGTCATTTAACAAATTAAGTATTCAACCTACCCATTTCTTTGGGAAGTTTCCCGTCTTAAACTTTGAATGTGTTTTTAATTTTCATGGTATTTGTAGCTGTAGCACCCAATTAAACAGTTGCATCCATTTGATCATCTTATGCTGATTACCTCTCCTGATATGAATGATCTTCATCATAAAAATAGTGAATATTGCATATTCTGTGTCATCCTGCAACAAGTCCAGCATCGACTTGACACAGATGTGGACTGTCGAGGATTAGAAACCAATAAATCTGGCCCTCTTTCATCATCGATCATGCACCTGGACAATTTAGGAATGTTAGCTGTAGAGTATGAATTGTGAATATAAAAAAATCCAACGTACCATTCCCTTGGAAAATCTTGTTATTGCCGATCCTGGCAATGTTTGTGTAGTCAGAGTAGGACAGACAACTCACTGTTTTTATTTTTGGGAATTAGTCCAATTTCTTTCTTTCCTTTTTTCTAATACCCCATTGTCCCTTTGCTTATTGAAAAATATTCCCTTATCAATTTTTTTTTTTAACTATAATTTAATCTAATTTTAGACCTCATTTGGGGTTAACTTTTGGTCTAATGTTACTTTTTTTTCTTTTGTTAATTTTTGATCTATTAAATGATTTTAATCCTGACAATCGATTCAAATTTGAAACTTCATTTGGGTTGATCCAAACTCCAAAGACACTCGTCTCTTCTCTTTCAGGGCTTTATAGGTACAGGTTAGGAGATGTAGTGGAAGTAGCTGGTTTTCATAAAGGGACCCCAAAATTGAACTTCATATGCAGAAGAAAGCTCATATTAACTGTAAATATTGACAAAAATACTGAAAAAGACCTTCAATTAGTAGTAGAGAGGGGGTCTCAGCTACTGAACAAGACTAAAGCCGAGCTGGTTGATTTTACGAGCCATGCCGACGTTGTAAACCAACACTATATAATTTACTGGGAGATTAAAGGAGAAGTGGAGGAACAAGTTCTTCAGGAATGTTGCTGCGAAATGGATGCTTCCTTCGTTGATCATGGCTACGTTGTCTCGAGGAAAACCAATTCAATCGGACCTTTAGAACTTTGTATTGTCAAGAGAGGGACATTCAAGAAGATTTTGGATCATTTCATAGGAAATGGAGCAGCATTGAGCCAATTCAAGACTCCTAGGTGCACCAGAAACCAAGTCCTCTTGAGAATTCTCAATGATTGGACCATTCAAAAGTTTCATAGTACTGCTTATGGTTGAAACAAGTATAAAACACTTGTGCAAGAGCAAGAGAGACTCTCGGTTCACTATTTTATTTTTAGTTGCCAGTCAAATGAGAACAATATTTTTAACATTACTTAACAAAACAATTAATGCATGAAAATTTCGATGAATTTGCAATATTCAAATGTATGACTTTATGCCTCTCTGTCCCTGTGAATTTTCCCTGTGCAATATTCAAATTTCTTGTACAATGATACCAATAATATTTGCAATAAGTTTGTGAGTTTTCCCTGTCCCTGTGACTGGCATGCAGCAGCAGCAGCAGCACCTTAAATATATTATAACTGCGATCAATAGAGGCTGAGCTGAGCCTGCTGCTGCCTCGTGACTGGTTCCATCGTATCCCTGGAAAAAGTACTGGACCAATAGTTATTATAAATCTGGCAGTTATCTCTCCCTCCCCCCACAGAAATATACATAGACCCAGTCTCGTAAGTTCAATATTCAGTTTAATCATAGAACAAAACCAATTAGGTTTAGTTTCAAAGTGTCAAACAGCTAAGATCATTTATTTCCTACGTACCCCATATTGTAGACACTCCAATTTTCAGTCCAAAAAGTGCAAAAACTTTGTAAATGTACAGAGAAAGAAAAAGAAAATGGGAAAAAGAAGTGTCGTTTTCATTTTTTTTTTTTTTTTTTTTATAATTATTACCACAAGAGTTGGTACTTTACAGGATTCAGCGAGAGTAATATCACAGTAAATGCGGTCCAATCAAACTGCACGGTTCCAACGCCAATGAAATTATGAACTATCAAATTTCATGGTACAAACACAATAATGGCAGCACTGAGCTATATCAGTGAGTGCGAAATAGCTAGCTAGGGCCTGCCTGCTTGCATTGCATGCAGATGCAGTATCATAAATCCCATTGAGGCAACAAGAACAAGATATATATATATATATAGATCTCTTTGTGCCCATTTACTTTAGCTGTCCATGACTTTTGGGGTGTTTCCAGGCAACATTGTCGGTCGACAGTTTGAAAAGAACTTCGCAATGTTACATACAGCTGCTATATATGTCTGCTCCCCATATCTATATTGTTGATTCTTTTACTTTTTTTGTTTTCTAATTTCCCTGCAATCCTTCAATGACAATCTGGCATCTGAAATTTTTTGTAACATACTATAATTCTGAATCTCTGCTACTCTTTATTGTAAGACAAAAAGGAAAGAACAAAATCCAAAGCCAAGTGTTTCCAAGAAACTGAGTCCATCAAGTAAATTTATTTAAGATCTAAATGAAACTAAAACAACGATGTTAAAAAGAAAAATCTCACGTGCCTTGAAATGGATTTCAATCTATATAACCATTTCTCAATCAAACAGTTGAGTAGATATCATTTAGTTACGATATTCTTAGTAACACAGTTGAAATAATTTAACAAAACCTCAACATGGTTATCGGATATGGCCTAAACCACTAAATTGTAACTTACTAGTAGCAGCATATGATTCATTGAAGCTAGGCTCATGAAGAAACTGTCCATAGTTACAACAAGCAAATGATATATATCTCATCATACAGGTAAATCCCAATCGGCTACATTTGTGCATGTAACCTAACTCCCAAATATGGGAACTCGCTCAACTCTTGTATAAGAAAATAAAAACTTTAATAATTATTTAGATAATTCAACAAGTAAAATTGTGAGATTTTATGAGCCAATTTTACGAGAAATCACCAATTTTCAATCCAAACCATTGACAACAAATGGCCAACATCAATATCCAAGCTTATTTAAAATTGGAAATTAAAAAATCACAGAAGCACAAAGCCTGCTAACTAATTACAATGGAATATGGTGCATGACCCTCTGAGCATGAACATAATAGTTCCTTTAAGAATACCATTATTACGAATCTTAGTTACTTGAGATAATGAAACATAGTTTGATTTCTTTTAACATATATTCTTCCTTGAATTACCCAAACTTAACAAAGAAAGGACAGCGTTTGTATTAAATAAACCAAATATGAACAAGAAAAACCTGGATTTTTCCTCCTAAACCCAAAACAAATTGCCACCTTCCTCTCAACTACTTCGTCGTCGATGACAAATTGCTCTTCCATTGTTATCACCGTTCCCTTCTACCTATATCTTCCTCTCTCCTTCACACTATCCAATTCCTCCACTTTCCCACAAAAGATCACATGCATGTACACACACATAAAGCTAGCTAGCTACCACACCTAGTCGTACTTGACATCCATGGGTTCCCGTTCACCTCAGCTTCCTTCTCCATCTTCACCAGAAAACTCTTCCACTGTTCATGGAATTTATGCATCTTTTTGCTCCAGAGATTTAGCATCGCGTGCAAGCATGTCTAACTGGATAGATTGTTACAACCCATTAATTCATGCATGGCACCGCGTCACCACCATCCCTGGCCTCGTTGAGAACCAGGTTTTAAAGGGTTTTTCCATGGCCTCCATTGGTGATAACGTTTACATCATCGG
Source organism: Cedrela odorata (assembly GCA_035584115.1). Lineage (NCBI taxonomy): Eukaryota > Viridiplantae > Streptophyta > Magnoliopsida > Sapindales > Meliaceae > Cedrela > Cedrela odorata. Next base: position 2,864,094 of record JAXCLQ010000001.1, on the reverse strand, counting down.
CGGCAGACTCTGTAACAAAGTTCCAGGTCATGAACCTGACGACGTCGTTGAGGTTAAACTCGAGGTCCTTTCATGGGTTCTACGTTACGATGTACGTAACAATGTCTGGTCCAAATGTGGACCGCTAGGGGTACCGCGGTTTGACTTTGCTTGCACAGTTTGTGACGATAAAATCTACGTGGTAGGAGGACAGTCACCATTATCACGCGCACGTGGCATTTGAGATACAAATGTGTAGGGGTGACGTGGAAAGGAAGAATCCACGTGGTAGGTGGATTTGCGGAGAGAGGAGATCGTGATAAAGTTGCGCTACCATGGGGCACGATGGAGAGGAGCTCAGCTGAGGTGTACGATCCAGAGAACGACAAGTGGGAGCTGATCAAGGGGATGTGGCAACTAGATATCCCACCTAATCAAATCCTAGCGGTTATGGTACACTATTCAGCTCCGGTGATTGCTTGAATGCATGGAAGGGACACATCGAAGCGTATGACGGGAAACTTAATATGTGAAACGAGGTTGATGGATCACACTTGGAAACACTATCATCTCCAATTTCTACATCAACGACAAATTGGCCACCAATCAAACGGCTTTATCTTACTATGGCACCAATTGGGACCCAGTTATATTTCCTGGCGGGTTACAGATTGCCAGGGGAGATATCGAGGCTGATGTGCAATGTCCACGTGTTTGACACACGGGCATGGGTGGACCAGCTTGGAGCCCATCGAGGAGGAAGGAGAGAAGGAGCTTTGTAGCCATTGCTCCGTGGTTAGACAGAGATTATAAAGTTAAAAGTTAAAATTAATGAGAAAAAAGAAAAAAAAATTAAGTCGGTATTTATATATAATTATATTTTCTTTCAAAGAAGAAATGATATGGTAGTATTTTACATAATTAATTTTTAAAATTTTATTAATAATAAATACTTTATTATATTTAATAAATTTTTTAAATTAATTTTATATTTTATAATATAAATTAAAAAATTAAATATAATATAAATTATTTATTATTAATTATATCAAAAAAAAATCGTAAAATTTTGGAGCGGAGGATGACGAAGGTATCCTATAAAATTATGTCCATAAGTAACTAAGGCCCCGCAAACTGGGCCCAGCTTCTCATAAAAAAAATGAAAAAAGGTGGGGCCTTTGCTCAGAGCCCAGCCTACAACTCGTGTTTGTTAGTTACCATGAAAAGAAGAGAAAGAGAAGGCGTGGCATCAAGCATCAGATCATCATAGCAATTAGCAAAGAAGAAGACCAAAACGTCTTCACATCACGTGAGTCCAAAACTAGGACGGGCCACTTGTGACCCGACCCAACGACCCAACACCGTTATCGATAATTTCCCAGTTGGGGACCACAGTTTGGGCATCTCTGGCACGGGAGGCACGTGTAACTAACACTGTCGTATTAACTAAGACACTATTGGTAATTAAACCAAAGTCTGGAAGTGGTCAAAATTGAGGAATGTTAACAGCACATGCATGTAGCAGTTAATTTACAAAAGCCAAGCAAAGTTGGGAGATTTTTATATTATAAGAACAACCCACTTTTCATTTTTCAAACTCTGCAACTCATAATCCAAGGCTAGCTCCATTTTCAACCTCCAGCCATCTCTCTCTCAGTTTCAAACAAACGCATACACACTATCATCTCTCTCCTTGAAGAGCAGCAAACAAACAACATATAAGATTTTAGAACTTCTCTAATTTCCTTCTCTTTTGTTAATCCTGTATCTACAACCATGTTCGAATACCACACCCTGCCATAAATTAAACAAAATTAAGGAATCCATGCATGCGTAATGCTCTCTAATCCTTTCATATTATTGTTTTGCTTAGTTAGTTTGTAATGAGAGACGAACGAAGAGTGGGAGATTACTTTTGTTGTGTTGTACCGTTAAATGCGGCCTCAAATGACTGGTGAAGATCATAGCTGGAGAGTAATGGCACCGGCACCAGCAGCGGCCGTGGCTCCATTGAATATGGAGAGAGAAGAGCACTGGACACATTTTGATAACTCAGTGAATGCTGTGTCTTTTGGGTTTGTAGCTACTGCCATTCTTATTTCAATGTTCCTTGTTATGGCTATTTGTGAGAGGTTTCTCCGGCCGAGATCATTGCCTTCCGGTCCAAGCTCTCATTCTGATCTCGAGGCACAGATGGTTTTCAATGGCAAACCTAATTACCCTTCTCCCAAAGTATGCTCTCTTTCTCATTCTTAATTAAGTATTTTCATTTCCTGGGAAAAAAAATAGAAAATAGAAAATACTTTTTTTCTGGTTCTGATAGCAGCAGCACCGAAATTTTACTTTCTGTTTCACTATATCTGTTTCTATATTTCCTCTTTGACATAGTTCTGCCATCTGCAGATGCAATGAGTACTCCTGCTAATGTGATTGTGACTGTTCCTTTACTTTCTTTTTCTGTGTAATTATAGCTAAATTCATGTAATTTGACTAATCATTTTGCAATTTGCATAAACTGATCATGAATGGTACATGACTGGTCATTTCTACGACCTTGTTATTTTGATAGTTATTTACTTAAAATTAAAGTTAATAATTCCAAGGTTGCAAATGGTTTCAAAATTTGTGTTCTATATTTGATGCCTCAGTTTATTCTCTCCACTCATTTTTGTTTTTTCCAGCCACGAATTTTATTATACACTTCTCTTTCTTCTTTCCTTTCTGGTTTTTGAAAAGATAAATCTTACCATTAGACAGAAAGGCTGATCGAAGGGACCCATTTATTCTAAATGTATACAAAACATCCAATCAAGATTGGCTCCATTCGACTGCCCGTGTTGGCATGTTTTCATGTTTTTTCACATCACAGTTCTTCATCCATTGATACATCAATTCTTCCTTCCATTTCAAAACAAACATGGGTTTTAACCTACAATTATAATGTTCATCAGTTTGGTATAATGTTTTCAACTTTTTACCATGTTTTTAACTTTAATTATATTGTTTTGGGAGCCATCCAAAATCCAAAATCATTTCTCATGGTGCTTTACTATCAGTGGTGGGATTTTAGAGCCATGGTTACCGAAGGAAAATGTAATATGTGGATTTATGGAAGAAGACAGGGATGGTTAAATAATTAATGGGTAGGAAGTTTTGAGTTTCTATAGTGGATGCATTATGTATTGTGAATCATAATACACTAATAGTTTATTGAAACGGCTCTCTAACGCAACCTTATTTGATTATTAAGATCTTAGAATAATTACAGCCTTTTATCATCCCAAAGCATATTTATATAATACCATTTTAGTTTAAAACGTTGCTATTCCTTACCATTCTACATAAATTATGGTATAGCTTTGTCTTTTTCATATGCTCAATAATATAGAGACTTATATTTGCTTCTCAAACCTACAACTTCATCCTATTCATGTCTTCATTAATGGCTGCCAATGTCTGTCATGCTTGAGTTGATGTGAAAGTCTAGACGCAATTTCTTCCCTGTTTCCAAATGTTTGTGAACAAACTAATACTTGTCCATACTTTCTTTCTACGATTTATATTAATAGACATAGTTCTCTATTGAACTTTCCTCGTGCTTGGTTTTTTTTTTAATGGTTAAGATTATAACACTAACTGGGCCAGGAAATGTCACAAAGCATGTGGGTTTTGTCTCAAGTGTCAAAACAAGCCAAACCATAGAAGTTTTGTCAATCTTCATGTCCAAATATAATCCTTTCTGTTAAGTGCTGGAGACATATGTAAGCATCTATTTATGAGGCCAAGATGAAAGGATGCGTGAAATTGTCAACGGTATACGCTGAATCTTGATCCTGAGAATGTAATGTTGTCGACATTCCTGTGGTTTTTGTTTTCAAAATCATCTTATTTGAATATGTGGAGTTGACGATCTCCTTTATGTGCCATCCCAAGGTTTGTCCCTCGCCATTAATTGCATGCAATCATGTCTATACAAATTGGTTTTCTTGCCTGAATTGTTTGCTTTGATGCAACTCCCTTAATATTGGCCAACATTTTCAGCTAGGGGTGTTGCTTTGTTTTGAAGTTTAGGATATTCATATAACGTGGCTTCGTTCACCATTTTTCATAATGCTACCAACTTTCAATAACCTAAGCATGGAGCAGACCCTTGATTTATGGAAAGAGTTATGAAATCAACAGACATTTGCATTATTATATTGTATTGGAATTGATGCTTGATAAGGTTACTCCCATTCTTTTATGTTCCTATTTTTGTATCTTAAGGATGATAAAGGTGAAATTTTTGTCTCTTCCATGAAGTATGGCATCCTTTTTTCAACTTCTCTCTGGTTAAAATAATCAAAATCTGAAAACCAATATGCGTGAAAAGTTTCCTTTAGTTGTTGAACCCATACGGCCATCCCATTAACATATGTTGCACAATTTGCACATTACTCCATTTATTTCTGATAAATATTATGGTTGGTCAAAGGAACCTCAGAAAAAATTCACGCAATCTAGAGTTCTGATGACATTGAATGCAGAAATAATCTCTATCTGTGACTAGACTGTTTGATTGCTTTAGATTTCAGTGTACAGATATCCTAGTGTAACCGAGTCTTTTAATAGTGTTAAACTCTCTTGTTGCTGTGGAAATGAAGTGAGGATGGTGCTGCCAGTCCCAGCCCGCGTTAATTGTTATTTAATGCATATTGCATGTGTCGCTATAGACAAAGAAGAAGAAGAAAGCTATAAGCCAATTCAATCTTGTTTGTTGCCGGGTTGCTAGCTTGACATTGATTTACATGTTTGTGCAGATGACAGTGTATGCGAAAGGGGTATCAGTTTTGATGCCCGGCGAGCAAATTCCTACCTTCATTGCACACCCAGCTCCGGCGCAACTTACAGCCTCTACATCAGCATAATCAAAGCCTCACCTCAAGCTCAATCACAAGCTTAAACCTACCTTCAGTTGAAAATAATTAAAGAAAATAACAAAAAAAACGTTGAGTCTTTCACAATATTTTATGATTCACATCATTTTGTGAAGTCAAGTTAGTGTCACAACTAGTGAATCTAGAATGAATATCAGAGAGCCAAAGCCCGAGGTTATGTGCATTTCATCATGCGTGCATATTTTTACTCGATACTTGTCGCATGTAGGCTTTGCTTCTCTGCTCAATTTGTTTCCTTGTATGATGAATTGATATTAAACCTTCCAGATGGAGGAATCTGTTATATATTTTAAATCAGTTAAAGTTCATTTCATTAAATATAATTAGGCACGAGAATGTCAAATTATTTAAACAATCAATTTCAACATGTTAAAACCCTGTGCTGTTCAGATCACCAAGTCCATAAATCAAACTTATTTGTAGAAATTTTCGCCAACTACAGATACCAAGGTTAGGTCCCAGTTCACTAGAGATGTTATATAGAACATCATAATTTGATACCCATTAACGATAATATACCAGAGACAGAATCTAACTTGAATTTGGACTTGAACACTATACACTGGTGTGGAATCTCAAAGAATAAAATTGACACAATATCCAAAAGAACATGTTTAAAGAAAGGTATATGGGGCATGGCATCCGAGCCCTTTGAATTCTGTACAAATACAATCCATCTCTCATGCCAACAACAAAATAGAATTAATAAAGAAGGAAGACGCTCTCTATGGATCCCCTCATCAGCCATCAGTCATCTCATCCCAAAAAGAGGGAAGGTGATGCTCCATTTTGAGGGTTATCTATATGTATATCCCTAGATAATCTGCAATCTCGAGTTTATAGTAGATGAAAAGAAAAGCCCTAATCCTACTCTAATACAACTTCATCATGAAATTATAGAAAAGCTTTCCAATTCTCCACATTCTCCACCTTCTCCCACAGTTTTCTTGTAATTTTTAAGAGAGATTTGGACCTAAGATATGTTCATGAAGTGGGAACCAGACTAGAGTCATTGTTTTGTGTATAAGTCACACCAACTCCAACCAAAAAGAAAGAAGTCTTTGTCCCTCTTCAATTATCCCAACAATAAAATACAGGCAAGGCATGATGATGATGCTCCATTCCAAGGGCCATAACATTTCGCTATTCAATTCCATATCCCCATACATGCAGATACAAGTTTACAATCTGTAGATTTCAAGAACCCAAAAAGCAAATTATACAAACTAAACAAGCATAAATATGTTTGTGCTTAGATCAACTCCAAATAAAATTCACCAAATATTAATAATTACATTGCAATTTACACAAATTCAGAACCCAAATATGTGCAACTCTTTTGCTATCTAAAGCAAAAGCCACCCAAAACAGACAAGTAGTATTTTTTCGCTTGCCAAAGGAAAAAAAAAAAGGCACTTTCAAGAACGAGTAAAATTCACAGAAAAATGAAGCATTCCAAGGAGACATGAGGGTTGTCAAGAGACTCATTTGACTCACTCTTCTCCTTCAAAACGCAGTCGTTTGCCACATCCTCCTTACTCGCATTCTCCACCCGAAACCTGCTTCCTGGTCTTCCAGACATCTTACCCGGATTCCTTCTCGCCAATCCACCGGTCGTCCTGGTAGCCGGTGACCTCAACCGCCGAACTGACGAACCCTCTCCACTCTCTTTCTTTACACCTGTAGACGCCATATTTCGTGGCATTGTCCTTCCTGGAACTGACCTCGACATAACCCGTGATGTCTCCGCTCTTTTAGCCGGACATTTCGCTCCTCGCGAGATGTCTCCGGCGTTGGGACGTTTTCTTGGTACCTTAGTAGCTGGAGACCTGTGATTCACTTCTCGGGTAGTCAGTTTGCTGATTGCTTCATCTTCTTTTCTCTCTGACAAAGCTACAGTAGTTGTTGTTGCAGTAGTAGTTGTTGAGAAGCTCTCGCTGATGCTGCATGTTTCTGACACTTGAGAAATTTGAGAGATTTCTTCTTCATGGTTGTTCGTCATATCTTTGGCTTCAACGCTGTGCTCTTGAATTATGGACATCTGGGCGTCGTTGTCTTTCGGCGTTAGTGGTTTGGGTAAGTGAGTCTCAGAGAGTACCACTTCTTTTACAGTTTCTTCTTCGAGACAAGGTGGTGGAGCTCTGTTGTTGACATGGGTTTTCTCAGGTTCTGGCACAAGAGGAGGTTTTGATGGAGCATTCGGAAGATGCGGGTTTTTCTTGCTAGAGCTAATACAGCAACCCATTTTTGGCAGAAAATGCAACTCTAATATAAGGTTGTGTTTAGAGATAGTGGTGAGAGAATAGTGTTACAAAATGCATTGGTGAGTTTGAATTTTTTTTAATTCTAACGGCTTTGAAATGTGCAACATGGATGACAGTTTGGATTTTGGAAAGTATTAGAGAGGTTAAGTTGTGGAAAAATGGTTTTGCTAGAAGTGGGAGAGGGGAAATGGAGAGAAGAATGGGATCCGGTCGGAGATATTGATGATTTTTGCTGATTTGAATGGGGCTTTGTATCTCCCAAAAACAGAGAGCACCCTTGGCAAAGGCACACAGGAGTGAGCAAGAGTGTGTATGTGTTGATACGGATTTTGTAAAAGTTGAATGGAAATCGGTTGTTGGGAGCTTTCGGAAATAATTACAGGTGGGGGGAAAGCGAGGGAGACAGATTGGATGTAATTATGTTAAGGAGGGATGTATTAAAAAGGAGAGCTTGAGATAACAAAGTGGATTAATTAGAGATAAACAGTAGGAAAGGAAATTGGAAGCAATGATTAATGTAACGATTTTAAATTGAGAGCTTTCCAGGGTGGGATAGACCCTCCTGCCCTTATCTTAGACCCCTAATAACAAAATATTAAGAGTTTTTAATGATTCTATAAATGGTCTGTCTTCTGCCTTGGAACAAAGAAAAAAAACATGGTCTAAGGGAATCCGGGTGCCCTCTCCTTTTGGGGCATTCCATGGGTCCAGTCCTTGAGCTTTGCTATCAATAGCAGGACAGTGAGAACTAGGACTGCACTCTTCACGAATAAATTGTCTACTTAACTTTAAACTTTTGATGACACAAAGTTGAGAGGGTAAAGAAAATCACTCTGGTTAGTAACCATGGAAGCCTAAAGCATTATATTTTAGAAATAACTGATCCATGTGTTGAGATTTTGAGCATGCCATTCATCCAAACTATGTACCTCTGAATACCAACGAATCCAAGATGCACTTTCAGCAGTAAGAAAACCAGGTGCTCCTATAAATGGACAGAGTGGTCCATGTAGCACTTCAGGCTTTACAGCATGAAGCCCCCTAGGACTGTATTATCTTGCAGGCAGGCAGGCAGTATTAATGGGTGGTAGAAGAACGGATTGCACCAGCCTGGCAACATCTTGAAAGCCACCAGACACTAACCCCACAATGACAATTTACAAATAAAAAAATAAAAATAAAAATACTTGATTTAACTGCATTTTGCATATATGTATGTTTCTGTTAAACTGAGCTATTGAATTTCATCTCAACCAATACTAAGTCCTATAAAGGGCAAGATAGGAATGGGAAGAAGAAGATTATGAGTTGATAATATCAGCTACTTACACCTTTAGGCAAAATGAAATCTAACATGAAGGTAAATGAAATTCCAACAGGCAAAATGAAACTTCGGAGCTATGATATCTTAGAAACATGATCAAAAAGTTTCTACTACACAGAGAATGCTTGACAAGGAGGTAAAGGCACAATTAAAAGGCAGTGGAAAAAAAATATAATCTAATAATTACAAAAAATTGGATATACAACTGGAACATATTAAAATTTAAACACAAGCGTACCCAATCAGGTTTAAGCTCATGCAACCTAAAGTACAAGCCAAACTGGCTTTTGCGGTCACAACCTATTCATTCTCTTCCACATCAACCAATTTGCTCTAGACTTGCACTAGCATTTATTGGTCTTATATAGATGAAAGTTATCGTTCAAACAATAGACAGAGGGGCAGATTCATGTTTCATGTAGAGAAAAGAAATCAAAGAAGGCTTCATCAAGAGACAGGAAACTATGAAGAAGAAGCAGCCCGATCAGATTCTATCATAGATTTGATGTGGAATTCACCTGCCTTGTATGATGACCTGACCATAGGACCAGATGCCACATAACGAAATCCCTGTTCCATGAAAGTATAAATTTTGAAATGTTAAGACCGATTCTGCTTTTCTGCTGATACAATTCATGAACACTTCAATCTTAAAGCAATTTAAAAAATGTTGTTAATTTGCCACACATCACAAGATCAACAAGAAAATATATGACCACATCCTTGTTGGTTATGACAAAGTCACACAAGACCAACACAAATCTAAGAACATTATATCATGGATTTGTTTAAGCAGGAAAAAAGAACAATCATTTCATACTATCTATTTCAAGCAATCATGTAAAGTTTGCACACAATCAATTTAAAAATCAGAGTGCAAACAAACGAAAAAAAAAACATCGTCAAAAATTTGTATGGATCACTTAAAAGATTAGACAAGAATCTCCCGAATGGACATGGCGAAGGTGGAAGATGCCATTGCCAACCTCATTGTCTGCGACAGAGCAATGGGCACACAATCAAGAGCAGGAAAAAAACAAAAAAGACATATAATGTAATAGAATGAATCTTCCATCCCAAATTTGACACACACTAGCTAGCTATACTGGTGGCGCCAGCAATGTAGGTGAAAAAGGACAACCTTATGGCTGTAACCTTTCCTAAAAGACCAAAGATTTCAGTACTTCTATGAGAGAATCGCTCACTTATCAACAATACAACGGATCATACAAGCAAATGCAACACACAACACAAACTTAGTCAATGAACAAAGCCAATGCAAGCCAAATAAAACTCTGACCAGTCAACCTGCTACACTGATGAACAGAAGAATGGATGGTATAGCCACAGCTGTTCGTACACTCGTATGGCTAAAGGATCCACACATCAGTAAAAACCCCAATTGTGAGTTTAACAAACAAGACACTCCTCCGGTGGGATGCATTTGTGCAAAGAGCACAATGGAATAACTGGGGTGGTAAGATGCCCCTGACTAATACAGCTAATTAAATCCATTAAGCAAGAACCCAAACCAACCAACCAGTTTCTGAACCTTAACAATAAAAGACCAAAATACACTATCAGAAACCCAAAAACACCCTTATATCTATGAGACACTAGTCATCATTGATTAGCATGCCAGGATAAAAAAAAATGTAACGATACCAGTTCGTATACATGTAAAACAAAAAAGCAACTGCAATAATCAAAATATTTGTAACGTCAGGTTGATACCCTCCATTTCCATGCCAAGTGCTCAATACTTCTCAAAAGCCTCAGGAGTAATGTATTCAGAAACTGGCATATGGCGCTTTGATGGCCTCATATATTGGCCAAATGTCATCACATCAACACCGGCTGCTCTCACCTTCTCCATCGTGCTCACAATTTGATCAGGTGTTTCCCCACAGCCTAACATTATTGAGGTCTTTGTGAGTGTTCCAGCAGGAGCAAAGTGTTTGGCCATCGTTAGAACATCCAAGGATTGCTTAAAATTAGCACGGTGATCCCGCACAGCACTTTGAAGCTCTTCAACCGTCTCGATATTGTGAGCAAAGACATCCAACCCCGACTTTGCAACTTCCTCCACACATCCACGGTCTCCACAAAAATCAGGAACTAGACCAGAAATATAGTGTAGGCAACATAATTACAAAATAAGAAACTAAGCTGTATTTGAAATTGTAAGTATGAAAAAGAGCAAAAATAGTACTTGTTCTCCTAAATCAACTCGTATCAAGAAGCTGGTCTCCTTAACCAACTAAATATAAGCATTGACTTATCAACTTATAAAATTCATGGGTAATAAAGACACTCATATACTATGCAGTGCAGAATTCATACCCAAGGCTTCAATAAGCATAGTTGGCTTCAGTTCTTTCAATTTCCGCACTGTCTGAGAAAAATGCACGCTTCCTTGATCAGGTAAATCATCTCTATCAACACTAGTTATCACCACATAATCCAAACCCCCTGATACAATTGCCTCGGCAACATTGGTGGGCTCATTTGGGTCAGGTGGAGGAGGTGTACGCGATGTCTTCACATTGCAAAACCTGAAGTTTCAAAAAATATTACCTAATCAATATGAATTCCAGATTCAAGCATATAAAAATAGTCTAAGCTAAAACAGCAGTGAAACTATAAAACTTTAAGATTTTTTTCTTTATATGCATTACCATGCATTGGTTAACCTCAAGAAAATAATATAACTAATACGTTGTGCGGCTCTAATAAATTATCTATTAAACAAGCATATTTATGCATTCGTTCTAATCATTTACCATTCATAACGTCAAACGAAACAAAAATAAATCCAACTCCTAAGTTCTAGCCAAATTCATTCCACATTATATCAACAAAACAAATCACAATCACCTGCAACCGCGAGTACAAGTATCACCCAAGATCATAATCGTGGCAGTAGCAGTCCCCGTCTCACCCCCAGACCAGCACTCACCCAGATTAGGACACTTGGCCTCTTCGCACACAGTATGAAGCTTTAGCTCCCGCAACTTTTTCTTGATCTGAACTTACTTATCTCCTCCAGGAATTGATTCTTTCATCCATTTGGGCTTGGGCAGCGGCTTCTTCTTCGTTCCAACTTCCACGGAGTACGAATTGTTGGATTGGAGGTCAACGAAATCGGATAGGATTGGTGACTCAGCGGCCAGTCGGGCACGGAGGCCCGCGAGAGTTTGTGTGAATTTGTTGGGTTCGGTTGGGGTTTGCGCAGATGATGAAAAGGGTCTCGTGTTGTTCATAGTGCGAGCTAGGGCAGTAGTAAACCGTGATCGCATAGCTCAGTTTTGCTTTGTGATGAATCTCTCTCTCTCTCTCTCTCTCTCTCTCTCTCTCTCTCTCTCTCTAACGAAGACTTTAATTTTAGGAGGGAAGTTTTCACAGAGAGAGAGATTGTGAGGAAAGGAGAGAGATTTGGTGATGGAACTCTTTCGTTGGTTGGTGACGACAGTAAGTGAATATGGGCTTTCAAATATGGGCCTCTTCTAGTGATTATGGGCTTTTATATTTTGTCCTGCTAAGTCAATTGGGCTTTTGCTTTTCTACTCTCACTGCACTCACACTTGCTTTAATTTTAATTTTTGATGCGCTTGTCTTTGTTGCATTGAGACTATTTAATTAATAAAAAATAAAATTTTCTTTTAACATTATTATCATGTCGGGAGAATTATTTTACCTAAAACTCTTATTCGATTCCTAATTTTGTAACGAGCATTGATTTGATTACAAAATTTAAATCTGAATGCAACTTAACATAGTATATATCGTTATCGATTATTTTTCGTATAATGTGTCTTAAAAACTATTCAATTAATAATGTGACATGAAATGAATAAACCAAAAAAGTGACAGGTTGTTAGTTGTGACCGCTCAGTATTATAAGTTGTATGCATCAAATTCTACGGCCCATGGCGACCCTACTTGCTTCAAACATCTAAATTAATGCAAAGCCAATAATGTAACCTGCGACTTGTAGTGTAATCCTGTCTTTCTTCTCTAGGCCCCATGACATTCACGTGTATGCTATTGCTTTGCTACCTTCACATCACTAATTACCCACTTTGCACCGCAACAAAGAAAATGACAGTCAAATTAACATAAAAGTATAGTCTTTTATCTACAGACGTGGCGGCTATCCATTGGAACATACAATACAAACACCGCATTACCCCTTTGAACAACACTTGAGATTTGAGAAGATTAACTACCTAAGTATTTATCATGTTTATAACTATCAAATGTCTTAATTAAGGAGAGTGACTTAGTGTGTTTTCTTTCTTATTTATGGTTAAACTAAGTTGCTATGTTGCTTTCTTTATTTTATTTATATGTTTTTGACCATAGTGACAAATATTATAATTCTTGCATCCAATATTTGGCACTTGACTAATGATCATGACCATGACCCTTATCTTATTTTCTATATTATTATTATTATTTTATTTATTTATTTTCATTCGTAATTTTATCGCATATCATGCATAAATATAATATTTTAGTACCGATTTTTTTGAATTTGTGCGAGAAAAAATAATTTTTTAATCTCTTATTTTATAATAAAATATCAAATACGTTAAACTATCTTATATTATATTATATGATTTACTACCGTCGTTTAAAAATATTATAATATTACATTATAAAATTAAATTAATTTTTGTTATTTTAATTGATGTGATAAAGGTCTCCAAAATTATAGACAAATTTGTCTAGTTATTTCCATATTGTAGTCGACTATATACAGCATTCAATAATACAAATTATTTTAGTCAAAAAGAGTCATATATATTTATTTATTAAAATAAATAAAATATAAAATATTAGGAGGGATTTAGTGATAATGGCCAATAAGAGAAGGGAGTTTTCAGTAATTTTGGTCGGTGGGGAACGGATATAGATTCCGCGATGAATGACAGCTACAGCATGTCGGTTTAAAAGAAAGCAAGTTATTGATTTTTCAAAAGTTGCTTTTCTTTTTCTGACCCGGACCAAGTCAAGTGACGACAAATTTCATGTAACGGTCAATTGGGCCCAATGGGCTTTTCTCATGTGAGAGCGAAGAAGCCCATGCCAAATCATTCATGCGACCAAACACGTGAACTCTCCTAATCGAGAAAACGGCGGCTGCTATTATTTACCCGGTTAACACCGCTGTCACTCGCACTCGGTATACGTGCTTACACGCTCCACTGAACTTGCCCTAGTCCATGCTTGAGTAGTCAGTTAAAGTTTGATTTTAAAAAAATATTTAATTAAATTTTGAACAGAAATTTTAATTAATTTTTTTTTAAAATAAGAAATTTCAAGCAGGAGGGAGAGAGCGCGTGGAGAGAACATGTTAAATTAAAACATTGTAGTAAACTAAACTGAACAAAACTAGAAGAAGATATGTACGACGAGCACTTACAGGATTACTGTTACTGCAAGAAGAGCGTAGTTTCGGAGAACCTGTCTGTTCTCTCTGTGGACCTATATTTCCACATTTCTCATCTTTTATCTCTTGTTTTCTTTCCAGCTCTTTCCACAGGTGAGAGAGACACTGCAGCTTTCTTCCATTTTGATTTTATTATATTATAGACGATTATGATGTAAATATTAATTGCTTACGTATCTCTTCACTGTCTCAATTCGTTGAATCTTAGCCTTTAAGTTTCGCTTAATTTACACTTTAATTCCATACTTTTCAAAAGTTTTACACTTTTTGGTTTCTTTGTTACTGGTTTCATTTTCTTAAATTATATTTCTTAACTGGGTTGTTTTTCCACAGTAACATTTTTTTTATAAAGAGGTTTTTAGTATTTTTACCATTGCAATCTGGTTTTGAGAAATGGGTTGAAGTTGTACTGGTGCGTTGTGAGACAAAGTGCAGATCACTGATTACATGATTTGATTTACTTGTTTGCTTCAGTTTCCAGATTGGAGAGTGTAGATTCAGCTAACGTTGTTGAACAAGAAATAATCGAGGATTAGAGTTGATTTAGTGATCAATGGGGGTGAAGAGATCTAAGATAGAGTACAAAAATTGGAAGATCTATGCAGAGGTCTTTGTGGGGTTTGTGCTGATCTGGGCTGCTGGAATTTCGCGTGGTTTTACAAATTCCGTTGATGGTAAGCTTGGTTTTCGGTTTTCTCTGTTTTTCTTTGCTCTGTTTGGTTGCTTTCAAAATGTGGGAATGGATAAGAATTGTAGTCTTGAATTGCCTTTTGGTTTTCGGCTCTGCCCAGGTTTTTAAGATTTAGTTGACACATTTTTTGACAGACGTCAAATTAAGTTTTCAGTCGTGCAGTTTCCTTCCTCATTTTACTCATCGAATAAACTTGAAGCTGTAAAATTATATGTGTGTGTTGTGTTTGGTTAACGGTTGTTGTAGCATTTTTTGTTTTTATAAATATTACATGGGGTTTGGAATCTGATTTGCTGCATTGGTTTGATTGAATTAGTTGCTGCAATTAATAGCTTATATGCTGCACTGGGTAGTCCTCTACTTCCTGGGTGGGTTGCTAGCGCGGGAGATCCATGTGGTGAAAGTTGGCAAGGTGTCCAGTGCAATGCTTCAGACATAATCAGGATGTATGGCAACTCCTTTTGACTCGTTGCATTTATAATTATCTTGGTGATTTAAACATTAATCTCTTATTTTTTTCTTTTTCTTTTTTGATCTTATAGAATTCTTAATGGTGCTAATTTAGGAGGAGAGCTGGGTGATAACTTAAGTGGCTTTGCTTCTATCAAAGTAATGTAAGTGAGATTCTGTGCGTGTGTGGTGTGTTACTTTGCACCACTGTTAAAATAGTAAACAAATAAATATATTTTTTCACTGCCATATGAGTTCCATATGGTTTTGTTTATTTTAGGAGATTTCAAACCAAAAGAGTTGAGTGGGCATGTGATTTTGGGCAGTTGTCTGCGACAATGGTTTAGACGCATAGGGCCTTTTAGGAAAGTCAAGAAGTTGCTTGACTTTAGACTTTGATCTCAGTAAATTATTTTCTTAGCAGGATAGTTAGAAAAATAGGCCAAACATGACTATTGCTGATTCCCCAGATGCACTGCTCGGCAGGTAGAACTGTGCTTTCCTTTATTTTAACTTCAAAAGATTTCTGAGGACTGACTGAAAGGTTTAGTCTGCTGAGGTTTTGTTCTACTTGATAATACTATATTGCGTGTGAATTATTTTTGGTTGGTACATTTGTGCCCATTGTCCCTAATTCTTGTTTCATTCTTTTGTTTCAGAGATTTAAGCAACAACCACATTGGGGGGAGTATCCCAATCAATTTGCCTCTTACCATGCAAAACTTGTACGTTATTCTGTACTTCAAAATAAAAATGTGCTACGATATCTCTATAATGGATTTATGGTTCTTAAGTTTATACCTGGTCTGCACACCTCCTTATGCGAAAGTTATAATAGTCTTTACCTTTCTGTCAGTTTTCTTTCAGATAATCAGTTCTCTGGAAGCATTCCAAGTTCTCTAGCAACTTTGAATCTACTGACAGACATGTAACTTTCCTTTGCTGTGATTGCTTTGATGCCTAATGGGCAATGCTCTGAGTTTTCATTAATCTATTCCTTAGCTGCAACTCTTGATTGATGCCTTTCAGGTCTCTAAACAACAATCTTTTAAGTGGTGACATACCAGATGCCTTTGAAGCCCTTACAGGGTTGATCAATCTGTAGGTTCATTTAAATTGATGAACTTTTATTTTTTAGAGTTTAACATCTGCAGTTATCGATAGTTGATGGATGTTCTTATGTTTGTTCAGAGATTTATCTAGTAATAATTTGAGTGGGATACTGCCTCCATCTCTGGAAAATTTGTCACAGTTGACAACTCTGTGAGTTTTTTCTTTTTGCAAGGTCATTTTTATTGCTCCCATTCTACCTTTATGAATATATCTAATTTTTCAGTTGGCAGACATTTGCAGAACAATCAGCTATCTGGGACCCTTGATGTTTTACAAGATCTTCCCCTCAGAGATTTGTACCCTTCTCAACCTTGTCACATCTAATTTTTAGGATGAGTTATTAATTTATACAATGGCTTACAATGTTGAGAACCATATTCTAAGGTATTGAAAATTCCTAAGAGATTTTCCAGCTTATGTATTTCCTCTTTTTCGACAGGAATATAGAGAATAACTTGTTCTCTGGGCCCATACCTGAGAAGATGCTACAGATCCCAAATTTCAGGTGAGAGCCACAAATTTTTGGCTTATATATGTAAGAAAGCACTTGTGCTGTTAAATTTGACGTCCAAGGGAGGAAAAAAAAATCGGGGATTACTCTTGCTCTGCCAAATTTATGGGATATCTGGGTTATTTTTGTTTAATTAACATTTAGAACTTACTTAAAGTCATCCAGTTGCTAAGAATAGGTAAAAATGTTGCAGTGCTTATATTTGTCTGAAGCGCTACAAACAAACAAATGCAATCTCCCTCTGCTCAAACTGACCTCATAATTTATTACATGCAAGCAGATATCGATGACAAAGTTGTCATCTTTTGGTAGTATCATTTTTTTAAGTTGATGTGTTTGTAATGGTACGCCGAAAACTATGGCCTTGTAAGTGTACGTTCCATTTCTTGCACGTAATCTTAGTAATAATTCATCTTAGTTGTGAAGGTTGTAAATTGATCACATAATTTTATATGGATGCTTGTACATCATGGAAGTGAAAATGATGTGATATGTAAAATGAGAACTGAGGTACCCTTGTTAGACTGCGATTTATGCAACTAATTTAGTGATATTGATGTTAGAAGTTATCAGATGACGGCTTGCTGGTTGGCTGGCACAGTGAATGTTTTTCTAATTCTGCAACATTGATATGTGCCCCATTCTGGTTTTTGAAACAGTACTTAATGTCTTTGAATGTATAAAATTTGTTCTGATATGCTCTGTATTATTTTTTCTGCATTTGGGTTTATTAAATTCTTATATGTTGTTATTAATGAAAGGGGAGGCAGAAATTCTCTGTGGTTTGAAAATATTTTATGTTACTTCATGGCCTATGCTTTCATTGCTAATTTTAAGATACACCTGCAGAAATGATGGAAACCTCTTTAATGCTACAATTGCTCCTTCACCTACATCCACAGTAACAACCCCACCGGCACCACTACTTTCTAGGGCACCACCATTTTTTGGGGGCTCACCGGTCTCAGGGCCACCACCTTCTCAACACAAACCTAGAAAACAGGCTGATGGGCCATCTGCTTCGGAGGAATCCAATTCTGGGAAAAAAAAATATTTGACGGCTAAAAAAATTGTTTGGATATCAATTGCAGGAGTTTTGCTATTTGTAATTATGGCATTAGTGTTTTTGCTTTTTATGCCATGGTGTAGAAGGGAGGAAGCTGACAGAACCTTCAAGCGGCATCGAGTAGGTGCATATAGAGGCAACAACAGGGAGGAACCCAGGGACAATGGGTCCTTGGTGCAACCAACCAATCAAATGGAGAAAGGCAAATATATTTGCTTCTAGTTTTTCATTCAGTCCTGATATAAATTATTTGCTGCATTGTCAGGTTTTAATTCATTCTTATAAGTTGACAATTGGAAAATCTTTTGAACAGCTCCAAAAGATGCACCTATGAAGCCAAAGGATGATCATCAATCAGAGATGAGAAGAATGGGAGCCATTCCAAAGTCACAGAATGAACAAGAGAGAACACGAAGGATGGGTGCAATACCAAGATGGGATGATCATGAGATAGACATAAGTAGACTAGATATGATGTTGGTGCCTCCTCCTCCACCACCTCCCCCTCCCCCGCCTCCTCCACCTCCTCCTGTCGAGAAGGTCATTGTGAAACCAATTGTGCCTGCTGGAGGATCTGTTTTGAAAACTTCCACTAAAACTGCAAACCCTCGCACGACTGCAAGGTCTTTCACAATTGCATCCCTTCAACAATACACAAACAGCTTTTCTCAAGAAAACCTCATAGGTGCTGGCATGCTGGGAAATGTTTATAGGGCACTGCTTCCTGATGGAAAGGTATAAATTTTATAGGAAATTGATTAATCTATAGCATGTTCCTTGCGAGTATTGATTAAGTGAAACCTATCTTGGGCGTTTATTACCTTGAAAACTCTGTTACATCATGTGCTAGATCTTCAGTTTTCTTCATCAGCTTTGTTTCTATCCATTATCCACGGATTGCTCTCACTAGTCTTTTTCTAGATTATTTTTTTCCCTGGCAGAACTCTGAATTTGTTCAGTTTCCTCTGTTTATTCTTACTACCAGCTAATCCTGAATGAAAATTGTGATTGAGCTTATATATGGCAGCTTTAATTTTGGGAATCCTACATATGTATTTCTCTCTCATGTGGGCATAGAATGGCTTCAGTTCTGATGTACGATCCCTTTGGATGCTTTTGTAGCTACTTGCAGTGAAGAAACTGGACAAGAGGGCTTCAAATCAGCAGAAGGATGATGAATTTCTTGAACTGATAAACAATATTGATCGAATACGACATGCTAATATAGTCGAGCTCAAAGGTTACTGTGCAGAGCATGGTCAAAGGCTTCTGATCTATGAGTATTGCAGTAAGGGGGCACTGCAGGATATGCTACACTCAGATGATGAATTAAAAAATAATCTTTCATGGAACACCCGCATTCAGATGTCGCTTGGAGCTGCTAGAGCCTTAGAGTAAGTCAAGTAACTACCAAGAGGGCAGTTTCTGCCCCTAGTTAACCATCCATCTGCTTCTGCAATGATCTATTTTCCTAATTAATCTTAGTGTAAACTTGAAAAAATAAAAATAAAACAAGATAAATAAAGGTGTTAACTTAGTTTATGAGGTTAGAAATAAATAGGAACAATTCCTACAGATTAAGTTGGGGTGAAGTACTATGATTGTGGGGTGATGCAAAGCATTTGAAACTAATAATGCCATTCTCAGATGTGTAGATTGATATGTTAAGAAGTAAGTTTCCCAGTTCTGTTAATATAGTTGAGGTACAGACACATTTCGGGAATGTTACTTTTAAACTTGTTAATGTACGTAAGATACAAATATGCTTTGGGTGGTCTTCTTGCTTTATCTTTGCCTTAAGAGTGAACTATGCTGCCTTTATATGACTGTTCTTGTTCATTGTTTTGTGTGAGAAGGTACTTGCACGAGGTTTGTCAGCCACCTATAGTACACAGGAATTTTAAGGCAGCCAATGTTCTTCTTGACGATGATCTTGCTGTGCGTGTTTCTGATTGTGGTTTGGCTCCACTGATATCATCAGGTTCAGTGAGTCAGGTAAGTCATAATCTTACAATCAACAGGGTCATTGGCTCTATTCATAGAGATGGCCTATCTTTCCTGATTATGCTAAACTTGGGTTTTGGCCTTTCTTTTCTCCTAAAATTTGAATAGATTTTATTTTTACTGAAATCTAAAATACTTGAATGCTTAAGTGTGATATTTTGTCGAGGAATATCCAAAGATTTACTTGTGAGCCTTTGTTTATGCTTATCTAAACACCTTGCAAATATCTCACTGGTGTAATAATTAGTTTTGTAATTTTTCTGATATTTGGTAATTTTCTTATTAGAATTGGAAAAGGTTTGTAGGTTGTTAGGGCTTGCTATGATGAAAACCACAAATGTATGTTGCCACAAACTTAATGTCCATTCCAGGACAATTTCGTGCAAGCTTGCTGATCACTTGATTTGTTTTGGCCATTCAACCCTATTATGTCTGAAATTGTCTTACTTTCAGTTGTCGGGACAGCTGCTATCAGCTTATGGTTATGGAGCTCCAGAATTTGAGTCAGGGATTTATACTTGTCAGAGTGATGTTTACAGCTTTGGGGTAGTTATGTTAGAACTCTTAACAGGCCGTAAGTCTTATGACAGGTAATGAGGTGAAACCATATTGTATTTGTACAAATATGGCTATTATTTGTCAGTTAATTAATTTATTAATTTATTGCCTTAAATTATATTCCTGTTTCTTGTCAGCTTATTGATCTTTAACTTCTTAACAATGTTTTCTAGAACAAGAAATCGAGGCGAGCAATATCTTGTGAGATGGGCAATTCCCCAGCTTCACGACATTGATGCATTGTCCAGGATGGTTGATCCTTCTCTTAGTGGACAATACCCTGCTAAATCATTATCACACTTTGCAGACATTATTGCTCGTTGTGTTCAGGTGAGTATTTCATTTTTGACTTCCATATGGTGCTGAATAGGATTTTTTTCTTGTTTTCAGTTGCAACATGTTTACTTGTGACTTGGTGCTTGAATGCGTTATCTCTGGTTAGGCTCTGCCAAAAGTCAAGATACAATTCTCCAAACACAAACTAGGCAGACATGGAACGATTGAATTTGACTTTATAAATCATGAACTCGTTCTTGAAAACATACTAGTATTGTTCTAAGATAAATAAGAAGTCGGATTCGGAAATGCTTTGAAGGTATTGTAAACCCAATTTTCGGTGAATTTGTCCGAGTGAGCAAACTAATTTCATGGTTTCCTTGAACAATGTTCTTCTGCATACATAATCTTAAGTCATTGTCAGGTTCCATAATGGAATTACTGAGGTTAAAAAATGTGCTACTTAAAGGTTTTTTTTTCTTTCTTATCCTTCCTTTTCCATCTAACCTCAACTTTTTTCTTTTTTCTTTTTAATACTTTTCAGCCTCAGCCTGAATTCAGGCCTTTGATGTCTGAAGTAGTCCAGGATTTACTAGACATGATATGGAAGGAGCGCCGCAACAATGAATCACTTGGAGACTGACGTAAATTAGGGAATAAAACTAGTGGTTTCAGCTTGTGAATGATGAAGATGCGTAGATTTTGATCTGCCATATAAACAATCCAGAAAAACGCATCTTCTGTAAAGAGGCCGCGACAAATGTCCCTAGTCCCTACTGCAGCCAAAGCAATAGTTCACATCCCAAGCTGTTAAAGCTGAGTGGAGTATAAGGTAATCAGCCACAGCACCTTATTGCTCTTGACTGTGAATTGTCTGATTCTTCAGACCGATGACTTTGTGATCATTCAGTTATGCATTAAACTATAATCAGAAATGTACTGATTCCCTATTGTTTCATAACTACTATTTGTTACCAATTCTTGATGATAAAATTTGTTTGATGTGTATCATAAACCATGGTAATGCATATGTTTAATGTATTGTAAACCCCTTTCTGTTTTTTCAAATCATTTTATCGATGGTCCAAAACAAACTTGATTGACGATGATATAGGATTGTTTGCAGAAGATTGCTATTCACCATTTTTCTGTGTTGGTTGCATAGTTTAGCGGAGTAACGAAACAAAACGACATTAATGGGCCTAAGTTGGGCCCAAACCAAATGGGAAAATTTGTTAAAATACCGTTAAATACAGTTATTATTAGAGACAAAAATAACCTTAGTAAATTGCAAATGGCTTTACCTTTCTTTCTTTATTATAAATAAAATAATTTAATAAATATTAATAAACCAATTAGATATGGAAATTTACTATAACAGAAGTAATTTAAAAATAACTTCTTTATTATAATTGGTCCTTAAATGTAATTTTACTCAAATCAGATATGGGATATAAACCAGTCCCTGGATCACGCGCGAACACTACTGCTTTTCGTTTTCGTTACGTTTTCCTCCGAAACAAACAGCCCCTCCACCACTGAATCCATTCATATCGAAGCCTCTGTGTACCGACATTTGCATAATTTTCCACACATTTCTCTGACTACAAGGGCATTAGATCGTTATCGCATTCTTTAGTTTCGAATCTTTTGATTCGCTCTCATGAGTCCCTACAATAATAGCGGTGACGACGATGATGTCAATCCGTTTGCAGTAAGTCTTGTACATTATTATTTTGCGTTATGAAATTTATATTTCTTTGGTTATTTCTTTTCTGGCGATTGCTTTACGTGGTTTTGTTTTCAATGTTTGTTTGTTTGAAACGTTAGATCTATTTCATGTATTTGATTTAAAAATTTTTCAAGCTGTGTTTTATTTTTTGGTATTTCCTTGTATTGTATGTGTTGGTGATTATCCGTTTGGTTGCTGAGAAAATCGCTGAAACGAAAGCGAAAAACTTGAGGGAGGATCAGTGCACGTGTATTATTGGTCATAAGCTTTTGATTTAATTTTAAGATTCTCTTGATTTTCTAAAGCTTTTACGGATTGTTTTTAAAGTCTAAACTTGGACAGACACCCTTCATCATGCATTGGTGGACGGTGGTATGGCTTTCCAATGAAATATTACCTCGTATACATTCAATTTCAAAAATCATCTCCAGCAACTCCCATGCTTGGTTTGTTAATTTTAACAAATGAATCGATATGTGTCAAAATTTAATTGCACAGGCATAACACTAATGATGCCCTGGTTTTCGCATCCTATCCATACTTTTCTTCATCAAGACTCTGTTTCATTATTGACATTTGATTAATTTTTTTAATTTTTTTTTCTGACTTGGCTTTAAGATTTTGTCATGGGAATACGTTAATTGTTTGGAACTCTTGTGAGAGTTATTTAATGCAATATATTAATGTACTGAATTTATGATAATAAGTTAGTTTTTAGCCCAAGAAAAACAAGTGAGATTTTGGTTATCAATTTATTTGACTTTATATTAAGTGAATTTTATATACTAGTTGCATAATACGAGGTTACTTCATTTACCAGTTTTATGTCTATTACTATCAGGCTTGACCTGTTACGTAGTGCATATTTAATGTAATGTAATATATATGTTCTTTTGATTTGTACATGCTGTGAGAGACTTATTTTGGTTCATAAACAAAATATAATCTAGTCATCTTCTGATCCTTCGCCTTTGTGTTATGACATGAAGGATATGTAACTTTCATGTAATAATTTATCATTCATTTTCAAATTATTGCTTTACTCCAAAAAGTTTTTATGTTTATAGTCCATTAACATCAGGACGGAGCAAATAGGAAAGGGCCAGGACAATCAAATTATGGTGGAGGCGCCTTTTATATGACAGTAAGATTGCTTCCTTTTCAAACTTTCCTGGCTATTTCCACCTTAAGAATTTGGCATTTCATTTGGGAAATGCCAAACAATTGGTAATGAACAGCCTGAGTTGAATACTCTAGTCTCCCATATAATTGTTTATGAATTTTTATGGTGACAAAGAGCAAAGGTAATGATTGCCATTGTGGTCATGCATTGAGTGGTGTGGTGATTGTGTGGATTTTAGAAATTTATGGTTAGTTGGTGATTTGATGGTGTGGTTGATTGAGAGGGTGTTGATGATGACTATTTTTGGCTTGTTGGTGATGTGATTCAATTTATTTTGGATTGATGCTGAAATAGATTACTTGTCTGTGGGATGCTTGTATCTGGGGCTGTGAAAACCCAGTGCTAGTTTCTGAGGTGCTTATGGTGGCGAGTTGATAGTGGTGGTGGCACCAGTGGTGACAGTAAGCTATTGACAGTTGGGTGAAGGCTCTGTTAGCCATTGCAGTTGTTGTTACAAAGGGATTACTGGAGGTCAAGATGGTGGGAGTGACTAGATTAATGTCGGGATGACCTTCTCAATCTTCCTACAATCACCATATCTTTTTTCTTGGCTCTGAGCAATGTTAAATTCTGTGGGATATCTAAATATAATCCTGCAGCTCCTGCCACAAAGTACTTCACTTTTGGTTCTTTTTTAAGAAAACACATTGAAGGAAAGAAAATAAAACAGCAAATAAACACGGAGCTGTAGACTGAAAACACAGGACATGAGGCTGTAGTCTAAAAATACAGAACAAGGGAAAAAAAATAATACCAGCTCTAGGAGAAGTATAATAGGGGGACTAGCATGTGTTCTTCTTTAGGGTGGAGTGTTTAAGGTTGTCTGTAACTTATTTCTCAGTAGCCTGCTGAACTGTAGTGGTAAATGAAACTATTGAACAATCCTCTACACCAAGTGTGCCACAAATATTTTGCCCTCCACTTGTTTAACTGTTTTCTTCTATGAACTGTTTATGGAAGCGTGGTCGTTCAAAGTACAAATGTTTCAGTGTGACATTTATTATTGTTACAAATGTATGCATCATGTTTAGAGGCGTGCTTGCATTTGTTTGATATATTGAACCTATATGGGTGCTTATATATTATCTTTCCTTTCCTAATTTAGTTTTATGTTAACTTTCTAGAATCCTGGAAGTGTTCCCTCTGCAAACTCAAGGCTATCACCTCTGCCTCCTGAACCCTATGACCGTGGTGCAACAATTGATATTCCTCTTGATTCTGGAAAGGTATCTAAACAAATTCAAGATGTTGAATTGCCTTCTGTATTTTGCTCTCTATATGCACTATTTGAGCTAAGTGCTTTTTTGGGGGTTCATTTTCTTTTTAATTCCAGGAACTGAGAGCAAAGGAGAAGGAACTCCAAGCTAGAGAGGCTGAATTGAGAAAGAGGGAACAGGTGATTTCTTGTATAGTTTTAAATATGGCTGTCTTATTGATTACATATCCAGTACTTCTTAATAAGATATAATTGGCCAGCAATTGATGAAACTGTGGTGAATATATTATTTTTAATTTTCCAGATCATCTAAGGAACATCTTTTCTTTAGGAGATATTTAAGTGCATGCTAATCATAGTTGTCTGTAGCTAAGGATAATGTTTAGCCACTCATGGAATTTATTTCTGCTTATAAAAATATTTAATTGAAATTTGTATTTACCTAAGGTTTTGATTTAACCATCTTTTGGTCTCCCTGACTATATCTCTAACTTTTTGCCCCTTTTTGTTGTTTAATTTGTAGTGGATGTTATAAGATTGTGAACCTTAAATATGAATTTGGACAGTAGTGTTATCTTACTTTTTATATTGCTTTTGTAGTAATAGAAATTTTTACATAGTAAGTTTTCTCTGTGTGCTGCAGGAACTAAAACGACGTGAAGATGCAATATCACAAGGTATATCTTATTAGTGTGTATGTAAATATATCTTGATGAAAAATGAGGTTGTGCATTGCGTTGTAGATTGCCATATATGTTATTTCCTTTTGTTTTGGCAGCTGGAGTTGTAATAGAAGAGAAAAATTGGCCACCCTTTTTTCCCATTATTCATCATGACATCACAAATGAAATACCAATACATCTGCAGAAGACGCTGTACGTTGCATTCACGACATGGTTGGGTATGTTCACTTCAATTCCTATATTTTGGGAGGCTCAATAAATAAATTCCACTTGTATGCACCTTATTATATTTGAGTTGTAGTAGATTGTCCATGTTACAAGTTCTTTAGCTTTGCATTTGCATTAAGAATCCCGCCCTGATTTATTATAAATTTGTTGATTCGTTTCAATGTCAAGGCATATAAAATTACCTTCTAGTTTGAGCTGTATTACCCGTTACAGAAATCATAGAAACATGGTTGGTCCATCAACAAAATAGAAACTAGCTCCATATCCATGTTCTTCCATCCATCAATTCACCAATTGCCTCAATGCAAAATTCTGTTGTATGATGATGATAACATTGTGCACATCAGTGTATGAAAACAAATAATTTGAAAAAAGAATCTGAAGTTTAATCACTATGATATAGATATGTACACAGCAACTTGTTTGTAAATTTCGACAACTTTAGACCAGAATAAGTGTTTCTGTTGAAAAGATTTCACCAGAATAAAATATGCTGTCCTTGAAAAGAAAGACAATTGGCAAAATAATTCTAGAATAGCTTAGATATTATATAAAGTAGTAACACATCATGCCAAGTCAGAGATTAGCTTGAGAAGAAACTAAACATCCTTAAATCTGATAAAGACATGTCCTGATAACTTAGCTTAAACAATTAACTTCCCCAGGTCTAAAATAGGGATATCCAAGCAGATATTGAAGTTAAACATCCCATTCATAGTTTTACAGAAGCAATAATATGTATATGTAGTTTAGTTAGGACCAAAAGGTAACAGTATCAGCACCGAAAATCGTAAACTTGGTACATTTGCGTACCATTTAACATCTTGTTCTGGGCTGTCCTTAATGCTCCCTTTTTTATCTTCTCATGCAAAGTATGAAGTACATTTCATGAGATTTTCATTTAATAAGATAGATCTTGTAGAATGTTTAGTAGGAAGTTCTTTCTGAATTGTATTGTCAACTATATTTTTTGTTTCTCCCTCAGTGTAGAGAAATCTTTGAGTGAAAACTGTTCTATATGATCTATAGTGACAAGTTTTTAAATTACATGACATTGTGTAGGTTTGGCTGTGTGTCTTCTGTGGAATTTTGTTGCAGTTACTGTAAACTGGATCAAAGGAGGAGGTTGATTCTAAATTTTACCTTATAATTAGCTATAAATTGGACTTTCTTTGTCATCATGTTATGTCATTTTCTGTAACTTTTCTTCTCTTGTAGATCTGGTAATTTGGTTTCTTGCTATCATTTACGGCATTACTGGGGTTCCTGGAGCCTATGTGCTGTGGTATCGCCCTCTTTACCGTGCTATGAGGTACTACGTTTTATTCATGTCTGAATTCACTTGATTTGCCTTATCCTTCACTCAATAATGGATATGAGGCTTCTGCTATAAAATGACCACTGCTGAAAATTATATACTTCCTGGTTTTCAGTTTTATAGATTCTTATGTTTCATATCTTTCAGGCTGGTGTTAGGAATTGTGAGGATCTGAATCTCGCATATCAGTTTTGTTGATTTCAGGCATGGTTGTTCAAATTTCCATATAAAGATTGTGTGTTGGATATGTGATATCCCAGACATTATCTTGTAGAAGTATGTAAATTTGAACAAACTGTGCCAGTAAACTTTGTAAAACTTTGTGATGAATATGAAATGCTAAGGCATTTACTGGAGACATATATACCGGAATAAGACTCGGTTCTATTGGGAAACCTTGTATCTATAATAGGTATGTCAGTCTTTGATGGCTTAAGCTCTTGCTGGTGAGCATGTCTTCTATGTAAACATGATAAAAATAGTGCTACATACCAGAAAAAAATGATAAGAGTAATATAATGGAATTGCATAGCATGTGGATGCAAATTAACTTTTGACTTAAGAGGCATAATCTGTAGTAATCATGTTATGAAAATGATGATTGATATAATAACAATACTGGGGAGATTATTTTTTTATGAAATATGTTGATATTTTATATACTGTGATACTATAATTTTTTCTGTTTTATAATTTTATACTAATTCCTTGTACAGGACTGATAGTGCTCTGAAGTTTGGGTGGTTTTTCTTGACTTACTTGGTAAACTTATAAATATTTTTATTGTTGATGCTTTCTCTTTGCAAATTGACTACATATGTTTTAGAAAATAGGTCAATTTTGTTCCCTCTTTTTCGTCAATGCAGTTCCACATTGGATTTTGTGTCTTTGCTGCAATTGCTCCTCCAATTGTTTTCAGGGGGAAATCTCTTACGTAAGTTATCTTTGATTCTTTTGCTTGAAGGGAATACTAGTTTGGTGCATAACATGTTTGTAGTTCTGTTCTGTCTTTGGGAAAATAAGTTAATAGTTTGGATTATGGATGATTTACTGGAATCAATAATGGTACACTTTCCAAGTTGTACAATCCCAAGTGATGTGTCATTCATCTATTGGATAGTGAAATAGTGTAATGCACTATTTTAAAAATTATTACTATTTGCCATCTAATTGATGAATGTCACATCACTTGAGATAGTAAAAACTTGGAATAATGGTGTAGTATTACTCTTCCCGGAATATCTTTTCCCAACTATTATGCAGAATTAAAATTTTTTTTTTATTCAATGTGAAGAAGTATGTCAATAGTCATAGCCGCCTTGTTTACAAAGACTTCATTTTTACCATCTCTTCTTTGTTCTTGTAGAAAATACTTGCATCATATTTCATGCCAGGAACATTTATATGGGGCATGGACATTTCCTTTTCTTTCTGCAGCTAATGTTTGTATTATTTGATTCTGTGGACAGAGGTATATTGCCTGCAATAGATGTTCTGACCGATAATGCTCTTGTTGGGGTAAGTTTGTTGGTGTTGATACTGTACCTTTTAGTTAACTATTAGCTTTAAATCTTTGATGTCAACACTAGACCATTGCAACTGCTCCAAAGTTGTTCTTTCCCTACGGGGTTGTGGCATGACAATACTTTGGATTATTAAGTTTTACCGCATTACAGTGGTGTAATTGGACCAACAATTGATTTGTAAGGATGACAAGAATCTATTAGATTCGAATGTTCTTGATTTGCTGTTGATCTCACCTTTTAGAAGGGTTGACTAGCTTCAACTCGTAATTGCAGATATTCTACTTCATTGGTTTCGGACTATTCACTCTTGAATCACTGATCAGTATCTGGGTTATTCAGGTTTATGATCTGAAATTTGTTCTTTCAACACAACTGTTTATTCAGTCTTCTGAAGAACTTGTTTTCTTTGGTCCCAATTTGTAGCAAATCTACATGTATTTCCGAGGCACTGGCAAAGCAGCAGAGATGAGGCGTGAGGCTGCAGCGAAGACCATGATGTCAGCACTATGAGATGGCACACCCGTGGAAAAATAACTTATACTGGTAGATGCACCTGAGCTTGGACCTTTTACAAAACATTTGTCCTTGGAATCATCATTCGATTCTGTTCAATTTGCTCCTTTAGAGTTAAGATTGTTGAGGTGTTTCTTTACATATATTGCCAAATGAAAAATCTTGACAAATCAGAAAAAAAAAAATGTTAATAGGCTGACATTAATTAGGGTGTCATGGTCGGAGTCGGTGGCTTTTTTCCGGATCAATTTTTACCTATTTGTTTTCAGCATATTTAACTAATAATTTCTATGGAATCCTTTTTATGTTTAAATCTCTGTTCTACAGCTGTTAACGAAAGGCGAGCAACGACAAACTGTTATTAGCTCTAGCCTGTGTCCAAGATAAGCTCGTGGTACAAGTGAATATAAATTTTATTTTTATGATAAACACAATAACATTTTAGCTGGTTATCATGAAAACTAGATTTTATCGACAAAATCGCGATATCACCCTCAAGAAACGATTATGGAAAATGGGCATTCGTGGGGTGTTTATGAGGGTATTTTTGTACTTTTGTATGACATGGGTATAAAATTTTAACAATGTGAAAGTGGGGTTCGAAACTCATTCAAAGGATTGCTAAGGGTCCTTCTCCAAATCTCTTCCCGAAACAACAGCAAATGAGACACTATAACAGAAAAAATCTTCCTCAACCAGGCCTTAAACCTCTCGCCCTTTGTTCAAAACCCTATTTTGTCGCAGTTCCATAGCAGTCAAAACAATGCTTCAGGGTTACAGTTCCAGAGAATTGGGCCATGAAAGTCTCCAGCATCACTTGTTTTCGCCAAGTAAGCTTAATGTTCTTCACTCTCATTTTAAAGCTGTGTTTTTTCTAGGGCTTGGTAATCTCCGTAACCAAAACTTTGCTAAAAGACCTCACATAGACCTAAGCTTAGACAGAAGTGTGAAGAATTCACATAACCAGAAGCAAAACCAAAGAGGATATAGGGTTTCTTTGGGGTTTAAGCTCCAATGTAATTCAAAATCTTCAATTTTGCCCACTAAAAGTTCTTCAGTTAATGGTAAGAGAAAAAAGTATGGGGGCGTTTTACCTTCAATTTTACGGTCTTTGCAGTCAAATGATGATATTGAAAACACCCTTAATTCGTTTTGTGAAAATCTGGGTCCAAAGGAACAGACTGTGATTCTAAAAGAACAGAATAGATGGGAGAGAGTTATTCGGGTTTTTGAGTTCTTTAAGTCACAGAAAGAGTACGTACCTAATGTTATTCACTATAATATCGTGCTTCGAGCTCTGGGTAGAGCTCAAAAATGGGATGAATTAAGGTTACATTGGATTGAAATGGCAAAAAAAGGTGTCTTACCTACGAATAATACTTATGGAATGCTTGTTGATGTTTATGGGAAAGCTGGTCTTGTTAAAGAATCACTTTTGTGGATTAAGCATATGAGACTTAGAGGAATTTTTCCTGATGAGGTTACTATGAACACAGTTGTTAGAGTTTTGAAGGATGCGGGAGAGTTTGATGGGGCAGACAGATTTTATAAGGATTGGTGCATTGGGCAGGTTGTGTTGGATGATCTTGAATTGGATTCCACGGATGATATTGGCTCTACTCCAGTTAGTTTTAAGCATTTTTTGTCAACTGAGCTTTTCAGGACGGGTGGGAGAAATCCCATTCAGAGAAACATGGGTTCGTTGGATATGGAGAATTCTGTTCACAAACCAAGACTAACGTCTACGTATAACACATTGATTGATTTGTATGGTAAGGCAGGGCGTCTTAAGGATGCAGCTAATGTGTTTGCTGAAATGTTGAATTCTGGGGTTGCGATGGATACAATTACCTTTAATACTATGATCCATACTTGTGGAAGTCATGGGAACTTTTCGGAGGCTGAATCTTTGCTTAGTAAGATGGAGGAAAGGGGAATATCTCCTGATACAAAGACATATAATATTCTTTTATCTCTGTATGCTGATGTGGGGAATATTGATGCTGCCCTAATGTATTATTGGAAGATAAGAGAGGTTGGTCTTTTCCCTGATAATGTAACTCACAGAGCCATTCTTCATATATTATGTCAGAGGAACATGATTCAAGAAGTGGAGACTGTGATTAATGAAATGGAGAAATCTGGTTTGCATATTGACGAGCATTCTGTTCCTGGTGTTATGAAGATGTATGTTAATAAGGGATTGCTTCATCAGGCCCAGCTCCTTTTCAAGAAATGTCAATTAGATGGTGGGCTATCATCAAAGACACTTGCTGCTATTATAGATGTTTATGCTGAAAAGGGACTTTGGACTGAAGCTGAGGCAGTTTTCTGTAGTAAGAGAGATTCAATGGGACAGAAGAAGGATGTTGTGGAGTATAATGTCATGATCAAAGCTTATGGCAAGGCGAAGCTATATGATAAAGCTTTTTCTCTTTTCAAGGTCATGAAAAACCAAGGGGCTTGGCCTGATGAGTGCACCTATAATTCTCTCATTCAGATGTTTGCTGGAGGTGATTTAGTGGAGCAAGCAGTGGACCTCTTAGCTGAAATGCAAGAGGCTGGCTTCAAGCCTCAATGCTTGACCTTCTCTTCTGTTATTGCATCTTATGCTCATCTTGGCCAGCTATCCGATGCAGTTAATTTATTCCAAGAAATGGGAAGAGCAGATGTAAAACCTAATGAAGTTGTTTATGGTTCCTTAATCAATGGGTTTGCAGAGACTGGCAAGGTTGAAGAAGCTCTTCAATATTTCCGTATGATGAGAGAATGTGGACTGTCCGCAAATCAGATAGTAATGACTTCCCTGATCAAGGCTTATAGTAAGATTTCATGCTTGGAAGGGGCGAAAAAAGTTTATGAGAAGATGAAGGATATGGAGGGCGGGCCAGATACTGTTGCATCAAATAGTATGATCTGTCTTTATGCCGATCTTGGTATGGTAACTGAAGCTGAATCCATTTTCAATAATATAAGAGAAAAAGGTCAGGCAGATGCAGTTTCATTTGCAGCCATGATGTATCTGTATAAGAGTATGGGCATGCTTGATGAAGCCCTTGATGTTGCAGAGGAGATGAAACAGTCAGGGTTGTTAAGGGATGCTATATCATATAATCAGGTAATGGCATGCTTTGTCACTAACGGTCAGTTACGTGAGTGTGGTGAATTACTGCATCAGATGGTAACCCAAAAGCTTTTGCCTGACAATGGAACCTTTAAAGTATTATTTACCGTATTGAAGAAGGGAGGCTTTCCAACTGAAGCTGTAAAGCAGCTAGAGTCATGTTACCAGGAAGTGAAACCCTATGCTAGTCAAGCTGTCATCACCTCTGTATATTCAGTGGTTGGTTTGCATGCTTTAGCGCTTGGCTGCTGTGAAAGTTTTATTAAAGCAGAAGCAGATCTTGATTCTTTCGTCTACAATGTTGCAATATATGCTTTCAAGTCATCAGGAAAAAATGACAGAGCTTTGAATATGTTCATGAAAATGCTGGATCAGGGCCTTGAACCAGACCTGGTAACCTGTATTAATCTGGTAGGTTGTTATGGAACAGCTGGCTTGGTTGAAGGTGTCAAGAGGATTCATAGCCAATTGAAATACGGAGGGATGGAGCCCAATGAAAACTTGTTCAAGGCCGTCATAGATGCCTATAAAAATGCAAACAGGCAAGATCTTGCTGAACTGGCTAGCCAAGAAATGAGAACTGCATTTGAACCGCAAGAACATGCTGACTCTGAATTTGAAGAAGATTCTGAAGAAAGTTTTTTGGGTGTGTAGAATCCACAAAATTATCAACTTCTTTGTGGTGACTAGCACATTAGCGCTCACACTGTACAGCTGCAGCATTCTTCAAGTATCCAAGACTGTATATATAAAAATATGTATGCATACTTTGATAGACAACTGATAGAAAACTGTAAAATGCAACTCTAGTGCGACTTGGCTGTTTTAGTTTCTATGTATCATTAGTGAATACGAAGTTTTGCTTGTTCTTGACTTAGTTTGACTGCTCATTACAGTTGGTTCTTATGCTCTTGGAGTTGTTTTCCTTTTTCCATTCAGAAACTTGGTATTCTCGGCCATATGCGAACTTCGTAAACTTCTCGAAGTGCTTGATTTTGTAACATTTTAACTTTCTGTTGCTAGAAATGTTCATCCAGGCTCTACAATCTACTTATGAAGTAAGGACAAAAACAATTTGATGCTATATGTTTGGACCTTGAAATCAGTATTATCAATGACTGTATCAGAAAAAACTATCCTTTCTACCGCTTTGTACTAAAACAGAATTAGAAACTCTACTAGCGTAATAGACAAAACTGGATATCTCAATGTCATATAGGTTGTGATCATCTCATATTCTCCCTTTATTACTGTTCAAACTATAGCGAAATAATGTGATGCCAGCAAGAGGAGTTTCTGCAATTGTCACTCGCCAATAAAAGGTTGATGTGCAGGGGTCGTGGTTGCCTCCACAGTTATTGGATCACAGCGGAAGGCAAGGAAACAAATCATTTATGTAAAAAAAATTGTTTCAGCTACCACTCTCTTTCTCACCATCATATAAAAATCCTTCAACATTAAATTTTGCTTTCTCTATCATCCAACTGAAGACCCGAATTACGGTTAGTTTCAATCCATTTCTAGCCCGCATCTTCTAACCCTTGTCATTATCAACCTCGCAATCTTTAATCACTTCTTTCCATCAGGCCATCACACTGGCACCTGAAATTTTGCATTCTTCAGTTCATCCAGCTCATCCATGTCATGATTCAATTTACTGTTAGTTTCGATCCAGCTCTTACCAGGCATCTTTTTAATTCCTCTAGTTTTCATTAACCTCCTGATCTTTAAGGCATCGTTCCATTGGCCCATCCCTCTATACACATTAGCTTGAAGAACATAACTCAAGTGGTGGTCAGGTTTCAGTTGAATCATCTTCTTCGCAATGCGTTCTGCAGCAGCAGAATTTGTACATGTTAAGCAAGCACCAAGAAGGACCGCCCAAAGAGATGAATCAGCTCTACAGTCTGCATTCTCTATTAAAGTTTCAGCTTCTTCTAGCAACCCAGCACGACCAAGGAGATCAACCATGCAATTGTAAT
This sequence comes from Cedrela odorata, assembly GCA_035584115.1. Classification (NCBI taxonomy): domain Eukaryota; kingdom Viridiplantae; phylum Streptophyta; class Magnoliopsida; order Sapindales; family Meliaceae; genus Cedrela; species Cedrela odorata. The sequence continues at coordinate 2,829,961 of JAXCLQ010000001.1, read as the reverse complement.
GTTCAATTCCAGGTTTAATCCCATATTCCTCAGTCATTGAAGAAAAATATTTTTGCCCTTGATTTACCAAACCTGAATGACTACAAGCAGAAAGAACTCCAATAAAACTTATATAATCAGGCTCAGTCCCCTCCTTAGTCATCTCATCAAATATTCTAAGAGCTTCCCCACCTCTTCCGTTTTGAGCAAACCCAGAAATCATTGAATTCCATGTGATCAAATTTCTAACCGACATCTGTGAAAACATTCGATGTGCGAAATCAACACAACCACATTTTGAATAAAGATCAACTAAAGCTGATTCTACAATAACATCTCTCCAGCCGCCCCGTCTAACATACTGGCAGTGCACTTCTTTCCCTAGTCTTACAGCTGCCAGACCAGCACAAGCACGAAGCACAGTTCCGAAACTACAGAGATCAGTCTCTTCCATTTCCCTAAAAATGCTAATAACAGACCTAAAATCTCCGGTTTGACAATATCCCCCAAGCAGCGCAGACCATGAAACAGAATTCTTTATCAGCATCCTATCAAAAACCCGCTGAGATGCATCAACCAAGCCACATTTTCCATACATGTCCACGAGACCACTCTCGACAAACACATTTCCGCAGTGTCCAGATGTAATAATTTTAGCATGGACTTCTTTACCTTGCTTCAACCTCCCTAAATTTCCAAAAGCAGTCAACGCTGTCCCAAAAGTAAACCCATCAGGCAACAACCCATGTTTCCAGTGCATTAAATAAAAGAATCCCAATGCCCTGTCATACAAATCATTCCTTGTAAAAGCTGAAATCAGCGATGTCCAACAAATAGCATCTGGCTCAAGCAATTCATCAAATAACTGGCGCGCATCTTCGGGTCTATAATTCCATCCATACATACCAATTAAAGCACTAGAAATCACATGATTTGAACGGAACCCAAGTCTTATAACCACCCCATGAAAGCACTTACCGAGCCTAATAAAACCAAGCTCTGAACAAGCCTTTATCACAGCCGACAAAGTAAACGCATTTGGCTCAACATGACTCCCTAACATTTCCCAGAACAATTCAAGTGCATTTTTTGGTTTACCTATCTTAATATATCCACCTATCATTGAAGTCCAAGAAATAACATCCTTTAGAAAAAGACCATTAAATACCTTCTGCGTCTCATCAAAATCAGACCCCAACTTAAAATAGAAAGAAAGTAAGCTGTTACCAACAAGACGGTCATTTTCAAGGCCGGATTTGATGACATTGGCATGAATTTGGAGACCATGATTGAATGAGAGGACTTTGATGCAAGTTTGCAAGAGAGAAGCGTATACGATTGGTTTCTCGAGAGAAGGTTTGCAAAACTCCATGGAGTTAAGGAGTTGAAGTGCATCGAAAAGCGCACCAGATTTGCAGTACTGGGTGATTTCAGCTGCCTTGATTGACAGGTTTTGAGGGGTTTTAAGAGTAGTGAAAGAGCTGAAACGGCGTTTAAGGAAGAGATTCATGAAATTGGTGGGAGAGAAAGACCAACAGATTTTTTAAAATGTTAACGGTTCCAGGGTTTGAGTGGTTAAGAGCCCGCCATTTTGTTTAATTTAGATACCGGAAATCTACGGAATTTGGGTTGGCTACTGATTTTTGAAAATGTTAACAGTTTTGGGTCATGGTCGTTAAGTGCCCGCCTTTATTGATACCAAAATTTGGCGGGCCCTTCTCGAATGAGATCATCACATATTCAATTTTATTTTTTCCTGGAAGACATCAAAGATCTAACAGAACTTTCAACTCTGCTTTCAAATTCTACTTAATATTGCATGCCTTTCACATTGAAAATATCTCAAATAACATTGTATCACCATTCTCAAGTACAAGGTAACAAAAATGTGTGGCCAATAATTTTGAAAATAAATCTGGTTTGTTTTCAGCAATGACATTAATCATAATCTTTGATAATCAACGAATTCTGATTTAAGGTAGTTGGATGTTGGGCGTTGGGACTTAGACACAGATGGTAATCCATATGTTGCTGTCCTCAGTTAAGTAAATGTGCTACCCCATGAATATGTCCATTTAGCTGACTAAATAATTCATGTTGAAGATCAACCAATCCAAATTCACCTAGCTAACAACTGCCATCTACATTCCCTTCTTCAACGAAGTCGGCTCTGCTTTTGCTGGAAATCATAATCACCATACAAGTAACCTGTTCCTTCTGTACGTTCCAGATCTTATCTTCATTAACCATCACTCTCTTCTCCAGTTAGACGTCCAACTGTATTTCACACGCGGCGAAAAGTCACTGGTCTACTATGGGATGACTAAACATCGAACAATTCCCACCCCCTGATAACCTCATCAAGTCATAGTTTAACGCCCACATATTAGATACTTGGAAAAACTTGTCCGATCTTTAACTCCTATGATTATACATATACGTTCCGAGATCAACCCTCACAAACTACCCTAACCATCACTGCTCCTCTTAACTGAAAAAACACGCACTCAACTCAACCCAGCTAATAAACACAGGCCGAGATTTCGGTGGAGAAAACCGAAACAGAGTTGAGTCATCATGGTATGCTTCTGTTTTCTCGTTGACCAGACTCGTAAAGTGAGTAGAAGCAAGCCGGTGGCAGGTATTTGCTCAAGGTGTGGAAGCGGAGCAAGTGTAGCTGACATGAAAACAGCAACAAGATTCTGTCATGTGCCATTCTACTGGAAATCTTGGAGAGCTATTATATGTACTTTCTGTGGATCCATTCTTCGATCTTACCGATAATTTCCTAAGTTTCAAGTCATACGTCAGAGTTCAGAGAGTATGCTGAATGGTTGAAGCCGGAGAGAAGAAACTCCATGCACAGTCCTGCCACTAGGTTATGACATAAAGTGGCGATAATTCTAATTAATTTATTATGTAAAGTTACAAACTTCATTGTATTAGTAATACTAATTTCTTTTCAGAATGGTAATCTGGAGGTTGATTTCTTGGTTTAACGTGTCATAATTACTGGTTTTATTGTTTCTTTCCATTGGGATTTATGGGATTTACTCTTGCCCTAGCCTAATTTTCCGGCCAGATATAAAGAAAGTAAGAGGAAAAAAAAGGAACAGTATAATCATTCATTGAAGATTGATGTACTGTAATCCATTGAGAGTGCTAGCTGTACTCGTCAGAATTACAGCTAATGATCATTAGAAATGAAGCATACGAAATGTTGGGGTTTGGCATAACATATGAATGAACGCAGGTTCGCCTTTAAACATACGCCGCGATGCCGTGGAGCTGAAGGTGGAGGGAGAGACAAAACCGTTAAAGGCAAATTCAAAAATATAGGTGAACTGTGATAGTTTTGTAGAAATTGAATACGTTACATGTGGAAATGCAACAGAACATAAAGGCAAATGGGGTAGTTTGGTTTCTAGTTTGAAAGTTCTGTAGCAACTGGCAACTAGCAACTAGCTGATCTGATCGCTGTCAGTAACAGCTTGGCAAGATTACTGTATAAAGGGCAACTTATTATTAAATCTAACATGGATCTCTTTTATGAGAATGCCACGCATGCCACTTTTGGTACAGCTTTCCACACTTATTGGTGCAGCTGGGTGGGTCGGTAGCTAGATCCATTCAGCATAATTAAGTTTGGTTTGCCTCCATACTTCAATTTGATTCAAGTTTCCTCTATCTATGTATGCTTAAGGCCTAAGATATTGTGTAGATAGTGATAGCTAGCTAGTACATGTTTGTGAACGTTACCGAATTTATTTTTCATTTGTCTATATTAAAAATTTTAAGAAAATTACAAAATAATATTGAATAAAGAGTCATACTACATTTATTAATATTAGGAAGTTCTTCTCTTAGAAGTTATTTTCCTTGCTAGTGGTGGTACCTTTTATCATGTGTGTTACATCGGTGTTATCTAATTTCGTCTACATATTTTTATTGAAAATTTTAGAATGTCGAATGACTGTAGATTCTTCTCTTTATCACAAGTCACCACACACAACCCATGCTCCATGAATTAAAGCCAAAAGCTCGACCATCTCCTTCGCAGACGTATGCATGTAGTTGGATTACTAGGGCGGTGCATTAAAGTTGAGTTGGCTGAAAACAAGTCATCCCCAACGTAGTTGATCAAAAGAGTCAACTCATCAGGTGAAGATGGCATGGGGGGTTCTCATTATCATTTCTGAAGTCTAGAACACAGCATCCTGTATTCATTGAATTTGATGAGACTTTCAGAGCATTACTTATTATTGTTCGATCTTCATGAGTTGACTTTTTAACGTACAAAGGTAAAGGTAGACTTCAACATATGCATGTATATAGTAGATGTGATACTAATTTAATTTTCTTTTAATTATCAATAGCAATGTGAGCTAATATTCAAATATAGAAGGTCCGCGACTTGTTGGGCTTCTTTTTGACAGCACTGGCCCATATCTAAACATTGAACGAAATATGTTGCCCAGTGAAGTTTCTTCAAGAGACAAGGCTCAAATTTTTTAAAGCCAGCCTTGTATCGCAAAATATACCAAAATAGTCGTTTTCTTTGACCTATTTGCTTCACCAAAACCCTAGTTGGTAGTTAGTACTCTTGGCTCCTCGCCCAGGGTTTAAGTCTCCAAGCATAACCCTATTTAACCGTTAAGCCCTGTAAGATACGTCTTTTTCTGCAACTATGAAACTTTATCCCATTCCGTTTTTAATTCTTAATCAAAAACCTAACCCTTGTGTTTTAAGCGATGGAGAGGTTTGTCACTGAACCAACCTGTGAAGAACAAGATCACCCTAATCAAGCTTCAAAGCTAAAGAATTTAGAGGACTTATTTGACGACTTTGATCCCAAAAACAGCGACTTGTATTTGGCCGATTCGTTTCTCGACTTCGACTCGATAAAGGAGTTCTTTGAGAATAGCTCAGCAAACCCAGATAGGATCGGCTTTGAGAAGATTGACTTTGGGTTTGTGGAGAAGAGTGTGAAGATGGGTGAAGAACAAAAATCCCATTTTGGGGACCTAGTTTCTCATGGTTCTGACCCAATTTTTGACGGGTCTGGTTGTATGGTGAAGGTTGAAGAGGCATTGGGGTGTGAGAAAGAGAAGAATTTGAGGAGTTGTATTGAGGAAGAGATGGGAAAAGTTAGTTTGGTTGGTTTGAAGAGTGAAATAGTGAGTGATGGGGATGAGAGTAAGAAGGTTGGTGGCTTGGGTTCGGTTCCTGTCGACGGGAGCGGTGTGAAGAGTGAAATAGTGAGTAATGAGCGGGAGAGTGATTCAGATTCAGAGTCTGAGAGTGAGAGTTCTACTACATCATCATCTGCTAGTAGTAGCAGTGACGATGAAGATGTCGAGGAAGAGGAGAAAGAAGAAACGAAGGAGGTAAAAAGTGAATTGAATGTGCCAGTTGAGCTCGAAGAAGGTGAGATAGAGGGTGTTGGGGGAGAGTGGATGGTAGGTGGGATTGTTGATGATGACGGTGATGACAACGATGAAGTGGATGAGGAGGAGATGTTTTATGGGGTTGATGTTGATATCGATGATGGTGGTGGTGGTGCTATGGAAGGACCCATAAGGTCAAAGAATGAGGTGCAGGTATGTAATTGAGGTTATTCTATGTTAAAATTACTCTCCTTTTGTTTGCTCTGTTTTTCATATGTGAGGAATTTGAAATTAGTAAGGCTTGCTTCTAAGAAGTTATTTGCTGAGTTTGTGAATATTCTGCTGACGCTAGTGTTTAATTTATAACAAAATACTGTTTTAGAAGAAGTACCCAACCCTAATAGAAGAGATATTTATAGATGTAATGACTGGAACCATGGGTGATCATTGCCTTGGTGTTTGGTGTTTCTGAATTCTAGTTTAGCATTAGAACATGTACGGCTGAGCTATTTGTACACAGGACATGCTTAAAATGCTTCTCTTTTTTCTCTTTGTTATAATCCAGAATGAGGTGATATTATTTGAGTTTATTCTGTTTTCATACAATCAATGTGGTTTATTTTTGAAGGTTTATTTTCAGCAAATAATTTTTATTGAATATTGCAGGTTCTCCCGCCAGTTCCTCAAGTGAACGTTACTTTGCAGCCACATCATCAGATGCTGCCTGTAGGAGTTGTTTTGTCGGTAAGCTCACAAAGGACTTAAGTCAGAGCTGTTATTAATCTTTTATTTTAAGTACTGTGATCACTTAAATGCCATCATTTTGAAGCTGACTGATTCATAGTCCTGATGCTTTTTTTTTTGGGAGTTATGATTTGCTAGATCAGCTTTATGATGTTACTTACAATATTACAGGTTTTTGGTGTCCAAGTTATTGTGGAAGGGATTGAGAAGCACAACCCTCTCAATGAGGGTTCAACCCTATGGATAACTGAAAGCAGATCCCCATTGGGACTGGTTGATGAGATATTTGGACCTGTAAAAAACCCTTATTATGTGGTAAGATACAATTCAGAAAGTGAAATGCCTGCTGGGATCAATATAGGCACTTCGATCTCTTTTGTTCAAGAGTTTGCCAATCATGTGCTCAATGACAAGAATCTTTACAGGAAAGGGTATGATGCATCTGGGGAGAATGATGAAGAGTTATCCGATGAAGCAGAGTTTTCGGATGATGAGAAAGAAGCTGAGTATAGGAGAAAGCTAAAGATGGAAAAGAGGGGCATGAATGACCAGATACAGGGTAACAGGAAAAACAATAGAAAGAAGGTTAAAAATAAAGATGGAGCGTGGAGAAATGGTAGACATTCATTTCCACAAATGGATGGGATAGGACAACCACCACCGCATCAACACCAGCATCATGTCTCCCCTGTTCCAGCATCACTGGATAGTGGTAATTCTTCAATGACTTCTTCCGTAGGACAAGGTTTTGTTGGTGGAACTGGCTTGGTTCCACAACTTCAGCCAATGGCACAGAATACTAGTTTTGCCACATCATCAAATGGGGTCTGGACAAATGGGATGCCATCTCAGCAACCACAGAATGCATTCTTTCCTAGTGGATTTCCAAGTAATTGTTTGCTGTGGCCCTCCCAGAATTATCAGCAGCAACCTTATCTGCCCATGATGAACAGTGGGCTATTTATGCAGCAGTTTGATACTAGTCAGATGTCACTTCCCAATGTCATCCTACCTGGTGGACAATCTAATTTCTTTGCAGGACCTGCATATGCACCTTGGCAGGGGCTTGTGGGGCAAAATGACTTGAACCAAACGATTGGGCAGGGTTTACCAGGGCAGCCGTCATCTGTACATGCAGGACCAGGAATTCTGCCGAATCAGAACAATTTGCAGCAAGTAGCTGTTCTTCCTCCAGGGAGCATTGAAGCTCCCCAACAGTTCAATATGGGTGCATCTTCCGGCCGTGGAAGGAGACCATACCATAGAGGTGGGCGTTTTGGTGGGGGAAGAGGTCGCTGTCATCAGTTCAAATGAAAGCTTGTAACTTGTCTGTTGCTTATTCCATGGGTGGGTATAGCACTTTCCTTTAATTTGCAGGGGTTTCCGTTAGTTTTTTTGGGTTAGCTTGCTTTCATCTCGGCCTTGTATCATGGACATCAATGTTGGTTTCTGTAAACTATCTGTTTTGGTAATTTGTTCAAAGTGTTTTCTATATGTTTTTCGTTCTAATCCCTTGAGATCTCTGGACCCACGATGGTTATGATGCTCGTAAGATATCGTAACATGTCGTATCCTGCCTCAAGTAAGTGGCAACATATCATCGTTCACGTTTATCTATGATTTAATTCACTGTATTATAAACCCATAATTAAGAGAACTTGATGCAAGGATCCATCTAGACACTTGTAATTTTCTTTAATGCAACAAAACCGCCATATCAACCAAGACCAAAGAAAATTAAACATGATATAAACGGTAAGGAAATAAATAGAAATACATGTAAAGCATAAATTAAGAGAAAAAAAATTACTTCATTGAAGTTTTCAAAAGAGTCAATGGATAGTGAACCCCCAAGACTGGAATTTTGAAGTCAAAGACGAGCACGGAAGGCTTCTTTTTAAATGCGGGGCTGGGTTTTCATGAAACAACTATGGTCATGAAAGAACCCAACCTAAAAAAGGAATGTCAGGTTTAAGAGGATTACTCCAGAGACTCTTTCAAGTTTTTGCATTCCTAGTAAAGTCGGTGCAAGTCTGGCAGCTGCAGTCAGAGAAACGGCAGATCTCACAGCCAAAGCAAACACAGGAAGTGCAACCCTTGCATGTTTGAGAACGAATGCATCCCCTATACACTCTGCGACTAGCTCGCTCTTCTTCATCATCGCAGGTTATTCTGTATTACAGAAGGCAACCATTGGTGCCACAAAATTCCGAAGTCTCAAAGCATATGACAACAGTATCAATAAAGACTGTGCAGACATATATCATAATTTAGAGCAATAAATTAAAATGGTATCTTCCAATCTTTTTAAATATATATCATAATTTTATACAAATACATGAATAAATACATAATTATAAATGCGTGTACATTTATGAGATGCTAACTAAATGCTGCCAATAAGTGCTTGATCCTGTGAGCTAATAACATCCATATAATTGTGAACAGCTGGTACATTTTTTGTAATCCCCCGATTGACACAAGTCTCATTTCTTATCAAAAAATAAAAACCAACAATATATTGGTTGAGGGGTCCTTAAAAAACCCTGAAAGAGATCTCTCTTCTGATCTTGCAATAACTAGTGCATCCTTACTATTGCATTTGAATAAATATAACCAAGAAACATAAATAAAGAAAAGGATGACAGTTCACTCATTTAACAAGAACATTTAGCAGAGAAATATTGCTCTACTTGTTCAACCAGCTTATCTACTAGTTAATAGACTTTTCAGATTTAATATTTTCTCTGTAGGAAAGATGCTGCAAATTTAATTAAACAATTCTAGCAGAGCAACCAACTCCATGATGACAATATACTCCTTGCATTTTCAATAGTCCCCATCCCTACTAATCAAAATCAAAAGAACTCTACAAGCATTTTCTGTAGCACTTTATATCTTACAGCAAGGTTCTATTCCCTTGCATGCTTAGGAATGTAACATCTAGCTTTTATTATAAAAGCTTCAAGTCTGTAAGAAACTTATTGCCAAGGGATACAAAGAAATGCAACTTTATAAAGAAACCTCCTACTAAGATTAAAAATTTGCAAGTCCATTTAGCCATATCTAGGCCTTGAAATACTTATCTACACCACAATTTAAGCCACCTCCTCTCCCACAAGCAATCATAGTCATGACAAAATCCTGTGTCAAGTTTAATGCACTTTCTTCCTATTTGATTATTGAGAATAATTTATCTTCAACTTCACCAAAGGTTATTTTGGTTCATGATTCATGTTTCATTCAAGGGGAAGCTAGTATACATTAAACCCTTCATCTTTTCTTTCCACTAGCTCTACAAAAGGCATACTAATATAAACTAACTGTTATTATATTTACTACAACTTTTCGAACTTCCTTTATTCAGGCTATTGCATTAATTCAACTGTTTTGGCCTACTATAACCTCCTACCACCACCCTATATCCACAACCACAAATAAGATGCTCTACATCACCTCCAAAGAAAAATCAAGCTAGTCCTACTAATTACTCGGTGGTTTCAACATGATGCAATAATTCACAGATATCCAAAATAAGCACCGGTACTCTAATTTCTGTTGAACTACAACCGAGCTACTCAATTTGTTTCTCACCATCAGATTTTGTCCAAGATACACTCAAACAAACCACATAATGCAAACATCAAAGACAATGAGAGTACGAGTATGTGTGTGACAATTAACTGTTAAAAGGTTCTAGTATATGTAAGAAAATGGTATAATTTAGTGATTGACATTAGAGAGTGCAACCTCACATATAGCTACAAGATCAGACAATTCGGGGGGCTAAAAGTGCCTGATTGATGGAGAACCCTGTTTTTCAATTACAAAAGATGTTTAAGGACAAGACCTCAAAAATGTGAAAATATTCTTAAGTCCTAACTAGCCCCTCCTTTTTTGTCTTTTAGTTCTATCAAGCTCCTTTCAGTATTCACAAAGTTTACACATAAAAGATATCATACTGATCATTATTATAATCTTGCCGGTGCTGCAGTGCAGTCAGAGAATCTTATCTTGACATAGTTTGCAGGTTTTGCTACATATAATCTACAAGACATAATGAGAGAGAGAAAAAAAAAGCTAACCCATTTCTTCATTCTTTATTCATACTTTTTAAGAGTTTCTGTACCAAACCAATAAAATCCTAGAAGCTCACAAAGGTTTCATCCATCTTGGAGATTCCTAACGGAAGCACTGAGTTCAACTGCTTAAATCACCTTAAAGATCTCCTCCAAGAACCTTTGAAATACAATAAGGAAGATCTTACAGCATATATGCTTACTACCTCAAATAAAGAACTACTAAAACTCCCAAAACCTAAATCAACATGCTCCTTCAACTCGATCAAATCAATTTTGAATTGTCAACTATTAATTTAGGGAAAGAACCACGACCATCAAACATAGTAAACAGGTATTGTAAAATGATAGTTTCAATAAAGAAGCACGAAACAATAATAGATAAATGACATTGCAGCACATAGAATGAACTCAACTGGATCTAAAGAAAATAATTGAACTGACTCTTACTTCCTTTCTGCTTCCAAAATGGAACTTACTCCACCTAAAAGCTTCGCCAGCAGAAAAGGAAGTAATGAAAAGAAAACCATAAAAATATGTCATGGTATTTTGGCCATGAAAATTTGTACTTATACTAAATCTGTAGGCATGAAGTCAAGATCATTGAGTGGATAAAATGTATTTCTAGACTCCTAGTATTGAAGTTAAAGATCAAAATGACTAGCATTTTCTAGAATGCCTTATGAAATAAATCATTGTAAAAAAATCTGGCATGATTAATCCAATATTTGCTTAAATAAGTATTAACTTAGGTATAGGTGAAACATACTTGTCATAGGGATGATCAGAACACTTCCAGTTCTTGTCTACTAGAGCATTATGGTGAATAAGACATTCCTCTTCGGTCCGAAGGCGGAACCTACGCTCCTTGTCACACCTAGAACAGCGAACAAACTCATCACGATGACAAACTCTCCCACTGTGAGATCTATGGGATCCATTTCCATGTTTTGATGCTTGGATATAGTATTTAAGCAATACTGTCTTTGACAGTGGAACCTTCTCCCCATTAACTATGGCCCAAACATTGTTCTTCCACTTTCTAGCCGTCTCTCTTCCAGAATGTTTCTCAAATGCAGCCGGAGACAACTTTTCTGTTAATTCAAATCAACAAGTACATAATTAATTATGCAAAGAGAATGCTTAAGGTTTGTAACAAAAGGATGGAAGGAAAAAAATTATCTGAATAAGAAAGTAGAAACATGAGACAAAAGATACTAACTTAATACCAGTATGCTGTCATCATATGCACTATATACTTGAGAGCTCTCAACAAAGAGTTGAGGCAGAGTAAGAAGACAATGAAAGACCAAAATCATACCAGAAATATCTGAAGAGATCGTTGAAAAGATTAATAAGAGAAAGTAAAGACAGTAACCAGATGTTCCAGACGTTGTAATTACTACATTCTTTAAGGATTTCACAAAATGGCAATGGCACAGAGAATAACAGTTACAAAACTAAGGGTGTCAAAGTTCCAAGGTACCAAGCAGATGGTGGTTTCACTTTTGGAGTAGAAGTGGATAATTGCTTTGTTTTTCACTCTGACACTAACTATTCTTCTCATAAACAGAATGCATTCTCCTCCTCTTGTAACTGAGATTTCTTAGAATAGGGAAGAATCATCAATAATGCAATTTATTGATGTTAACACAGTGATTAATACCGCCTCAAGACACAAGCACTTATTAAACTGTGCCACAAATAAGTGTTGAGAGATTTTATTCTATCAAAATTGTCATTCCAATTTCCACAATTGTTATAAGATTAAAAAATTTTGAAGTAATTTTACCAATATTTCAAGATAGATACGAATGAAGCAAGCGACCTATTTCAATACCAAAACACAAGTATACGATCCAAGTAAAGGATGACAAAATATCCGTTGTCAGAAAGGGTACCCACGTACAGAAAACTTTTTCTTATAGCATCATACAAGACGGAAACACATGCATAGGAAAAGAGCACATACAACGCTGACCCATTAGAATCAACTTTCGTAATTTGATCCATGACCACTTCTTCTATAAAATCAAACGCGAATGTAGCTAAGCTGATGATGAAAAGCAGACTACACCAACCATACATGAGATCGCATGTCATGAAGAACAATACTAGGACCAACCCATCTTATAAAATAAAGACCGCTACATGATATGCTTAAAAAAAGGTTTACTCTGTCTAACAGGTAGAAGAGAACTCTGACTTCCAAAACCGACTCCGAAAAGGCCAAACATAAGACCTTAAAATCACAAAAACAATGACAATGTAGGTTTCGTTTTGGATAAACCCACTTCAAAGTATGTTCTTTAATCAACAAACAAGCCATGGTTCAACATGAGCTGGAACTCTCCAAGACAAAAAGATGCACTTATCGCGTTGTATAAGTGTGATACGAATGCGATGTGAAGGAGAACTCAGTCACAGAGACAAAAGAACATACACCTGAACTGTATAACAATAGAAACCAACGAACAACTTGCAAAACTCTGCGCGTTCTATCCCAAAACCAAGATTAAACAGCAAAAGGCTACATACATCAACGTCAATACAAGCGCATTAAACATGCAAAAAAATCAAAACCCATTTGCCTATAAATAAAGAAAAAAGAGACTAAAGAGAGAGAGACCTTCATTGCAACCGGGAGTGCATTCACATGTGATTTCTAGGTCACCATTAGAGAAAACCCTAAGCCTCCCAACAGCGTCACCGTACCTGTGGCTGGTACATCCACATGTAACTTCAATATAATCTCCTCCTCTCTTCACACCACTTATCTCTCTCAACTCCTCATCGCTAAATATCATCAACCCGCTTTCTCTCTCTACACCATTAGCCATTTTTTTTTTTACGCAATCTCTCCCTCTAAAACACACACACTATCAATGGACTTTTATATCAAAAAAATAAAGAGAACCCAGAAAAAAACCCACTAGATAAATCAAAGAAAAGATCACGAATAAAATAAAAATAAATCAAGCTATGAGCAATGTTGAATAAAAATAGTTTTTTCCCTCTGGGTACAGAAGGAAAGACCCAGATAGCCAAAATATAATGGCGAGTAATAAGGATTAAAAAGCACGCATCTTTAAGAGAGTTACTCCGAGAGATCTGGTGGAGAAAACGTTGAATAAATAGTTGAAGAGAGAGAGAGAGAGAGAAACCTATTGCTATTGTGTGCGTGTTTGAGTGCGATTGGAGACGGGAAAGAGAGAGAAGAGAGAGTTGTGTTTTGGTGCGAGTGAAATGAGCTGTCTTAAGAAAAGAGGGAAACAAATATGTCGTGGGGCGAAGGGAGATGGAGTTTTCAGAGGGTTAAAACTTTAAAAGCTTTTAGCGTGCCACAGCTACTACTTGCATGACATGACATGAGACAGGAAAAAAAAATCTCAGCGAGAATGAAAGTGAAATTACAGATACCACTCCTCTTTGGGTTTAGGGCCTCTTGATTTATGGGAATATCTCTCTCCTGGGAAAGAGACGAGGTTTTTTCGAAAACTGTCCTCTCCCTAATTTTCTATGTGATTGCACTGTTTCCATGGAGGCTTTTACCATTCCATTTTACGTTCTGTTGAACTTCTGTTAACAGAGAAACTTTTTCATAATAACCTTTGAATTTCATTCAAATGCTATTAGTGAATGATTAATATTGAATTATTCCTAAAATAAACCTGATATTTGCTTCTCTTTTTGACTCTTGCACAGATGATCCTGCAGGGTGCAAAAGCAGCAATGAGAAATGACACTGCTGGACTGGCCCTTATCAGAATTATTGCTCAATAACAAATTTTATTGGTTGAGGAGAAAGAATACGTAAAAAAGCAAAGAGTATTATTGGAGAAATTAAACATTTTTGGCATTATTGAAAAGCTATTGCTTGTGTTAGTTGTGTCTTTGCTTTATATAAAAGTAGGCCTGATGATATATACTTCTTATTCGGACAAACAACAATAATTTTTGTTTGGTCTGACACAAGACAATATATCAAACGATTTATAACACTATACTTAAACACGATCATTTCAATTGATTACTTTGTTGGGTTTATGGGTATTATAATTTGATTCCACTATCATGGTAGCTGTATCAAGATCTCGTGACCAACTTGAAGCCCATCATAATACTATATATTTTCCGTAAGAATAATGTAAACACCAATAAAGTCAGCACAGAGCATATATTTTAATTCTGCTTAGTGATACTAATATAATTAATTTTGCTGGAAAGCATATTATATTGGATGCTAATGAAGTGTTCTTTAAAATATACAGAGGTCCGAATCCAGTGGCCTTTTCTTTGTGTACTAAATCTCTCTTTCAGGGCATGAATCCACAAAACTTTTGATTATTTTTCTTCAACTTCAATGATTCAGGGTATGCATGGAATTGTTTATGCATTACGAGCTGAATGATTACATTGATGCCTAGAAGGCTATACAAGGAGAGAACGCATGAAAGTAAGTTTCACGCTGGCGTTGGCTATCTTCATGTGCCTCTGTTGCGGTGCTGACTGCTGACGATTTGCTTCAAAAAAGGAGCTTCTAGCTTCTAGGTGTAAACAGGCATGAATCTATTTGCATGTGGCATAGGTTACTGGCAGGATTAATTAATGACATGTTATATATTCAATGGAGATGATCAGGTCAAGTACAGGGATTGCAATATAATAAGCAGTTATAATTTATCGTTCTAACTTAAAGCCTAACACAAAACGAGCTGCAACAAGTCTGCACTAAGAACCATGCAAGTTGAGATGTTGCTTCCAGGATTCAACTCGTTTTCTATATTACCCAGTAAATGCCCTTGTTAGAGGCTGTTACATGCATGTGGTTTAGACAATTTGGCTTACAATTAATAAGGCAAGTGGCGGGCTACTTGCCATTTCTTCTTAGAGAACAAAGAGCTGGTCTGCCTTTTGTGGTATATATTCATGGTCAAACAATAAAGGCTAAAACTAGAGTGTTTAAGAAGCCATGAAGCGTTCCATCTAAACTAGTACTACTCAAGGGAATGCAGTCACCGTTCATACCATATTTGTGGTCCTTGTGGAATTTGACATAATGAACCATTTCAACTTTCACAAATGAAATTTTTTACAACCCATCTTGATTAATTCTTGTAAAAATTTATATGTTCTCAGGCTCTGCAGTTTTCTGTGGTGGCTTTAGGCACTTAAACGGACCAGAACCTAATGCATTTATGTGTTAAAGAAAGGTTGATTGAAAAAAAAAATATTGAATTAATGAAACTTATTATCCAAGGTATGCTTTATATTCTTTATGTCTTTTCCTACTAATGGTGCACCCATTTGAGTAGTTAGATTAAGTTAAACAGGACTGTATTCTTTGTACCAGCGTGGTGGAGTAGCTGTAGCTGGACTGTGTTGTACTGTACAAGGACCCGATTTACTTTTTATATCGGCGTGACCAATGGAATAGCATGAGAGCATCATCTTGTATGGTGCCATCATTTTTTTCAACAAAAAGTAGGAAATGAAGTTATGATGCCTCACTTTTTCTACTAAACAATGACAAACAACCACGATTCCGCCAATGATTTGTTATAAGTGGCCCAACTCCTTTCCACTCACGACTGAGGTGGGATTTCTGCTTAAAACTAGCTATTATCTCTAAACTAATTTGTGTACACACACACACACACACACACACACACACACTCTGTATTCAAAAGTTTGCACCAGCAAACCAACAGTAACCAATTATAAGTGCAACGCCAACACAGAATTTTGCATATCTTTAAAGACTTTAATAATATATGAATATATGAATAACATATCGTTATTTGTACAGTGTTTATTATACCAAAAGTTGATGATTACAATGATTTATACCTTTGAAATTTAGTAAGAATCAGATCCCTTCATATTAGTGTCACATAAAGAGAGATCTCTCAATAACTAAGCTCTTAATTACAAATTTTGTCCCTTCATCATGAGGTTGTGCCTCTTCGTCAATGACTTTTCGCGCATGGAAAGATGCCATTAGTCATCTTCAAACTCGAGCTTTGTTGTATAAATATGAAGGAAGGAAGGAGCTAGCCACAGCAGTGGCTTCATATTGGATTCTTGGATAGGACCACATTGAATTCTAGCTTTTCATATAGTTGGTGGCCTTCTATTTTTTTGAATAAGTGGTATTAAAAAAACATAGTTATGGTGCGATTGTGTTGACGTTGCATTGGTTACTTTTTTCAAGTATAGTTTATGTTGGCATTGTCTTAACAGTGAGCTACAAAGCTAGCTTCCCTTTCAAAGAATCAATGATGAGTTTCACTGTTAATACATTGGTTAAAAGACCAAATGACATCACCAATATTAACAACGTCCCTGCCTAGCATAGCTAGTCGCAGCTACAACCCACCATCGTCATTTTTGAAAATAGAGTTGTAATAAGTCCAAAATCAAGCAGCAACAATTGTGAACAAGTTAGGCCGGTTTGAATGCCAAGATGCTTTGAACCAGCTATGCATTCTGTCATGTTGTGGATATATATGACTGTTGTGGATATATATGCCTATCCAATCTAACATTACGCTATGCTTAGACCCCAAACCACATGGCCTGGCTTGACTTACACTAAAACTAACTCATTTACGCAACCACTTTGTGTGGCACAGCATGCAAACGTTGCTAAATTAATTACCAACAAGACTAACAACCCTCTGTACTTAATGGCCTGTTCAATTAATTTTGTTAATTAGTGTTTTAAACTAAGGTTGACTGTAATGACCCAAAAAAAGAAAAGCTTGGATTGGCATCATATTATGCTTACTGTCTCCCCCTTTTCTCTTAAAAAATCAAAGAAATAAAAAGGACCCAGAAGGGAATATATTCGAAAATCAATATTGTTTAGCAATGTATACAGTAAACAGGGCAACTTCGATATCCGTAAAGTCCAGGACGAATCACAAAGACGTGACTGTCACTGTCAAAAACACATGTTACTTGCTCAATCAGTTACTGTGCAACTCTAATATCATCTCTCTTTGTACTTGCGCAGGAAATATGAATAGTCCTGGGTGTCCTTTCCTTTCACTTTTTAACCTTTTTCGCCTTTAAGTCAATTGATAAACACACATCGTTACCTACTGTTTTTGAAATGTGATGATTGATAATCCTCTCTTTACCTAATTTTTGACGAAGATTGGAACGCAAATTCAAGCCTTATCATGACAGGGAGAAAATGTTGAATGAATCGAATGTATTTGACAACCTGAATGATTCAGGCTTCTGTGAGTGATATAAATTTGTACAAGTGCTCTTTATGGGCGTGGAGATTATATTCTGGTTTCTTTGGAATTGAATATAATTGTGTGGTGTGTTGATAATTTGGACGTGCATATCTAAATGGGCTTAATCTGCGTTCGCCACTGCTCACTGAGACTGTCATCTTTCGGATTACTTGTTCAAGTGGTCTTGGACTTTTTGAGCACATTACTCCCTAATTTCCTGAGTACACCCTTTTTTTCTGATTTCATGGAAGTAGTTGCGTTCTGAAATAGGAAGTATCCTTTTAGGTTCACCCCTTTAACATAGTTGACTTGATCTATATTCTTGTTACTACTTTGATATATATGATTTTGTTTTGGCACATAGTCTTTATTATTCTTTTGATTCCCTAAGAAAAGACTAAAGATAGCATAAGGTCATATGCAAGAATCTTGCTTACCCACTATTAGATCAAATTCATGAATTTGATTAACAGGATTCTAAAGATTGTCCTTTTCAATAAGAGTGTCAAATGATTAGTTGAATCAAAATTCGATAGCATAAAAGATGTTAACTAACTAGAGGGGTATTATCAGGCACCTCCTAGACGGAGGCGAGAATTCGAAAATTGACATTTACTTTCCCTAAACATCTCAGACCACCATTACAACACTTAACAGCCGAGAGAATTTTCCAGTAATTTATTCAATAAAATTAAAAACTGTGTGAATCAACACCCTTGTGTCTTGTCAAAAGGGTGAATGAAATAGTCTTGCTTTCCTCTTTCTTGTTTTTACGTGAAACTCCCTCAATCACAAAGAAATGTATGCATTTAGAGTAGAGCGGGCAACTGCCACCGGCAAGTGGTACGATTTCCGGCGAAGGAAAAGAGAGGCGGAGGATGGAAATTGAGAAAAGATGAAGATATAGTGAGAATTTATAAGAGGATTTTGCGGTTCATTAAATAGGGAAAATGGGTAGGATTTTGGTGTTAATCACGAAGATTATGGGTCGTGATTGTGATTTGATCATCAGGAAATTAAAGAGAGACTAGACAATAGCGGAGTCGTGTCTGTAGTTCCTTGGATTTGTCGGACAGAAACTCCCAAAAAGATGAGATGATGGAAGCTTGCATGTACTTGCATGGCGACCAAGTGTCGGTCACTTTGTGTGCGCTTAAAATGGTGGATAATACCGTCAGAAATCGTTATTGCATCGAAGGGTGAAAACGTCATTGCAAGAAGTTCCGTTAAGTATTTGTGACGGTGTGAGGTGTCCAGGGAGACAAGTGTCATTTTCAAAATCTTGAGCATCTGCGTGATAAAATAACAAACCTTTAAGGGATGTATATGATAATAAACCCCTGATTAAAACCATACGAGTGCTAGATCTTATAAGATTCCCCATTTTCGTCTTACCTTCTTCAGACGAGGAATGAGGTGGGAATGAGGTGGCAATGGGCCCATCTTTGCGGGCCTATACCCAACCGTTTAAAGTTTAAGCCCAGCCCAACATCATACAACACGGAAAATCAGACGGTCCACAAACTCCCTCACTTGAGATTATTTGTTCGGCAATGCCACGTGTAGAGAATTCGATAGTTGGTAAATAGGTCCCACTGCATTTTCTTCGTGCGATCCCACCAATGATCTTCCCTTCCCTTCCGTCTCCCGACGGACGCGGCGGGATAAAACACCGGCGAACAGACACAACACTTTTCAAACCTCGAACTTTCAACTGCCTTTTAAATACTAAATAAATTCCCGAATCTGGCGCTGTCTTGTGTAAGAAATTATTATTTTACGTTACAAACACCACGCACTGTCGCGTGTTTGATACCCTTTGCTTATTTATTTACTCACCTCCTCGACTCAAAGGTTAAATTCCGACGTATTTAAATCACGCGCCATGAAGTAGCGTGGGAACCATATTTATTTCTTATAATAATTTATTACAGAGTTAAAAACAAGTTTTCGTCCACAATTAAAGCAAAGCCAAATCCCGATCAACTCTCCCAGGAAGTATTCTCTCTCTTTATCCGCCCTAGTTTATTAATTCATTTCTGAGTTTTATGAAGAAATTCAAATTAGCTCAGCCGTTGAAGCTCTGAAAGTTGAGGAAAAGAGCGTGCTTTGTCTTTCAGTTCTTATTTGCAAATATCTTCATTGATTGAGGAAGCATATTTGTAAACATTTCGCTTTCTTCAACTCTCTTTGGGCATTTTCTGTTGGTACACAAAGTGAGTACTTATCTGCAACTCTCTTGTCTTTCAAGCATCTTAAACTTAGAATCTAAGTATTTTCTTCTTCTTAAGTAGATCCGGTTCAGTTTAGAGTGAAAGCCGCTTTTTTTTTTTTTTTTTTTTTTTATATATATTTATTGCATGCGAATTCTGACTTTCTTTATACGTTATAGTTTAATGCTTTAATCCCCTGTAAGTGTAAATAGCTGTCCTGTTTTCTTTTAAAGATCGTTTCTTGTCAATCAATTAAGTCAGTTTTGAGCTCGTTTTAATTTTTTGTACATAAATGAATCTGTTTTAATGTTCTTTCCTTGCTTATTTCAGCTCTTAATGCAGATTTTTGACAGTTTTGAAATTGATATATACCATTTTTTAAATTAAAGCTCTTTTTTTCCTTGGAGCCCATGTTGTATTTTGAAAAAGAAAAGTGGGGTCAGCTTAAACGTTATTCACATACTTGAAAACGCGGCTTTGGTTCTGTTACTAACCTCTTAGCTTCTCCTTGAAAGATTGGTGGGTTTTCAGCTAAATTAGATAAGCTTGTTCTTTCCCGAGAAAAGTGTATAGAAAATTCGTGTTGATGAAGAACCCGTTAACAAGTATGAGAAAAAATGCCAATTCTCACTCAGGGAGGGTGTTTGGTGATAGAAAATGGATGGTTCCATTTTTTGCCAGCTTACTCGTATCAATTACTCTATTTTTGTCTTCTACTTTTGGGCTGTTAAGCTCTTCATATAGTGGAGATCCATTGTCTTTCGACATTATTTCATTTGCAAAGTCAGAGGATTCGACTGGGTATTTTGTAGAATCTGATTTAAGGAAATCATTTGATACAAATCAGACGTCAAGGATAGAACCCCCTAGATTTGCTTATCTTATCTCTGGAACAAAGGGTGATAGTCATAGAATGTTAAGGACTTTGCAGGCAGTTTATCATCCGCGAAATCAGTATATTTTGCATTTGGATCTTGAGGCTCCGCCTCGTGAAAGATTGGAATTGAGTCTTTCTGTGAAGAGCGATCCAATTTTTTTTGAAGTGGAGAATGTGAGAGTAATGGCACAATCCAATTTAGTGACATATAAGGGGCCTACGATGATTGCTTGTACACTTCAGGCGATTGCAATTTTGTTGAAAGAAAGCTTGGAGTGGGACTGGTTTATAAACCTGAGTGCTTCAGACTATCCGCTTGTGACTCAAGACGGTTAGTATTAGAGTTTGGTCTTTATTTGTTTCATACTGATGGCCTTTACTTTTATTTTAATTATGTTTGCATTTTTGCAAGGATTACAGTGTTTGTCATAGTGAAATTTCTTTTATCAATGAGTTGAAGATCACTAAACTAGCCTTTTCAACCAGCTCATAAGCAATCACAAGGTTGGATTGAGCTTGTGTTGTGTGGTGGAGATGTGGCGCATGTTGCCAGAGAATTCTATATTGCATTAATCTTTGAGACCGCTACTTGTGCTTGGGGTGATCAGAACTTTTTTTGAATTGCTGATGTAGATGTGGTTTTTGGATCTAACTAGGCCACACTGGGCCTTTCTGTTGCATTGCAGTTTTGTTTGTGGTTGGACTCCTCAAGAGGATCTTTATCACTGTGGTGTGTTAATATTACACTGACTTTGATTTCGCGCCCTAAGTTGAACATTTTAGTTGGGCTGATGCCTTCAAGAAGCTTAACACATAACTTTATTATCAGAGGAATGGTTCTATCTCATAATATGTGTGAAGTTAGCGAATTCTACTGATCTTCTCTGCCTCCATTGCTTTGAGAAGTCCCTCTTGGTAGTCAATAGACAGGCCATTTAAAGGCCAAAGTCATTTTGGTGGCCCAAATTCTGGGCATACTGAAAAGCTGGTTCCTTTTGGGTGTCAGCTCCCAAAATTTTTGCTTGCCCAATTTTCATCATAATTGAATATGTTTTCTTGGTCCTATACCTTAAGATTCTCGTCCTTAGTGCAACTTCTACAGGATGCCCTTATGACTTCTAGTAGTACCATGCCAATCATCAACATTCTTATTATTGCATTCTTCTGACTGTTGAATGGGCAGCACTCATATAAGAGAGCTCTTAGGTCTGGTGGAAGGGGGCTAGAATGTTGATTCAGCTAAAAATCGTCTATGAAGAAAAATTGTTAAAGGAAATATAGATTGGATATGCAGAGCAAAGTTATAGAATTTATTGACTTGTAGATGGGTGATCATTCCAGTTAGCTTTCTTTCAGCTGATCAGTATGCATTCATGATATAGTGTTGGAATCATGATTGTTTTCTTTTAATTGTGTCAAGTGACTAAAGGCATACCTGCTATAAAGTGCGGCCACGCTGTAGCATTGTTCTTGGTCATAAATGATCTACTAGTATTTGTGACTCTTATCCTAAATAAGACGTTGCTTTTCATTTTTTAATTCTTGTCTATATTCTGGGTTGTCCGAGTGATGCAATTGATCAAGGTACACCATCTTCATTGTCTTGCCAAGTTATCTATAGGTTGTACGGGATTGTCAAAGAAGTGCTTCTAGATTTGATGAACAGCTCTATTTCTATATAAATCTATATTAAATTTTGCCGGAAAATTTGACATCTATCCAAGGGTTCATACTTTTGTGTTGTTTATATTTAGAGTTTGTTTATGAAATTAATTTAATTTTTGTGCTGATTGTGCAGATATGCTGTATGTTTTCTCAAATATGTCTAATAATCTCAATTTTATCGAACATGCTCTGATTGCTGGTTGGAAACTGTAAGTAATCACCCAAGGATGGCTTTCTACTCCATTCACTACTTCCATTTTACTTCTAAAATCTACTTTGGGTATACCCTATTTATCTACATTTATATTTGCAGGAGCCAAAGAGCGAAGCCAATCGTTGTTGATCCAGGCCTTTACTTGTCCAAGAAATCTGATATTGCTTGGACCACTCAACGGCGATCACTTCCTACATCTTTCAAGTTGTACACAGGTGAATTTCAATAATTATATTCATTGGTTTATTGATTGTACCGCAGCAGTCTCTTGTAGAATCTTGGTAATAATTGGCCCATCATTTTTCCATTGCAAAGTTCCATGATGAACTATGATCTTGAAGTTCAAAATAGCAATCTTAATTCACAAGACACAGGGCACACTGCACACGTAACTGCAGTGAAGACAATGGTAACATACTTGCTAGGAGAATCCACGGGGCAATTAGCATCCATGATATGCCCTAATTTACTCTGCTATTCCATGCTGTGGTTCAGTCTTGTGGAATTTATTTACTATAATCAGTGGTGTCCTTTTAACATTGCTGGAATTTAACCTTGGATTTATGGAGAATATATATTTTTTTACTTGTAAATTATTTTTGCATTGTCTAGTAAACTCTATTTTGACCGGTATACAATTTCTTGGAGATTTGCCAAAAATAATGCTTTTTTAGGTCCTCTTCAGTTCTCTCAACATACCCAGAAGTCCCCTCCTCTCTATTCTCTGAGTTGAAAGTTTGGTATACAAGATCATATTGCATGGAGGCTCCAAGGGGAGTGCATTAGAGAGTATAATACTTGGTGGCTTGATCGGGTTGTGGAGGATTAATTTTATGGTGATAGCTATACTGAGTTGCGTAGATTAATGTTGCCTTGGCTGGAGATGTATATTTGATTATTTGTAGAAAACAGAATCACATTAACTTCTTATCAAACTCCGTTTCATTGCATTGATTCTCATTTCAAGATGCAGATCTGAAGTATGTTGTTCTATACAGGTTCAGCGTGGGTGATGCTGACGAGGACATTTGTTGAGTACTGCATATGGGGATGGGATAACCTCCCTCGAACTCTTCTAATGTATTATACAAATTTCATCTCCTCTCCTGAAGGGTATTTTCACACTGTTATCTGTAACACTGGAGAATTCCGCAACACCGCAATAAGCCATGATCTCCACTACATTGCATGGGATAATCCTCCCAAGCAACATCCCATCTCATTGACAATGAAAGACTTTGACAAAATGGTAAAAAGCAAGGCTCCATTTGCTCGTAAATTTGCAAGAGATGATGCAGTTTTGGACAAGATCGACAAAGAACTTTTAGGCCGCACAAATCGATTTGCATCAGGGGCCTGGTGTGTTGGGAGCTCAGAAGGTGGGGCTGACCCATGCTCTGTGCGCGGTAATGATTCAGTCTTTAGGCCAGGCCCTGGTGCTGAAAGACTGCAAGAGTTGCTTCAGACATTGTTATCTGAAGATTTTCGGAAAAAGCAGTGTTCATAGATCATACAGTTGTAGCATAGCTGAATTGTACTGTTAATATAGGAAATGAACATTCAATTTACAAACATTTTCTGCTCCATGGGAAAGGTTCTTGAAGGCCTGCTTGGTATACAGAATATAATAAGATATGATAAGGTAAAATGGGATAAATTAATAATTTAGAATATGATGGAATAAAATTAATAATTTAAGATATAATATGATATAATATAATAGAATAAAATAATATAAAATTATGTATAATATTATAGGGTTTGACTTATATAGTTTAAAAATACTCTTTATTTTTTATTTACGTTTATAGTCAAGCTTGTAAATCTCTTTTATTTGGAGTCAATTACAACGATTTTGGATAAAAATTCTCCTAATTTAAATTATTTATAAATTAATAAAATAATTAATTATTTAAAATAAAATAATATAATATTATTACTCTTAAGTAAATATTTTAAAGTATTAATTTAAATTATTTATAAATTAGTTTTTGACTTCAAATATTTATTTTATTTTATTTTATATTTTTTATAGTATAAAAATTTTTATCACTTTTTTTTAAAATATAGCTCAAAAATTTTTACGGTATAAAATTTTTTATTATTTTTTTTAAATACGTTAGTTTGAAATAACTTAAGTGGGCTTTATGTAATTTATCATATTTTTCATCATGCCTTAAATATGAGATTGAATTATTTTAGTCCAATCCTATGAACCAAATAGGACCGAAATGTACATCCTACGAAGATGACCTATATTGAAAAATTACTTTTCGCAGCTGACATCTCTAAGAACTAGTAAAGAACTTCATAAATTTATCAAGGTACACATTATATAAATATTTGATAGGTCTATGCCGAGTATTACAGGCCAATTTTTTCTTAAACAAAATTCGAATTCGTACGGTACTTACTAGTGCGTTGAATTAGTAAATTAACATAAACAAATTTGTGCGTAGCAAATATAAGTAAGTTAATTTTCTACAAATATAAACAAGTAAAAAATAATAATTAAAAACAAACAAATATCGTATAACAACATAATTTGAGATAACATTAATAAAATACGCAATAAGTAAATAAGTAACGAAAAAACAATTAATGATTATACAAACATTAAACTAATAAGCATCACAACACATCAAATAAACAAAATTGAACAATTAATATAAGTGACATATTATATTAATTCAATTCAAGAATAAAAGAGTATACAGTAATACCATGATAATGCCTCTCCAACTTGCAACCATAAACTTGATAATAACCTAAAACAAGTAAATGCGAGTAATTTGAACGAACAAGCAAATACGAATGGCTGTTAAACTGAGCATATTTGGTTTTCTTCTTTCGTTTATTTCATAATTATTATTAATATGGATTACGCGACTTGCAGGACTCCAATGGCAATATAATATTGTTGAGCGTCAGGGCTTTCCCATTATTATCTATGGTGGCTGGTAGCTCGTATTAGCAAACTGAAAATTTGTTTATTGGAAACTCTACGAGTACATGTTCCAACAAGTTTTTTATTAGTCTGCGTTAGCGGAAATCAAACTAACGTATTTTTCAAGAATCATTTCTTGTGAAAAATCTGTAAAATAGCCCTTCTCCACATCCAAACCTTCTTGAGCTGCCACCATTTCAACCCGGTTCTGGACCCTGTCTGCTCCAACCTGGTTGGGCTCCAACAGCATGCAAGCTATCTCGGTCGAGTCCTCGCCGTGAACCAAGCCTAGTGTTTGCACCGTTGGCAGTCCACCGCCACGAGCACTCACCATTCGGGCTATCCGACGAGCGGTAGAGACATCTGTCGACACGATGGGTATGTTGTATAATTCGACCCATGGTCGGGCTCCGATCATTACTATGCCTCTGGACGGAGATACCTGAGCCGGGCCTTTGTTGGGCCTTTCCGGGAGAATTTCGGGCCTTGCCCAACCTGCCCATTGGTTGCCCAAAAAGTTGGGCCTGTAGTAACCCAGTTCACGCCTGATTGTTTCCAGTGCCTTGCCTGTTGGGTGCGCTGCAGCGTACAAATATACCGGCACTGCAACATAACCAAAGGGAAAGAAAATGTAAGAAGATGGACGAGAAAGAAATACAAAGAAACATTTGTTTTGTTTTTGTTTTTGCACTTGCCTTGAAATCTACTGCCAATGTCTGCTGCCACTGCTTTAGCAAGCCAAGCTGCTTCATCCAAGGAAGCCCGAGCCAATGGATGAAAAACAATGTCGTCGACAACACCAAGCCGAGGATGTGCTCCGGTGTGCAACTCAAGGTTTATGGCTGCATAAGCAGCCTCAACCATGGCTACAACAGTTTGCAGCAATGGACTATAAATTGCAGTCCCTGTGCTATCGTGAACAACATACGACACAAGAGTGAAACGGGCCCTATTATATGCTCGATCCTCAAATTTATTTGTAATGACAGTCTCAGTATCGAGCCTCACTGCTCGTTCAATCGCGTCAAGAGCTGCACGATTACGTGCTTCGGAGATGAAGAACTTACAGCACAGTAGAATGGACTGATTTGCAACTTTTTTGTTCTTGTTATTCTGACACCAAGATGTAACAATTAGATCATCATACGAGGAATTTATTGACATCATTAATAAATTGTTCTTATATTATTAATTCTTTGATGCAAGTATTACTTCATTTTTACTATTGTCCAACAAATAACAACCTTTCTAGATGGTCTTACCCGTGCATCACGTGTTCATCTCTTTTCCAGCGGGTTGAGAAGTTTGAGGTTTTATTTTTTGTTTAATATGTAATTCTTGCTTTTCATTTTCCCCCTGTTTTACTTGAAATGCCCATTTACAAGCTCATGAATCTTATCAATCAGAAACCAGATTTTTATGAATATCACTCACCCAGTGATGCTCATGAAAACTTTTGAAAGCAGAAGAGAGAAAACCAAGAAGCTATACCATTTAACGGGTTGCTTTCATGTAATGAATAAACATTGATGTCTCTAAACCATGAACAGATTGTAAGAAAATGTCTACCAAGTTCTACAACAAAATCATGATAAAAAGTAAGGAATTCATAATCAGTTGTTAGAAAAGAACACACTTTTGACATCTTAATTAAAAGATGAGAGTGAAGAGATCAAACCAGGCAGCATGTAAAGAGGATCAAAACTGAGGAATCCTTACCTTGCAATTGATGCTAAAATCCATTATGCTTTCTGCTCTGCTATTTCCTTGATGCCAAACCTGGTTTCGAGTGAACCGATGGAGAGGAAAAACCCATTTATAAAAATCCATTGAAGCAATGACTTAACATTTAAGCTTGATGCTACTGTAGTCAACAAAGTACGTCAACGACACCTTCCACAATTTTACGTGTCAGCAATTAATAATGCAAAAGTATGAACCATGTGGAAAACATGCTATCGAAAGCCCACAGAAGTAATGAGATTGTCATTGAGTTGGTTCGGTACAGAAAGTCCAGCTTTAAAAAAAATCACAAAAATTTGTCTAATAGTGCAGATAGACACAATCTTATCTTCTTAGCTAAAGAGTTAGTAATTTGGTTAAGAATACCGAACGTGCAGAATTTGTGTGAAGTAAAAGTAATCTTTGTTGACTGCACATTTCTTCACGGGCTTGGTCTGAAACAAGAAGAAAATAAATGGTGGTTTATCCATTTTCCATATCCCAATGCTTTAAACAATCGGATATAAATTAAGTAATGGATAATAGTAAGTTATCCTAGCATCATAGTCATATCCAAATGTTTATACCAAAGCTCGTATTTGCTTATTTTTTATGATCGTATGCCCATATGCGTGTATTGTGGGCAAGCGAATGATTCCCCAACTTAGCCAGTTGACTATCTTTTTTCATATTCTCTAACTGTCAGTAAGAGATCTGCTAGAAATATGCAAGTTTCAGGAGAGGGATTCTTCGTTAGTGTCTGTTTATCAGACTTCTGTAATTGGATCTAAGGATAATTTTATTTTGAGGGCCACATTGATTTCTTGTCTTGTCCGTGATACAGGCTTCTAAGGCTAAACAAAAACACTCTCAGAAAGTAAGCTACCAGCTTTGTCAAATCTACTACTTGTAAGATCATCATATTGCAGAGTAAACAACTATGCATTTATTCACAATTGCTCAAATCGTATCATTTGGAGAAACAAAAATGAATCCTTTAATCATAGAATTTCATACTTTACCACAGGGTGAAGGTAATTTAATTATTCCTTCCGATTCCTTTGTATCAAATAGCTCTTCTATTTTTATTGAAATGATCGAATTATTCTTTAACAGTCAAAATTCAATGTTATAAGGAAGTCATTTTAATAATGATAGGATTTATTTAATATAAATAAATAAATTATATCTTCTTTAAAAAAAAATATAACAACTTGGGCTTGAATGATATTATCCAATTTCATTATAGAAAAAGGAGAAGAGTACTATTCCCAAAATAGATTTGACACTAAATAATAGTAATGTGGCTCTTTGTGAATGTGCTCTAAAAATTGGACGGTAAATAAATCTATTGACATGTTATACAGTCAATTGATTCTCTAATCCTTATCTAAGACGGATGGCTACAAACAAAGAAAATGCCTATCCTCATCTTAGACAGATGAATTCAATTTCATATAACTTTCAATTATTTTGGCCTGTGAAAGGTCAGTAAAATATCCTTTCCCCACAGCCATACCCTCTTCTCGTGCAAGCCTCTCAACTTCTAGCTGAACTTTATCTCCTCCTATTTTACTTGGTTCCAACAGATTACAGGCTACCTCTGTAATATCTTCACCATGTGCAAGGGCCATGGCTTGTACTGAAGGAAGTCCGCCACCTCTTTCACTTACTCGCTTTGCTACTCTGCGAACAGCAGCAACATTTGTAGAGAGGACAGGGACGTTGTAGTTATCAACCCACCTGGTCGCTCCAATTACAATAACACCTTTTCCTCGGGTCACTTGAGAAGGACCCTCATCTGGCTTCAGTGGCAAACACTCTGATTTTAGTCCCCCAACCCACTGGTTTCCAGCTGAGTTAGGCTTGAAATAACCCAGTTCTCTTCTAATTGAATCAAGTGTTCTACCCTCTTCATGTGCAGCTCCATATAAAAAGGCAGGGGCTGCACGTTACATAAGAGGATCATCAGCAAGCGAAAGGGAAAATTTCTCAAAACACAAGAAAATGATAATTATCATGTGATATTAGTTCATATCCATTTTACTCCTATAAGATACACATTCTGGTACCTAACTATTTATGCAGTCCCATGAAAATACAGAATTGAAGGTATACCATGGAAACACAAAAAACGAGTTCACTCAATGCAATGTGCTTTGTCCTGATCAAGAAGAAAGGATAAGAAACAAACCATTATTTGCTTTTAAGAAAACCGTTGATTCATTTCAGACCTTGTGCAAGATTCAGTTCACTATTTAATTTCCGGGCACATCCTTAATGTCTCAATGCTGAAGTTTTGCATCTTTTAACCATATGTCTTTCATTTAAGGAGACAATAAGAGGAAAACACTACGTTATATAAACATAAATCAATGAAGTATATAAACATTATAACTCTCTTATGCTTCAAGACTTTATCCAGAGAAAAGACAGACTATCATCTTAATTAGAGGCTCTAAAGACTGTTTTTCAGTCAAAAGCTAAGTGCTTGGACTGAGATATCTTGCACTAAGTAACCATTGTCGTCCATCGACAATTCTGGCATCTGAAGATTGCTTAAAGAAATGGCCATTGACAATTGGATGACAGCATGGCATTGTGTTTGCCACACCCTTTAGTCAGCATAAGGGTATAAGAAAAACTTGCAGTTATTATAGGTTTACAAGCCCTTTCTCTCAGTGATAACTTTTTGTAGCCATTAGAGAAACCAAAAGAAACAAGACAAAATCAGCATCAGCAGTCAATTGCCGGTATTTGGAACATTTCCATTCAATCATCTTCAAAAGCTTCGCTAAAATCTATTACTAGCTAGATTTATTTGAGTTTCCAGGTTACCTACCTTGAAGACCAGATCCAATGTCTGTTCCCAAAGACTTTGCAATCCCAGCCACTTGGTCTAAAGATGCACAAGACAAGGGGTGAAAGCATATATGGTCCACGACTCCAAGCCTAGGATGACTTCCAGAATGCATGTCAAGGTCAATGTTTTCAAAAGCAGCTTTAACCATCGCAAACACAGTACTTTTCAGAGGACATGAATCTGGAGATGGTTCTGGAGCCAATTTGGAGACTACAGTATAACCAACTCTATTGTAAGTCACATCTTCAAATTTGTTGACAATAGCAGCCTCTGAAAATAGTTTGGCAGCTCGTTCAATTGATTCCAGTGCAGCTCTGTTTCTACTTTCAGAAATATATACCTTGCAGCAAGCAAGCATCAGCTTTAACATTTTTCTCCACTTTGCTGCCTGCGACAAATTCACAAAAAAGAGAGAGTGGGAGAATGAAATAGCATTATCAGGAATTTTTGTGACCATAATTGTTGGGGACCACACTCTAGCAAATGGTAGAAGAGAAATTTTTAAGTAAGTCTCTAAAATTAGTAAAAGCAAACATTGTGAAGCTGAATAATACAAATTAGTTACAGAGTAGCTAACTCTGCTTAAACAATATCATATGAGAAGTAATTTGGTCATTGATATAAATGGGACAGGAAATAATGCTTGTAGAAACTCAAAATGAAACAGCCAACCCAGAATTTTTTTATGCTTAATCAAGATTGTGTCCCCAAAACCTACATAAACTACCATAACCCTACATTTGTTGGTGAATAGGCAAATGTCCAATTTGATCTCTCTTATCGTTGGATCGGCTCAACTTAGCCCAATCGGCTACTTTTGGCTTGTTTTGCATTCCCCAAGGTATCAGCATTGAAAAAAAATCTAATATTCCAATTTTTAATTCTTCTTCTTCTTCCCATAAGATTTCAATCTCACCCAATGATACTTCAAGGATCCCAGCGCTAATACATGTTCAAATAATTAATTCACTTTAGAAAAATTGAGACAGAAGTTCCATACACATTGACAGCCGCACAGCTGAACTTGCAAGTGCTTCTGCGAGAAATTCATGTATAGTGGTTTTCATCATGCTCAATCAGAAATGCAACACACAAAGCTTCGATTGACTGATTAACCTTTTGTATGCATATTCCTATATGGATGGAATTTGCAATATTAGCAAGAGAGTTTCACACAAGTTGAAAATTTGCTCAACTTCAAGGCAATCCACCGTGCTCAAAATGCTACAAGATCTCCGTAAAGGTAATTAAGAAAGTACTAAGGAATAAAACACAGCATAAATCGATCCTATCAAATCCTCCACATGAAAAAAAATAAAAGAAGGAAAATTCAATATATAAAACTACATGTAATCTCCAAGATTACCCAACACCCACTACATCAAAAACCCAACTTTCCACTCAAAACTCATTCTCTTTGGGTTTGGGGTACCCATCATACTCCAACTTCACACCTAAACCAGCACGAATAACCCTAAATTTGAGCCTTAAAGCTTCCGTTATCTCTTGAATACTCTCGTTCTCCGGATCCATAACTGGGTATTTCTCAATCAACTCCTCCATTTGCTTGATACCCTTCTGGACCCGAGCCGAGAACCGGGTCGGGTCAACCAGAACGGCCGAGTTCCAGACGTCGACACAGCCCTTGTAAAACCCGAGTTCTTCGCCAGTTTCAAAACCAAGTTTTAGACCTACTTGACGGGCCTCTTCCTTTCCGGTGGTTAGACCATGAGTGTATCCTTCGTTATAGCCTTCTTTAAAGTGTGTCTCCTCTAGGTTAAGAGAAGAGTCGAAGATGTCTTCAATGGAGTTGTTCGTTTTATGCGAGTCCATAAAAACAAAATTTTTTTGGGCAAATCAACAACACAGGAAGATTTAGGATTGCCTATTACCTGTTTGTGAAAAAGTCCCCCTGAATCTTGGTGGCAGGCTGTTGTTGGTCGTTATGGAGCTGCTATTGGTTGCATTATCAAATTCTCCTTCATATCCTCTCTAACCGCTTTTATTTTATTTTATCTTTAATTATACAAAGGTTAAAATATTATCTTATAAATTAACATTAATAGACTGAAAATTAGAATTATTTAAATATAACCCCATTATATTAGAAAATTTATGAACTGGATTCTATAATTATACATGGATGCATGCATGTGGATTCGTAATTTGGGTTGTGTAAAATTGACATCTCCACTATGATGTTTAAAATAAACACCTTCAAAACCTTCTTGAATTGCAAGAAATTTGCGTCCCCGTTAAAATTGCAGTAGAGTTGCTGTTGCTGTACTTGTTCATGCGACATATCGTAAGATAAAAGTGCCTTTTCACACATGGTACTGGTACATATTTATTGCATCCTTCAATGTTTATTCACGATATTGTTAATAAAAATACATAAATTCGGCTTTGTTTATATTTATATTTACGAAAATATCCTTTTGATAATGCCAAATTTACAATGAAAATATCGTTTGATTTCTCGACCTTCAAAAACATTAGGGGCATCGTGGTAAATAAATAAGATACGCATGGAAACTTGTAAGAAAATTGTCAATGGTGTCCATAATAAGCGCCTGCCTGGAAACAGTTCCCTTGCTTATCTTGCAGTGAGTAGTTGCATGGTTCCTTTTACATGACAAGCAACCCCCCAATAGCAATAACCTCTCATTTAAACCTTTAACAAGCAATATATATATATATACACACACACACACACAAAAGAAAGAGGGACAGAGACATTTCTTTCTTAATTTCTTCTTTTTCTTCAACCTCCGAGAAAGAGAGAAAAACAGAGAGGGGATATCCATGGGTGGATCTCATCAAAATCACAAAGCAATGAACAATGGCAGCAGATCAGGGAAGCCGTATGGGTTGATGTTGCTTTTGGCGTTTGGGGCAGCATTGCTTGGGGTTATGGTGCTTCACAAGCTCAGGGAGCGACGCATTTTCAGCCTCCTTGTCAAAGAAAAGGACGCACAGCTTGTCAACCTTCAATTTCTCTTGCAGGTTATCTCCTCTCTCTCCCTCTGGACTCTCTCTCTCTTTGCATGCATCCCCACTTCCACGTGTCCTTCTCTTTGCATGCCATCTATGAAGAATCATGCAAGATTTCCCACATTTGTCTTGATTTCTGTTGATCTTACAACTACCAGGATATTATTTTGTACTTCAATTTCTTAATAATTTTAAAAACTTTTATTCGGTTCTGATTCAAGGCAAAATGGCTAACAATAATTTGTGTAGCTTGCTGGAGGGAATAGTTTCTAACTTCTAAATGGGATCCTTAAGCCTCCGACAATGGAGATTAATTTTTTCACAACATCTTTGTACGACAAACAATTGAAGAGACTGTTGTTAGAAATTGTATTCTTAAGTCGTAGTGTCGTTCTTAGAGCAAAGGAGTTCAATTAATTTGAGCTCATATCTAGTTGACTGTCTGCGATTGAGAGCTCGGCTGCTTAGGCTTTTAGTGTAGTTTTGACCTGGAGATAGCACAGTTTTCAATCTGGCCTAGTGCTAAAAAAGTCCATTCAATTTACTCAATTGCACGCAAAGCGCAGATCGGGTTTCTCAATCTCTACTATTTAATCTAGAAAGGAAAAAAAAAATCATACATAGGCTTTGACCCTAATGAATCATCTCAACAAGTCAATGAAAACTAAGTGGATTGTTAAAAAAAAAAGTACAAGAAGTAAGAGAAGATTTGAGTAGATCAAGTCATGAACAATAGGAGTTCATTTGATTGTTTATCTGGTTGCAACTACAATGTGCGACTGATGTAGACTGTTTGCAATTTTTCAGTTATGCAAGAGAATCATTAGTTATCACCACCATTCTTCAATGAATTTTACCCACTGTGATTTGGGAGTAAGTGCTTGTTCAATTTCAGTACACTAACTCTTCCATGATTTTTTGTTCACACAGAAGGAAAAGGAATATGGCAAAGAAATGAAAAGGAAGACAAAAGAGATGAAAGAGAAGATATACTCCCTCAGAACCCAAAAGATGGAGCTTGACAGAAGACTTATTGAGATGCAATCTACAATTGATTCCCTAAAAGATGAACAGAAGGTGATTGAGACTGCACTGGAGGAGAAGCAGAATGAGATCAAAATGCATACAGAGGAGATACATTCTAGTAAAGAAGATTCTGAACTGATTGATCTAAACGAAATATTGAAGCAAAAGGAAGCTGAAATTGAGGATTTGAAGCTCCGTCTTGAATATCCTGTTAAAGTCAGGTCAGTAACTAGTGATGACCTGTCAAATCTTCCTGTAAATTTGAAGAATACCTCAAGTGTGCCAGAAAAGGATAAAACGGATACTAGTTCGAGTAAAGAAAATGGTGGAGAGTTACATGAGTCCACTAATTTCGTAGATGGTGAGAATTCAACAAGAGTTGAAGCCAGAGGTGAAAAGAGTGTGGGAGATACTAATAGCAGGGAAATGACAGTTGAACATTTGCGGAAGCTAGAAATTTCTCAAGATGAAGCCTTTAGAAATGGAGATGTTATAGAAGGAAAAGCCATCGATCAAGGCAAAGAAGAACTTAAGAAACTGAGAGATAATAGTACTGACGTAAAAGATGGTATTGACCGTACAATTACTAGAGAAAGGGAGTTCGAGAAACTGCAGAATTCTCAAGAAGATGAGAAGCCAGACGCTCAAGCAATTTCTAAAGGTGGGATAAAGTTGGAAATGCTGGACTCTAGAATTGATGCGGGTTCAAGATTACGAGGGAAGCATGGTCATGTGAGCAGGACAAAGGGAAAGAGATGGAGAGCACTTGCTAAAAACAGAGTTTCTGAAAACAATGGACTGGCAAGCATGAGGAGCGGAAGGATTTATAGACTTAATCAGGATGAATTAAGGAGCAAAAGAGATAGTCGAGATCCTAATGAGAGAATGGAAAACATGGGCGAAAATCCAGTTGGAGTGCAAGAGACAGTGGATTCTGCAGATGCCAAATTGCTAAAGGTGAACCCTGAAGATGCTGAATATATGAAAAACAGACATGAGAATGCTGATCTGAATCAACCGATGCTGCAAGATAATGAAATGTCGAAGAAATCCCACAATTCTCCAGTCCGAGAAGTTTTTAGGAATAGAAGTGTCAATGATGAAGCCGTTAACATCTCAAACAATGCTGAAAAACAGAGATCGGATGAAGTTAGACAACCAGAAGAAGAAGCCAGTGGCATCCAAGGGAAGTTGACCAGTAGGGACAACAATGAACAAGAAAACACAGTGAAATACAGCGACAGGCATCAAATAACAAATGATTTGAAGGTTCCAGACACACCAGACACACAAGAATCAGAGGCTGAAACAACCACCGGTGGTTCTTCCTGGGAATCCACTTCCAATCTAGAGGAAGATAAAGAAGAGTACAAGGAGGAAATAGATGAGTCTGCGTTTTAGCTGATTAGTGGATTTAAGCGTTTCTTTTCCTTGTTTTCTTCTTGTGTGCTTGAAATAGAGATGCTAGAGAAAGCAATTATCCTTTGTTGTACGCTTAACGTGTTTATGGGCAAACCTAACAGGCAAGCTTTATCTTCCTAACTAGGGATTAACGACGCATCTCTTTTGGCATCGGTTTCTTATACAAACATATCATTATCTAACATACATATTCCGTTGCTCTTAGTGGAACATTTTCTTCTTAAAAGTCAGTACATTGCCTATTGTCCAACCGAGGCAAAAGAACTTCAAGCTAGTTTGTTGCTGTAGACAGATTCATTCGCATAGTTTGCATTTTACCGTTTTATCACTCTGTTTTAACTTGCAGGTCAAACAGTAGCTGCATCAACACTGTGCGTCAGTATGAATTCAGAGGACAGAGGACAGCCATGCAAGTTCCCAGCTTTCACTCCTACGTCTTAAACCATTGTGCTTATGCAATACTTCCATGCAATGATTTTACGCTATCCCGATGACTAGGTGAATAACTAGAGAATCACCTAAATAGTTATAAAAGATAAAAAATAAAAAATAAAAAAATGCAGTCATGCCAATCACGAGCAACAAAAAACTCTTTTTCTCAATGAAATACGATGTTGGTGTCTACATGATACAATTCTTCTTCGATTAGGCTCAGTACTAGGAATGTTAAAAAGAAACCTAGGCATGGCAAATTGAATTTACAGCCCTTGCTACTACAAAATGGCTAGAATGTACGAGGCCTATTATTTCTAGTTCAATTTACGCATGAAACCCATATGTTTGTGAGTAAGAAGCAAGGTGTTGTGATTGAACCAAGTAGTATATCAATGATCAAAGATTTGGGTAGTTGACAATGAGTCAGTCCACGAGACAACATATTCTGTAGCTCATTCATATCAAAAGTATAATTTCTGAGAGATTCTTGACTTACAATCACTTCAAAGGCCAACATTTGCTCCATGTTATTTCTTTATACTCATTAACTTCCTGGATATTGATGACTATATGTTCGAAGCAAAGGTGGATACAAATGAGCAAGGATAAACAAAAGGTTTCTTCTGATTTTATGTAGGCCATGACAACTTGTAGAAGTTTGTTGTCAGATCAAGCCAATGCTGTACACACTTTCCAGTTCCATCAATAAAATTTGGAATCAAAGATGGCATCTTATTATTAGAACAAAAGGTAGATGCATCAAACAATCAAAATAACTTAGAAAGCACGTGCAAATGAAATTGGTTAATTGTCTCAAACAATGCAATTAACCTCCACTTTTAACTGCCCATTATCTCCAAGTAAAATCATACACTGCTAGCAGAGCCAACTAAGAAAAAGATTTCCAAAAACATTAAAGGTTCCATTGACAAACATTATTACCAGAAATTCTGGGACAACATAAAGCTCCAAACTTCAATGTGTCACTTCAACCGGTTTCTGTTAACAAACAAGAAAGAATCAGCAAAACTTGTAATCCTCATGTGGCAGACCAATACAAATGCTGGCTATTAGTTGAGGCAGGCCACAAATCTCCATACTAATAGGTAAGAAAATCCAAGCCATTCAGGTAGGTCAATTTTGATAATTTCCCCATATTTCACAAATTTACGTCCATCCAAGTTATTCTCCTTACTGGATACTTAATGAATTTGGATTGTGCATTGGTGAACCAAATGAAGAATTTGGATTGTGCATCCAAGTTAATCTTCCTATGGTGAACCAAATGAAGAAGGGAAGCACTGCGCTTGAGTACAAAGCAGAATATAGGCTTTAGAGACTAGTGCAGTAACACCCGCTGACACACTCAAATAGCCACCCAGTATGTTATTTCCTAGATATGGTCATGAAGACACTAATTCAGAAATCTGGCCCATTTACTTCCATATTCAAACCAAGGATATAACATGGACTTTAACCAAGGTTATAAATTCTCTTCACTAGGCATTTCATTTTTTCATTACAATGAACCTTTTGGGATTTAATCACTGCAAATAGCATACATATACTTTGTATTACTCAAAAGTGAAATGTATTCGCCAAAATATCGGGTTGAAAATTAAGCACATGTACCTCTTCCTTATTGCCTTTGCCTCTGGTAAAGAACTTGTATCCCCCATAGAAGAGCAAACCCCAACCGGATAAAGAGACAATTACAAACTGCACAAGAAAAAGACAAATACAAAATTAACAAGTCAATGCCCACCATGTAAAACCATCAGATAGCGTTGTTAAATACGCTTTCAAATAGCTAAAGTTGTTAGCGTCTCTGTAACTATTTTATAGTGTTTGGTTGAAATCTATGAAAGAGGTATTTGAAACCAAAAACAGTGATCAACGCACTTGATAGGTGCTTTGAAAAAACTGTTTCAAATCACAACTCACTAGCACCTGAATTACATTTCAGAGAAGCAATTCATAGGAGTTTTTCCAAGAAAACCCTTTCAGATGCTTCTGTTGAAAACGGTTTTACTCAAAATAGGTTTCTACAAAATTACTTCAAAACGTACATATCGATAATTAGCCAAAAGATAAAAATTTCAACGAAACACCTGAAAAAGCCGATATTTAACTAAAAAATCCATAAAAAACAATAAAATAAAGGACTCACATGCTCTTCCTTCCATTTAGACGGGCTCATTGGGTCTTGCCAGAAATTAATCTTTGGTGGACCATGGTGATCTGCGGTAAATCAACAAAAAAGAAAAACTGAATCATGAACCGAAACGCTGTGTAATCGAATTTCTGGTCCGAGTAAATTAGATCGGGAGTCATTGTAGGATGAAGACGCAATAAACACGTTTAAGGTTAATAAATCTAAAAGAATAAATTACCAGCAGCACCAGCAAGACCACGCCGATGAATGAGCGAGGCGGCTTGAGAAGATGGTCTGGAAGAGGAAATTCGAGCTATCGCTGAAGCGGCTTGACGAGCTGCGAAAGTAGCCATGGCTCCGAGCTTGCTACCGATGGTTGTTGAAGGCGATCAGCTGACGGAAGCGGAAAAAAAAATAAAAAAATAAAAAAAAATAACCAAATAGCAATGCGACAAATTGAAGAAACTGAAGTACACGCGACGTATTGTGGTTTTTTCATTTGGTCTACTAAAACGGCGATTCTGACATGCGTTTTGGAGAATAACGAAACGCGTTTTTATCTGGCTGAAACGGCTTGAAAGAATGCGTATTACTGAGACTCGTCAATTTTAACATAATATAAACTAACATGGTATTAATATTATGGATTTAAAGTGTAATTTAACACAATTCAAACATCAAATTCATGGAAATTACAAATAAATAAGACCAAATTTCGTTTCTATTACACTTAAATGAATCAATTAATTAATTCAAAAAGAATTTATTTCAATTTTCTAAGTGTACAATAAGATTTGAACAAAGGAACAGAATGAATTCTCTATGAAACAATATTGTCAAAAGAATTTGAAAACTGGAAAACAAACAAGCAGCAAATGGGCATTGGCATTTTTGGTAACACTACTGTGGGGCTCTCTTAGGAAGCATAGTTATTAAAATGGGGAAGAGAATGACAATAATGAGAACAATGGCTAGAACAATGGCAATGCAATTCCATTTCCTGGAGCTTTTCTGGGTTTCCCGAGCTATTTCCAGCTGGTCGGTTCCTCTCCTTACAAATGAATTTGCATGCGCGACATGGCTCTCGATGTCATTTAGCTGGTGCCCTTGTGCTTCTACCAATGCAAACATGTCCAGAAAAACCTGGTGAAGTTCAAGCAAGTTCTTCTCAATCTCCTTCACAGCATCATGCCTTTCTTGTATCTCTGAAATCGTGTCCATAATCTGCCCTCGCCCTTGTTCTTGAATTGCCTTTTGAAGGAAATTCTCACTTTCTCCACTTGATATTAAGTTTTCAATCATTTGTTCATCTGCTTGTTGTCCAGTTACTGTAAAATACCTTCTCTCAATTGTTTCCTTGTACTCGGCCGTCATTTTGGCTCTCAGCTGTTGAAAATCATCCATAACATCCTTTAGTTTCTTCCCTAAACCAGCAACTACAGAAGTTCTGGTTCTATCCACGGAGGACCCTGGTCCACATCCAGCAATTTTTCGTTGATCTGCATTGGATTTTTCAAGGGCTTCAAGTTTTCCCTTAATGACTTTTACCCGTTTCAGGACTTGCGCAACATCAGCATCCATTTGTGCTCGAATCTGCTTCATGGTTTTGGCATTGTGGGCAACTTTGCTCTCTTCGTTTGATTCCTGTAACCTCTTGTAGAGCTTCTCGACAGTTTTCATATCCTCTTTGACATTCTCTACTTCTTCAAAGAACTTGTCGAGATTCGTCGTCTCATTTCCAGACTGCGCTCCGGTCTCCAGGTCAACCTGGTTACCGGAGTATTTCTTGAATGAACTTGAAATAAGATCGTTCATTTTGGCAGCCTTCTTGTACCAAAAACGCTATCTGTCTTATCTCTTGTTAACAAACAGGTCTTTAGGGGGAATTAAAATCCCCGCAGGATTGAAGGAACGTTCTTGTCTTTGATACTTCTTTCTGTGTTTCTTCTTCTTCTCCAGATTTATATACTAATGGATTGTGGGTTTGCTTTCCATTGAAATTTGGAGGAAGAAGTAGAGAAAATGGTAGAAGCAAAACCTTCATCAAGAGAAGAACTGGGTTCACGTTGGGTAGGTATGGAAATTATTGAGGCTTGGACCAGTCAGAGGCTTGCAGTGATTAATTCCCTGTGACCGGCCAAATCAACCTAAGGACAATCGTTAAAGAAGGAGATAATATGCCACATGGCAACTTATCATTCAAGAAAATACCTGTAGAATTGGGTTTGACCTGGTCTTAAGTCCAACGTAATTAGATTCTTTTATAGTATTAACCCATTTTATGCTAAGCTGTTATACAAATTTATCTAATTGAAATTCAATTGTATATTAATTTGGGATCTTAATCAATGAAGACGTGCCCCTCAAACAGCAAGGCATGTTTTGTGAAGAGGCAAATGGATTAATTACAAGAAACGTGAAGAGCGCTTGTTATATGATCTTTGTAATTCTTAGACAATGTAATAAAATTCCAATCAGATAATTCAAAGTTTTCAAGTCGGCATGATCTGGCAATATCGAGTGTTGAATTCAATCAGTTTTCCCTGTAAAGTTGTCTGGCAGACTCTACCTTGAACGAGTACCACGTAATATTTGAGAAATCATAATGGATTTATATTATAATGATATGCTTACTTGTTTAACACTGGCAAGAGAATGAAAGGAGCTCTGCCGTCTTGAGAAATGAGAACTGCTGATTTTCTGTGCAAGTTGAGATTAGGAAACAGAGCAATGAGATTTACACATTCGAAAATTTGTCCTTCATATACATTTAGCTTCTGGAAATCATGACTGCCACAAACATGGGAAATGAACAATTGGTTTTCTATGTATTTCGTCTTCTACTTAAAGAAAGTAGTTCTGAATCAGAGTCTGAATAATAGGTGTCATTCTGAAATACGTACATACTGAATTGAAAATATTTTTCTTTCAAGGATAATAGTTAGTTATTCGCTGAAAATTGGAAGTTTCCTCCATCATTCTTGGGGATTACAAGTGTTAATCAAATCTAGATTACATTTTCAAATCCTAGTATTCTATCCATTATCCAATATTCTAGTGCTAAACCCTCCACCATAGATAAACATGAAAGACGCTATGAATGGATTCCTTCTTCTAGGTTCTGTTGCTGCTGCTGCTGCAGTTGTTGCCCTGATTTCAATTGAATAATGTAACAATTTAAACTTCTCTCCTGAATCTGTGCTCATAAAATCAGAAGGTAAGTTACTGAAAAATGCCAACCAGTTTAATTAGTTACATACACAGAATTCATTTTGACTTTTTAATTTTGCTGCTCGATATTAACTTTTACCTTTTTATTTAAGATTTTTATGTTTAGAGGAGGTAATGCTTCAGTATTATATCACATAAGTTACTCTGATGATGCTATCTCACAGAATATATTCGAGTTATGAAGGTTCTATTTTTCACCTCTTGCATGGCTATGGTCCTAGAAAGTTCAAGGCACTCCTCCATGAGCAACTTCTCTTGTGCAACCGTCTCTGCTAATTCTGAAAGTAATGAAACAGTACTCTCAGCCTGTCGACAAAACAACTAAGAAGTTAAGCTCATATCATAAGCACGAGGACTTAAGTATTAGTTCAGTATGCGTGCTTTATAAGAACACAGCTTACAGATGGTGAAAAACTAGCTAGCATTGACTTGATGGAAGCGGTGAGATCAGATGCATGCCAAATTGCAATGGAAGCTTCTTGTGGGTCTACCTGCAAACTTAGTTTTGTCAGTAAGAGAATTTATTATTAATTACCAGAATAATACAATTCAGAATCAGATTTTGAGTTTGAGTTTTCATTGGCCAACCTTTACTCCTTCAATGAGGGGCACTCTGCAAACAACAGAATGCAGACACTCTTTCGTCACGGAAACAGCTGATAAGTGTTGTCTTTCCATATCTCCCCAGGATTCCAGTGGCTTAATCTACAGATATGATTACATCAATCTATGTGATTGATCATAATAGAGTCTTAGTATAGTTAATTGTTACTTACTTGAGACTGAAGTATAATGTCCAGCTTCATCTGAAGCTTTTCATTCTGAAACAGTAATTTCTTATGTACCACTGTATGTTGCAAATTTGTCAGATTTTCCCAAGCACACAACAAATTGTTCTGCAAAACCATAGCAGAGAGGTAAATATACGAGAAGCTGAGTACTTTTTATCGTCCTATAACAATATAAGCTGATTATGCAATTGTGTTATCTCATTCTAATTTTTCGTCAGCACCCGAAAGCCCTTCAATTTCGTCTGATCAGATTAATTAATATTTTGATTAACTTAGAAACAAAAATTTTCGAGCTCAAACAATACCAAAGAGTCAACTAGGATTTGCAGGCACAAAATATTAAACTACACATTAGCTTGTCATTACTTGAAATATAATTATTAGAAGTATTAATAAGAAAGCAATACTTTGAAAAACTATAATAAAATATCGAACTTGCGTAGCTAGTGGTTATTTCTCCTATATGGCTTGTAAACTTTGTAACAAAAAGGCAAAAATTAATCATACAGATACCTCCACTTGATTAATTATTTCCCCATCCACAGCATCAGCTCTGGCATTTGCATATCGCCACTGCAACAACCGATTATGAAGCAGCCTCAACTGATGAACAACCTCGACATCTCCTGAACTCAGTGGTGACGATGAACTTTTCTTACTCTTGAACAAGTCTAACCCCAAATGCAGCAATTTCTCCATACCTTTGGCTCTGGAAGGACTAGTAGGCGGTTTCAAACTTGAAAACGACATCGGCCTTTGCTTGCTCTCAACCGACATGGGCGGCGACCCTGATCGCCCTGGCGACAAGGCCCACCGTGAAGTTGCACTTCCGTACCCAGTCAGTGAATTAGCCCTCTTGATTGCGTTCTTTATAGTAAATTTCTTCAGTTTTGGAGAACCATCTAGTGATACCGGATTCTGAACGTTCGAATCTGAATTCATTCTTTTAGGCCTAGTAGATACATCCTGCAAAT
This sequence comes from Cedrela odorata, assembly GCA_035584115.1. NCBI lineage: Eukaryota > Viridiplantae > Streptophyta > Magnoliopsida > Sapindales > Meliaceae > Cedrela > Cedrela odorata. The sequence goes on along the minus strand of JAXCLQ010000001.1, from coordinate 2,786,993 downwards.
ATTTTGAAGAAACTTCTATACCAGATTTTCGGAAACTTCGAGAGGAATCTTTACTGATTGCCGGAGAGTTGCAATCTGTAGTACTTGAACATATGTCACTACACTCGGATTCTGATTCAAGATTGTCTAGAAAATTGTCTGATTGTCGCCGATGCGATTTTCTGTAAAGGGCATTTTCATCAACAGATAATCTTCCAGGAATAATTCCTGAATTATGCGACGAAGAATTTGATGAAGATGAAGATGAGGATGATGATTTTCCTGGAAACCTTAACTTTCCCGTGTATCGCATGGACCCTCCAAGAATTGGTCTATGATTTACTTTTGCACTCTCTTTGTCTTTTTCATTCTCAAACCTACTGAACTCACTGCAACTTCTTTGCCTACTAAGCGAGAAAACATTATTACTTGATGATATCTCACCATTTTTACGGTCAAGATAGTCTTTTAGTCTTTCATTTCCGAGATGCTCGGCGAGGGTGCCTAGATTCTTATTCGATGATGAAGTAGTGGAAGAAGGCCAAAGGCCTCGAATGAAACCTGCAGAGGACTCTTCAAGACTTCGATGCTTTCGGTTATCCGGCGGAGTTGATGGTTTTCCTCCGCGATGCGGAGAGTAAGGATGGTTTGGAGATGGGATTCCCATATCTCGAGATGGAGTTGAGTTTGGAGAGAGGAATCTTGAACTTACCTCTCTTGACTTTGGTTTTCTTGTCTTGAGAGATTGATCTGTAAGCACTGTTTCACTAACACCCTTCATTGTTACTTTCAGAAACTGGAAGAGAGAGATGTTTCAGCGATTTTTGAGGTATTGTTTCCTTAGAAAATGGATGAGAAGAAAAACAAACGTTTGAAAGTGGCGGCAAACTAGATATAGATACATACACAATTGGCCGGCGAACCACAAGGCTTCTGTTTTTATTGGACTGAAGTTACTTAAATATCCCTCTATGTTCAAAATTTAAATTGATTTATCCAAATAAAAGATTTAATCCATGGATTGAACTTTGGTCAGGTGTAAATATTCGGTAACAGAGTTGAGAAACAAGTGTTTTGAATAGAAGACGGTAGGACTTGTACAGAGACATTGGGCAGTACTAGGAGACAAGACTTAACACGGAAAGTAGAAGCAGTTATTCTGAGGATTTCAGCCACGTATGTTCTGCCGGCCGGCATTGTATGTTCCAAGTGGGGTTCGTGGGCTCCTGACACGTGGCTAATATATTAATTTTTGTCACGATTATTCATTAGAAAACAAAAGAAAATAAGAAATGTTAACATTTGGCAACAACAGTGAATGAGTAGCCAAAGCTCGGACTCTTTTACGATGAAGTGCTAAAAACTTTTGGCTGTGAAAATGAGACAACTATGGACCCATCGTCTTAATGGTTTGATTTGATGAACCTAATGTTCCATGACACAATTGTTGATTGATGCTAAAACCACTTCACTAATCTTTTGACTACACCTTTTTTGAACGACAGAATTGTTAAGAATTACAAATAAGCCCAAAAACAAAATGAATGAAAATCTCTCAAAAACTTATCGCTGATGCCGGGGATCGAACCCGGGTCACCCGCGTGACAGGCGGGAATACTCACCACTATACTACAACGACTTATCTGTGAAAGGTAGCCCAGGATATAAATATTTAATTAATTTTCATTAAACAACAACATCCAAACCAATAATTGATACACCAGGAGCATAGTAGTGTGTACCAATCACACCGACAATAATTTGACAAGTGTTGTGAAATAAACTCCATTCTAAGAAAATACATAATGAAAAAATGTGAATTGAAGCTAATACTTGAATGTTGTTTACAGCTCAATCTAGAATATTGACTGAAAAAAATTAGTTACTGAACAATCCCTGAGAAATTGACATGAAATCTATACAACAGACAAAATAGAACACTGAACTGCCCATGTTACAAACGGCCATGCTTGATCTTGCAAAAATCTTACAAGCATTCTTGATCATAAAATCTAGTTCTTCTGATTCAAGCAATTTGCTGTGGAAGTGATGAAACTTACATGTCCAAATCAATGAAAATTGCACTGTTGCAATAGAGGATGAGTATAATCAACGTACTTCTCCCATAGGGGCTTGTACTTTTCCATTCCAATCTTCAACCATGGTTTTGAGTTTCCATTGTAGTGCAGAACAGCACCTTTCTCTATTAACAGAGGATCAACATTTGTATAGCCCAACCCCAGTACATGCCATGTGGGATTCAATGGTTCTGTCAAGCCGTAGAATGTCAATAGTCCAGGAGGTAATGTACCAAGTTTCCACAATGTCCGGTCTACATTCTTTTCCTGCCAGTAATGGTATATACCAGTCACATTCCTTTTCCTCCACTCAACTAAATCAAAAACATTCATCCCAAATGCCCATCCGCATGCATCAGGATCAAAATGTTCTCGTATAAGAGGGTGAGAGTAATTCAAGTATTTATGATATCTATGAAATGTCTCCATGCATGTCTCAACAGCTCCATTGACATTACCATTCAAGTTAATTGAAAACAGAGTAGACAGGTCTTTCTGAACAACAACATCATCATCAAGAAAAACCACCTTCTTCAGTGCAGGGAAAACTTCTGGAATATAAAACCTCAGATGATTAAGCATAGACAGATATTTAGGGTTCCGGAACTTGATTGGAGTCCGACCATCACCACTATTACCAGAAAAATAATAGCTCTGTGTTTCAGAGTCTTGAAGCTGCTTAAGTACCGGAACATAAGAAACATTCAACCATTTGAAGTCCTCAAACTTCTGAACCTCAACATTTACTCCCTTAAAACTGTTCATGGCAAACCAGGCCTTCATTGGAGCATAGTTTATTTCATCAGTAACAAGATGAAAAACAACCATATCTGGATTTTTTGAGTTTAATGCGGTTGAATTGACCACCACTGAAGTTGCCAGGATGTTGTCGGAAAAAACACAGAAATGATAGAGATTATTATCTTTAAGTTTATCCATTTGCTTTCTCTCCTTAAGTCTCCTCTGCAAACTTAAATTTCCAAACCATTCAGTGGTTAACCTAACACCAAGGCAGTATAGACTTTTTGGAACTTCTTCGGCAGCAATTTGTCCATACTTGGAACTCTTCTCATTCACAGAACTCATCTGTTCTTCGAGTGCTTGAATTTTGGCTTTCAGTCTCATGATCATTGTTGCACTGTCATAATGAAGTTGCTGTGCTTGGTAGAGTAAAAGCGCCATATCATGAATTGCAGTTTCCGTTTCTCTGGATGTCAAAGGTGTTCTTCTTGTAGCAGCATTTGAGAGAAGTACTTGTGAATTGCGGATCTGGGCACTTAATTCCCAAGCAAATTGAAGATTGTTGCTTTCTTTTGCAATCACAACAAATGCTTTTGCAAGAGAAATTTGGTCGGTAAGTTGCCTGGTAACTGACCTAGCACTCAACATTTCATCAGTGATGTTCAGACCTTCCATTATCCTGTCATGCCTGTCATATCTCTGCAAAGCACGAACAGCAAGATTTTTCAATTATTCAATGGGGATATGAAAAGAAAAAGGTAAAGCAGTCATTATCATTGTAAACAAAAGAGACAGCAAAACTCAATCTTGTTTTAGAAAATCTCATAAGAAAGTGTTAGTTTCATCAAACAGCAAGATCCCACCAATGTACAATCTTGACCACAAAAATGAAGTAACAAAATTATTTTGATAGAAGATGTCAAAAAAAGGAACTCAAAATTTTTACCTGTAAAGCAAAGTATCAACAGTATTGACTTAGTTTCTAATAATTTTGTTATCTTCTGCAATAAGTTACCCAAAAAGATCCTCACATCAAAATGACTCAAAGTGGTGCCATGCTCAGTGCATGAAAGCTGACAAAATATCTAATGGAAGTGGGAAACAGGTTAATCTAAAATTAAGTTTTCTGCATCACGTTCTTATAGATTTGAAAAAAGAAAAATAATTCTTCACATTAGAAACCAGATTTGAATGTATTATTGCATTATCTATATAAGTTTATAATTACCTTGCTACCTTTATATGAAAAAAAGACCTTGATCAGATGAAGTGAATATACAATGGATAGCCACTTTATTCTTCCAAAGCATCATAAATAACGATCCAACACCAATTATTGCAAATAAAAAAATTAGAAATCGCAAGTGAAGGCTCTATTATTGGCTATAAACTCCCTTAGTCTCACTGAAAATATCTCAAACAACTCTATCACATAAACAGGCACAACTCCACAAAATTTTCAAGAGAGTTTGATTGTTTCTATTGAAGCATAAATTGTTCTGCATAAACATTCCAGATCCTAGATAGAAATCTTTTACCTTTCTTTTTCATACTATCTAAGGGAATACTACTTTTCCGGTACAACTAGAAGAGAAGACATATAACTGCTACTATATACGATCTTTAAGCTTCATAAAATGATGGCATCTCAATTTACACATGATCTCCATACAAAATAATATTTTTTCCCTTTTGATGCCAAAACAAACCTTCCGCCTTTCTGTCATTTTCCTACCATGTCAATCCAAAGTACCTCGCCTTATCCTCAAATACACCTAAAACGGCCATCTAATTCACCGACTCTAGTAGTAAAGTTTCCTCATCCTAGAAGGGTCAAACATGCCATCAACTGAACCACAGATCTCACCACATGTTCTCGTATTTTTGTTCAATATGTTCAGTGAATTTGAGTTTAACTGATTGGTTTTTCTGCAAACACATACAACTTCTTAGTTTCTCTGATCTGTAAATAGAATAAACATAGATCCTAACGAATGGATGACCTAGTCACAGCAAACTTGTAATGCTTATAGTATTTTTCCATTTTTTCTATTTCCATCTCAAATTTGATTCAGTTAAAATCTCTATAATAATCTTGAAAACATAGAACCGAAAATGGCAGCCATAGGCAAACTTGGAATGCAGTAACAGTCATTCCAGCTAATGAATACACGACCAACCAGTATTCTTTTGGCGAACCAAATTCTTTTAGAGAACGGAAATCCATTAAGACAAAGAACTCATACTAGTTTATATATACCTAATTGAAGATGCATGCACTTCTTAGATCCTAAACACCAAATATCAACAGCATCACTCAAGAACAAAATGACACATCAAACCGCAATTTCATGAATCATGTTAAGTCAAGGTTGTTCTAATTTTAAAGATCGAAACTTGCACCCCCCATCCAGCCAAATGACACTTTTAGTCAAACCCCACCCCAGTTAAGTATGTTCCTTTCCCAATCAAAATCATGAAAAATTGCCTATTTCCCCAACAATTTCTCAGAAACCAAACAGAACTCAGATTCCCAAATAAATAAATAAACATAAAAAAAAAAAAAAAAAAAAAGAAAACGAAAAAGTCCTGACCTTGGGCAAAGTGGGTCTGGTTTCAATCTGACTCGCTTTGCTCAAAACAACAATGAAAAACAAAACCCCTATCCCGCACAATGTCCACCACACAACGTGCGATATTCTCTTCCTCACTGGCCTCCTGAAATCCGTCGTTCTTCTCCTCATTTTCAATTGTCAAAACTCAATTTCCAGGGAGAATGTTATAATTTTCCCGAAAAAAGAGTTGGAAGAAAACTTGAAACTGTTAGGGATTGAGCAGAAATGGATATCGTGGATCTGAAAGATAATAAGGGTGGTTTCAAATATGAATGAGGAAACAAATCAAGAGTTTTTGTAGTACAATTCTATGTGCTTGAAGACTGCTTGAGGATTACCACGAACTGAAGTGAAGCAAAGGTTTTATTTTCTTTTTTCCTTACCCTTATCTTTGACAATGACACGAATCAGTTATAGGATCTGCAAATGGGCTGCGACAGTGATGATGGCTGTGATTTTTCATATTTTCTGTATTTTTTTCTTCAAGTTTTAGGTACAGAGTTTGTAATAATCAAGCTTAGTCTCCATCAGTGAAGTTGACTAGTTGATTGGGCGAGCGGTTGTGATCCTTCCATGTCAGGAACATGATTCTTATATTAAATGTTTACTTAATTAAATAAAATAAAATTATTTTCCCAAACTTAAAGCTACAAAATTAGTGCCAGTCAGTGGCTTTGTTTTTGTAATCGACGATGGATTATGAATTTGATTATACACTACTTCAATCTTGATTACATGTAGTGAAGGCAGGCAGTACGATTTCTCAGCCATTACAACACGTTACAGCACTTGAATGCAATGTAAAGCGATTAACTAACCATGTTTTAAGACTTTTCTTGTCACGCATACTCGAATCTTAAGTAGAAATTAAATATTGTAGCCAATGCTGCCTGCCTAAATGAAAGACTTATCAGAAGCAACTAAATATTTAACAAGAGCAGAAGAAATTCAACAGCTTTTCTTACTTTCTCCTTAAATTTAGAATTAATGATTAAGAATTATAAACTTTCATCAAGGATCCAGAGATTTCATATCCTCCAAAGCCACAACCTTTGCAGCTCGGCCATATTGATACTACAATGTTCCTTCATGAACCACAAACAAAATTAATCATATTTTCCATACAAAATTAAACTAACATGAAATTAAATGAAACAAAATAAACATCCTGCAGTCATTACTTGATAGGATATCTATAATTCTTTTTTTTTTTTTTTCATTTTTGAAATATAGCAAAAGATAGACAACCCAAATAGGGGTAGCCTTCCCACAACCCAAATATCCTCTGCCAGGGGCATATATACTCTCTAGAAAGGCCTGTGGAAACTTCCTATGTTAAACAGTGTGTGAATAAAAGCAGCATCACTAACTAATGGAATCTGAACATACAACCCAAAAAGAGCACATGTAACGCAATGCAACAAGACAGTGATGTATGCAAATCCGATAGCTGCCCAGAACTGCATCCCAAACGTACCATGATAGTGAATAAGGGGCATAAAATTGCATGTATACCACATAATCTGCAGGGCAGTTTCCAACAACATGCCCATCATCAAATGGAACCTAAAGAAGTGAGGCCAGTCCTTGTTCTTCACAATTCCAACATATGCAATGTAGCAATATATCAAAGTGAACCAGCTTGGTAACCTTGTGATAGCTCCTGGGACAAAGTACACCAAATTTTCAAACAACTCATAGTGTTGTGAGAAGGGTTGGAGATAAAACCCTACATCTGATATCTGCAAAGCTATCAGATAAGGCACACATGCTAAAGTCCTCCACCACCACTCTGGCTTCACAGTTATTACAGGCAAGCGGATACCAAATGCATCCTTAGCTGCAGCTCTTGGGAGTATTGGAGATCTTTGTTGTGTAGGTAACATCGAGTTTGTGTGTGACAGTATCTCTCGTTCTCCGCCAAAAAACAAGCTTGATGTTGAAGAAAATTGAGAAGGTGGAATTCCTACAATTAAACATATCAATGGTAAGAACAAATTTGGCACAATTCATAAAGTCTTTTAGATGTTCCAAAGCACATTTACATCTCAAGACATAAAGACGTGCAAAAACTTGACAATAGGATGTCTATCATTTATTTAGTGTTTGGGTGGAATGGTTGAAACTGTTATAAGAACAATTTAAAGAATGTCTATTTGGTGGCATGCTTTAAAATGTAAACCACAGCTTATTTAAAACAAACTTTCTTTGCCCCGACACCATTGGATGTGTAAATCCTGATCATAATTATTTTGGGCAGCCAAAAAAAATCATGAACGAAGAAATTAGTATACCTGTAGACAGAGAATGCCCCTTGTGCGATCCCCGAGAACTAGAACTACTTGACAAAACTGGATAGTCTGACACATTAGAATTGAATGCAACAACTGAAGGCTTATACGCCCTCCTGAAGGTCTGGGCACATCTATCTTCAATCACATTCTTGCACCTGAATTAAGACCAAGGTTACAAGTGGAACACTTAGATAAACATAAAAATAGCAATTGAGACATTTATTAGTGTGAAATGAGCCTTCAGTTTTCCCTTAATTTTAATTTGCAAAACCTCCATCACAAAGTAAAATAAACATGTTTGTTAAAATTATTGATGAGGACCCAACCAATCAGCCCAATAATTGTTAACTCTTGAGCAATTACATTTAATTGCAGTTGCCTATTAAAAAAAGGGTCAAAATACTTTGCAACAATCATCAAGAATTCCAGGTAACATAGCTTTTTCTGTAAACAATTCTTATAATCCAAATGAGGTCTTGATAGAATTTCACGTTAATCTGTTTCTAAGAGATGCTTCAAAAATACCACATTTATTCTATTCTGTTCTTTTTATTACAGATAAAAAGTAGAAAAATAAAATAAAATAAAATAAAATAAAATAAAATCCAAGCCATGGAACTGTCACCATAACCCGAAAACAGAGCCAAAAATTGAAAAAAAAAAAAAAAAAACATGTTTGCCGAAAACTTAAAACCCCAGATGGCGGAAACCCTAAAAACAATTATTAATCACTCCAATTATATGTATAGTAAAGAATTGTCAACGAATGAAAATTACAATACCACAATAATCAACATATAAACAGAACTTGATCCGTTTAACACTAATAAAGAAAGATTCTTAAGAAAATTATAAAAGAAAATAGCGGGAAGAGAAGCGCTTACCGGCGAGCGGCAAAGGCAGTGGAAGGGAGAAAGGGAGAAGGTTCGATGATGTTGCAGCAGTTATGGGTGGACACCCTAGCCGCAACTGTAGAACCCATGTTCGCTCTGCTCACAAGAACAGAACGAATGCTGTTTTCTTTTCATGCAAGAAAGCGTAACTAGTTTCCGTTTATAACGTGGGGTGTTTTGGTAATTATCCCAATGATTTGGGGCACTTATATTACTGGAATCCACTTTTCTCGATTGTTCTTTACCGACTCTGATATTATTGGGCTTTGGGCCTGTTACAAATTTGGGCTTCAAATCTTTGTGACCCGAATATATATATATATATATAAATAATATATAATTCAAATAAAATTAAACTAATAATATATAAATGATGTAAAATTTATGTAACAAAATTAAAATTTTTGATCCTAATATACATATTTCATGTGTACCTTAAGTAATGCAATGAGTGGTATAACCTTCTAGGTGATAAATTGGTACAATTTTCATATGATTATAGTACTAAATCATAATTATGTAAATAATATTATCAATAAATATATATTTTTATTAAGTTTTCTTTTATCTATTATGTGATTTCACTTCATATTCTTCTATTTAATTTTACAAATTGAAGTTTAATTAAAAAGATAAATTACTTTCATTGTCGTGATATATATTTATATTTAACTCGTTAAGTTAAATAAAAAAAATTAATTTAAACAAATAAATTGAAATAAACCTCGTACAAAATTTACTTTAAAAAATCTAAATAAATAAGAATGTCAATTATTATTTACATATGAAGTTGCATGTTCTTACTCGGTGGTGCGGACTAAGTAAGCGTTACTATTTTAATCTCGGCTTAGTTTCATCACTTGCATAAAATTGAACTATTCAAAATCATTCAATTTTATGTAAGTATTAAAGCTACATATCTTATTTATTCTTGTGTCTAAGCATTGAAATTCCATCTTTTTGGCTAGAAGACACTTGAATTTATATATATAATATTTAGTTTATTTCTAAGCATTGATGTTGTATATTACAAACTTATCTTGACATCATTCACTTACCTATGAGAGTGAGATAGAGATATAAATTTAGATATACAATATCAATGCTTAAAAAATTATTAAACATTAGGTATGAATTCAAATGTCTTCTAGCAAATAAGATGTAACATCAATACTAACAAAAGGGTATTAACCCATGTGAATGAAGAAATTAAGAAGAGATTAAAGTAATGCTTACTTATTCGGAGTGTCAAGCCAAGTAAGAAGATGTAACTTTACATATAAATTATAACTGAAATTATTATTTATTTAGATTTGTTTTTAAGTAAAATTTGTAAAACTAGAAACTTCGTTTTTATTACATAATAGACAAAATCTCAGTAAATTGTCTGAAATCCAGCACCAAAATCTAATCACATTTCTAATCCTTATCCTTTCTCAGGCCTATTTCTTGTTCAAGATTCACACACATAAACATTTCAAAAACCTAGATTTTGTTCACACTGACACAACAACCGCGACTTCCTTTTATGATCAGTTGTAATCATAGTCATTGCAACAATGGTCAAGGCGGCGATGAGGCGAAAGAGATTAGAAACGGCGGCGGCTGACAACGGAAAAAGAATCGACAGGATATCCAGTTTGCCTGACCATATCATTCACCATGTCATGTCTTTTCTTCCTATCGAAGATAATGCTAGATCCAGCGCCTTGTCCAAGTGGTTCAGATGGACCTGGACTACTTTTCCAATCATCGATTTCAATAAAACTTGTGCTTCGAGTTTCTTACGAAACGGTGATGGTGATGGACAAGAGAGGTTATTAAATTTCATGGGTGATTCTCTTCGAAGTCGTGCGCCAGACATAGCTTTGCAGAAGTTCAGGTTTGATGGTTTCGTTGTTAATACGGAGTCTGATAATCGGATTGATAACGCTATAATTTATGCCTTGGAGAACAAGGTGAAAGAGCTAGATCTTGACATTCACGTCTGCAATATCAATAGCGTATTCGCTTATAATTTTCCATTGATTTTATTTCCTGCGAAATCAGTTACTCTTTTGAAGCTCCAAGGTTTCAATTTGGAGAATCTAGATCTAACAAAATTTCCATCGGTTGAGGAATGTAGGCTAAAAGACTGCAATGGGTTAAGAATTTTGAAGGTTTCAAATCCTAAACTCGAAGCACTGGAGATTCGTAACTGTGCTATATTAGAGAAGATTGAGATTTTAGCGCCTAAGCTAGAATCTTTTGTCTATGAAGGGGGGTTCAGACAAGCTGAGAGCCTGATCTCAACTTGTAAGTTTCTCAAAAAACTTGAGTTACATTATGTTGATGTAACAGATCAATGGGTTGGGGAGAATGTGCCTGAACTTCCTTTCCTCGAGAATCTTATACTGTCTCGCTGCTATTTGTCGAAAAGGATTAAAATTTCTTATGAAAAGCTCAAAAGTTTTCAGTTGCTTCGATGTCTCGGATTAGAGGAGGCTGAAATCCTTGGTCGAAATCTAGTCTTATTTCGATACGAGGGTAGAGTGCTTCGCTCACCTTTATTTACTGATTCTTCTCGTTTAGAAGGAGAGCTACTATTGGAAATAGATTCACAAACACCAACAAATGCAGAATGGTACGAAGGACTGAGAGATTTTCTTGGACGCTTTGATCATTGGAAATTGTTAATGATCGAATGCACTCCTCTACAGGTATATTTATCTTTAAAAAAATAAATTTATTTAGCTTTATTTTTTTAATAAATGTTAATTAATATATAATACCATGTTTCAGTATCAAATTAGTACTTATAATTCTCTTTGTTTTTAGTTTTTTATTTTTCCTGAAGATGTGAGGGAAAATCTGCTTCCTCCATTGTTTGACATCAAGCATCTAAAGGTAAAAATGGATTCACTGCCGCAAGATGTTGTAACATTGGTGGAAAGTTTGCTTTGGCTTTCTCCTCTTGTAGAGACTGTGTCTATCGTTTCAAGGTTTGGAGAGAACACCATAAAGGTAATGTAAATGTTTTATTTGTGCATTGTCATCAAATATTATATATATGTTTATATGTACGAATCAACCAGGTATTTATCTTCAGGCTTTAATTATTTAAAACGTGTTTCGGATTTCAGTTGTTTAATTTTCAGTTTAATGGATCATCTAGTAAACTCTTCATTGTCTGTGATCAAGTTCCACTACTAATATGTTTTGAATTATCCTTTTAATTCTTTCTGCTTCATTTATGTGTACAAAAACATCATTTTCATGTCATGCATACTGTATTTTACAGCTTCAGCATGCTAAGGCAGAGATAAGGGAGGCTATGGAAGATATGGATATGAATCTAACCTGCTGTTGCACTCAGATTATTAAGTGCTGGCGACATTACTTGAGCGAAGTTTTAATGGTAAACTTCAATAATAGTGACAATCAGAGGCTTATGGAGTTCTTCAAAAGTGAAACTGTAAGGTTGAAAACTATAGTGACAACTCAAACTACTTCAGAAGCTAGCAAATTAAAACTGAATGAAGAGGAGAATGAAGAAGACGAGAATGAAGAAGACTTTGAGTATGAATAATTCATTCCGCCATAGACCTGTATGCTGTATCTAGTCAGATGTCAAAGGCAGGAGGTTAGTATTTTGTTGTTTGTGTCAGAGTATTTTATGAGAGATGTTGTAACTCTCTTGTATGGGAGTGTATAAAAGTACTGTTGTTGTTGAAACTATGCAATGACATCTCTATACCAATGTTTTAGACCTATCTCTCTTTATTTAATTTCTTTAATTTTGAAAGGCAATATTATGGTTGTTATTCTTTTAGTGCTGGATTTAAATCCTTCGATGAATGAATATCAAATTGGAATTTTGGGGTATGATCAATTCAGTAACTCCTATTCTTGGAGTAATTATAGGCATGAACATCGAAATGGGTGTGAAGGGGAAGTGTTGCAGCTGATTTTGAACTTTGAAGATTCAACAACTTAGATAACTTCTATTTCAGTAGGCTTTATGTCTAAGTATTACAACTAGAAACTTATCAGAATTTCTCTTTAGCTGTAATTCTTCTTTCTTGATAGTCCTTTGCTAGCTCATTTTAGTGTTTGCCAGGTCATTTTAGTGTTGTCTCTTCACAAATTCTCTTGTGGAAAGTTTCCCTTGAAAGATTTTCGAACTTTCCTGGAAGTTTGATAAGATGGGTTCATATTTGGTATTTACAACAAAAGAATAAGGAGACAACTCAGTTAAGAATAAGAAAAGAATAAGGAGGAGACAAGTCAGCATTACAAGCCGTAGAGGATGAGGACAAACAAGAATTAAAGAATAAGAAGGATACAGGTCAGCATTACAAGCTGTCGAGGATTAGGACAAACGAGAATTTATTATCTACTTATGAATTTAGGGAACAAAAGACAAATTTGAATAAATAGCAGTAAACTCCACCTTGAGATTTCTGTTCACATTACCAAGAAATTAAATGATCACCTTTTATTACAGCCCTAAAATCCTTAACGTTCTCATTGTTTGACTACTATTAATGACTCTTCACTGTATCATTACTATGCTCCTAGTAATAGAACATTCATTATTAGTATGAATGGAAAATTACCCATTTATTAAAAAAAAAAAAAAAAGTAAAATAAATATGGGAACCATAAACTGTCCTTATTATGCTGCTAACAATGGGAAATTAGCTATTTACAGAAAAGGTAAAATAATTATGGCACCAAAAATTATCTTTATTATGGTGCTGATAATGGGAAAAAATGGGAAATTACCCATTTATACAAAAGGTAAAATAGTTATGGGCACCATAAAATTATCATTATTATGCTGCTAATAATGGGAAATTACCTATTTATAAAAAAGGTAAAATAATTATGGGTACCATAAAACAGTCATTATTATGCTGCTAATAATGGGAAATTAGCCATTTATAAACAAGTTAAAAAAAAAAAATTATGAATACCATAAAAGCAGTTGATATATTTAATCCTTTTCTTGTTTATGGAAAATTTCCCATTATTAGCAGCATAATAATGATAGGGTGTAGAGTCATTAATAGCAGTCAAGTAATGAGACACATTCCAGCAAAAACCTAGTTTTGTAACCGATGAACAGGCATCAATTCTCCATAATTGTGTGTGAACAGAAACTTCAAGGTGAAATTTACCACTGATGATCCAAATTTGCCTAATTTTGCTTCCTAAACTCTCAGCAGATTCAAAAAAACTTGTTCGATATTGTATTTATCGATACCTATGTGTCATCATACATGCATTAAGAGTAGGAACTAATCTAAAAACTCAAATTGAACTGAGCTAATTAAATAGGATAAAATTAGGTTGAATTCATATGAATAAGATTGTGTGTAGGAGATTCTCTATATAGTCGTTCTTGTTATATTGAAAATAATATTTTGATTACTAAATAATAAATATTATCACATAAAATAACTTATCCATATCAGTCAAACCTAATTTTATCCTATTTAGTCCAGCCCAATTTGAGTTCTTAGACCTGCTTCTATACCCTTAAAGATGTGAGGATACATAATTTCGTACCAATTCTACTATATGTATGCCTAAATCCGATGGAACAATAGCATTCAAATGAATATAGAAACCAATCTCTGTAAACTAGGTGGAAGTATAAAGACAATTCATTTAAAAGTTTAAATGCTTGTAACATATATATTGATTGGATTAAGTGAACAAGGTTATAACTCTGTAAGTAGACTTACAGGAGAAATGCAGTTTCCAAACTCTTCAGGAGTAGAATTTGACTTCAATTTGATGATATCTGTTGCATCTCCAAATTGCATAAAATACTCCCTCATTATTGTACAATTGCGTTTACATAGCCTGGAAAAAAGATTTAGCCTCATTTCCATAACGATGAAGTCATGATAGTTACAGGAATTTAACAAAAGAGAAAGTACAATCAGGCTGCAAGTTAAAGGGACTAGAATCATTCTACATCATTTTAGTAAATAATGTAGAAAATTATAACTTTTAACAGAAAACTTTTGCCATATATTTCCATGGATTAGCCCTGAATATCATGATACAAGGAACAAATGCTGACATCAATCACTCAAGCCTATGAAAGTATTTGAGTTTCTTAAATCTTCAGGTAAATAATACTGACAGATGAACTACTATTTCCTAATAAAGAATCATTGATGTGATGTACATAAGTAATGACCTACTTAACAACTGTTTACGTGACTACACATCATGATAATGAGCATTACTAAGTACATTGGTCACACTTTCATATTCTATATGTATTCTATATGTATTTGGTTTTGCTTATTTGTGATTGATCCAAAATTAATAAAAGAATACAAACTAGTATATTATTGTTACTTCTAATAATCAATTATAAGAAAATGATTCGAACCCTCTACTTGAATAATATGAACACGTGATAGATTATTTCTTAATAAAAATATTAAGATACATCAACGGTCTTTAACGAACTTACTAATAAAAAATATCAAAATACATCAACAAAAATAACGAACTTATTTAAAAGATATTAAATTATACCAACAGAATTAATGAACTTATTAATAAAATTATCAAGCCTACTAATAATTACTGGTAAAGACGACGCGAAGATATTAAGGTGGTGTCCGGTATCGTTTTCAAAGACCTGTTTTCGTTTTCATTTTCCAAATTTAAACATAATACATGTCCGG
>JAXCLQ010000001.1:2677884-2771598 GCA_035584115.1 Cedrela odorata | reverse complement strand
TGGTAGAGCAAAAGTGCCATATCACGGATTGCAGTTTCTGTTTCTCTGGTTGTCAAAGGAGTTCTTCTTGTTGCAGCCTTTGAAAGGAGGACTTGTGAATTGCGGATCTGGGCACTTAATTCCCAAGCAAATTGAAGATTGCTGCTTTCTTTTGCAATCACAACAAATGCTTTTGCAAGAGAAATTTGGTCGGTCAGTTGCCTGGTAACTGAGCTAGCACTCAAAATTTCATCAGTGATGTTCAAACTTTCCATTATCCTGTCATGCTTGTCATACCTCTGCAAAGCAAGAACAGAAAAATTTAAAGATAATGGTAAAGCAGTCATTATCATTGTAAGCGAAAGAGAGCAAAACTCAATCTTGTTTTACAAAATCTCATAAGACTGTGTTAGCTTCATCAAACATATTGGCGTGGTTTTTCTACCACATGTACATTCCCATAATGATTGTGTTTTTTCAAAATAAAACTTTGTTCAGCATCTTGGACTAGCCATTGCTTAGAAGCTATGACGACATAAATGAAATCAGAAAGTATTTTGATAGAATGTCAAAAAAAAAAAAAAAGAAAAAAAAAATACCTATAAAGTAAAGTATCAACTGTATTGACTTGGTTTCTAATAAATTTGTTTTCTTCTGCAATAAATTACCTAAAAAGATCCTCACATCAAAATGACTCAAAATGGTGCCATGCTCGGTGCATGAAAGCTGACAAAATATCTAATGGTGTCTCATACAACTCTTATCACACTAACAGGCACAACTCCACAAAATTCTCATGATAGTTTGATTATTTCTATCGAAGCATAAATTGTTCTGCATAAAAATTCCAGATCCTAGCTAGAAACCTTTTACCTTTCTTTTTCATACCATCTAAGGAAGTACTTTCCAGTACAACTAGAAGAGAAGACATATAACTGCTACTATATATACTCTTTAAGCTTCATAAAATGATGGCATCTCAATTTAAATATGATCTTCATACATAATAATCTTGTTCCCTTTTGATGCCAAAACAACCTTCTGCCTTTTGGTCATTTTCCAACCCTGTCAATCCAAAGTACCTCACCTTATCCTCAAATACACCTAAAATGGCCATCTAATTCACCAACTCTAGTAGTAAAGTTCCCTCATCCTAAAAGGGTCAAGCATGCCATCAATTGACCCACAGATCCCACCACATGTTCCTATATTTTTGTTCCATATGCTCAGTGAATTAGAGTTGAACTGATTGGTTGTTCTGCAAACACATACAACTTCTTAGTTTCTCCAACCTGTAAATAGCATAAACATGGATCCTAACGTATGGATGACCTAGTCACAGCAAACTTGTAATGTTTATAGTAGTTTTCCATTTTTTGTATTTCCATCCCAAATTTGATTCAGTTAAAATCACTATAATAATCTGGAAAACATAGGACTGAAAATGGCAACCATAGGCAAACTTGGAATGCGGTAACAGTCATTCTAGCTAATGAATACACAACCAACTAATATTCCTTTGGGCGAACCAAAATTCTTTTAGAGAACGAAAATCCCACTACGGCAAAGAACTCGTACTAGTTTATATATACTTAATTGAAGATGCATGCACTTCTTAGATCCTATACACCAAATATCAGCAGCATCACTCACGAACAAAATGCCACATCAAACCACAACTTCAGGCATCATATTAAGTCAAGGTCGTTCTAATTTTAAAGATCGAAACTTGCACCCCCATTTAGCCAAATGATACTTTTAGTCAAACCCCAGATAAGTATGTTCCTTTCCCAATCAAAATCATGCAAAATTGCCCATTTTCCCAACACTTTCTCAACAACCAACCAGAATCTGAGATAAAGAAATCAACATTAAAAAAAAAAAAAAAAAAAAGATCCTTACCTTAGGAAAAGTGGGTCTGGATTCAATCTGACTCTCTTTGCTCAAAATAACAATGAAAAACAAAGTCAGTATCCCACACAATGTCCACCACACCACGTGTGATATTCTCCTCCTCACTGGCCTTCTGAAATCCGACGTCCTTCTCCTCATTTAAATTCTCAAAACTCAATTTCCAGGGAATGTTATAATATTCCCCCCAACAAAAAAAAGAGTTGCACAAAACTCGAATCAGATAGGGATTGAGGAGATACGTATAGCGTGGATCTGAAAGATTTAATGGTTTCGAATATGAGTGAGGAATTAAATCAAGAGTTCTTGGAGTACAATTTGATGTGCTTTAGGAGCTTGAGGATTACCGAGAACTTAAGTGAAGCAAAGGATTTCCTTCTCTTTTATTTTACAAAGACACGAATCAGTAATAGGATCTAGAAAAAGAAATGGCTGTGAAGTGATAGCTGTCATTTTTCATATTTTCTGCTTTATTATTATTATTATTATTAATAATTGAGTTTAGTAATCAAGGTGAAGTTGACCTGTTGATTGAGGAGCGGGTGCGTTTGTGATCTTTCCATGTCGGGAAGATGATTTTATTCATTCTAATATAAATTATTTAATTCTTAATTAAATTAAATTAAATTATTCTAAACTTAAAGCTACAAAATTTGTGCCGGTTGCTTTCAGTTTTTGTAAATGATGGATTGATTATGGATTTGATTATAAACTACTTCAGTCTCAAGTACATGAGTGAAGGTACTATAATTTCACACAGACTACTCGAATCTTAACCAGAAATTAAACTACTTATCTTCAAAGCCAAGATGAGGTCCAAACTTTTGTGGTCAATGCCAGACCAAATGCAACAGAGTCTATCAGAAGCAAATAAATAAACATTTAACAAGAACAGAGCAAATAAATTTACAATTACGGATAAATATGGCAAAAGATGTACTACACAAATAGGGGTAGCTTTCCCACAACCAAAAATCCTCAGCCAGTGACATATATACTCTCTAGAAAGGCCTGTGGAAACTTCCTATGTCAAACAGTGTGTGGATAAAAGCAGCGTCACTAACAAATGGAATCTGAACATACGACCCAGAAAGAGCACACCTAACGCAATGCAACAAGACTGCGATGTATGCAAATCCGATAGCCGCCCAAAATTGCATACCAAATGTGCCATGATAGTGAATAAGTGGCATAAAATTGCATGTATACCACACAATCTGCAGGGCAGTTTCCAACAACATGCCCATCATCAAATGGAACCTAAAGAAGTGAGGCCAGTCCTTGTTCTTCACAATTCCAACATATGCAACGTAGCAATATATTAAAGTGAACCAGCTTGGTAACCTTCTGATGGCTCCCGGGACAAAGTAAACTAAATTTTCAAACAACTCATAGTGTTCTGAGAAGGGTTGGAGATAAAACCCTACATCTGATATCTGTAAAGCTATCAGATAAGGTACACATGCTAAAGTCCTCCACCACCACTCTGGCTTCACAGTTATTACAGGCAAGCGGAAACCAAATACATCCTTAGCCGCTGCTCTAGGGAGCATTGGAGATCTGTGTAGTCTAGGTAACATCAAGTTTGTGTGTGACAGTATCTCTCGTTCTCCGCCAAAAAATGAGCTTGATGTTGAAGAAAATTGAGAAGGTGGAGTTCCTACCAATTAAACATAGCAATGATAAGAGCAAATTTGGCATGATTAACCAAAGAACATTTCCATCTCAAGACATGAAGACACACAAAGACTAGACAATGTGATAGGTATTAGTGTTAGGGTGGAATGGTTGAAACTGGTGTAAGAAAAATTTAAAGAATATCTAGATGGTGGC
Source organism: Cedrela odorata (assembly GCA_035584115.1). Taxonomy (NCBI): domain Eukaryota; kingdom Viridiplantae; phylum Streptophyta; class Magnoliopsida; order Sapindales; family Meliaceae; genus Cedrela; species Cedrela odorata. Next base: position 2,767,875 of record JAXCLQ010000001.1, on the reverse strand, counting down.
GTGCTTTAAAATGTAAACCACAGCTTCTTTACTACATCATGGAGCATCAATATAAAAAAAAATATACATGATTAAGAGTACGAGACAAAAATACAATACAATAAAAATCTAATCAATTTGCCAATTCTTGAGATGTATTTTTATGAAGTAATTTTAGATTTGGAAGATCACTCTTATCTTGCTAGGAATTCTATGTACAATATCTCTATGAATTAAAAAAAACCATTTCTATTTGCAGTTAAGTATCAGAAAGTAAAAGGAAATGCATGGCTTCACAGCTCAAAGCCATTCTCAAGAAAAAGTAGCATATTCGAGTCAAAAACAGTATATGTTCCTAAACTAGTTTCCTAAGATGGAACTTTCTTTACACTGACACCAGGGAATGTGTAAATCCTGGTCGAAATTATTTTGGGCAGCCAAAAGAAAAGAATTATGCACGAGGAAATTAATATACCTGTAGACAGAGCATGCTCCTTGTAAGATTCCCGAGAACTTGCGCTACTAGACAAAACAGGATAGTCTGACACATTAGAATTGAACGCAACAACTGAAGGCTTATATGCCCTCCTGAAGGTCTGGGCACGTCTATCGTGATTCACATTCTTGTTCCTGAATTAAGACCAAGGTTACAAGTGGAACACTTAGATCGATATTAGAAGAGCAATTGAGATATTTATTAGTGTGAAATGAGCCTTCAGTTTTCCCTTAATATTGGTCACAAAAATCTGTCACAAAGTGTTATCAACCCTAAAATAAACATGCAAATGACATGTTTGTTAAAATTAATGATCACGACCCAACCAATCAGCCCAATAATTGTTAACTCCTGAACAATCACATTTAATTGCAGTTGCCTTTTAAAAAAGGTTCAACATATTTTTTTGCAAATTTTTGTATATTGCAACAATCATCACCAAGAATCCCAAGTAACATGGCTTATTCTCTAAACAATCCTCCTAACCCAAACGAGGTTTTGATAGAATTGCCATAATTCGAAGTCTGCTTAAGCTGAATCATAACAAACACAATAAGTACCAGAAAATTTTACTAACACAGTTTGTTTCCTTTTTTGCATTTCTAGCTGGTAAAAGAGAAATAGGAACACAACAAACAATATCAGCCACAAACTGACAATATAACACACAAACAAAATGCAAGCAATGAAAAAATCAGCGATAGCCTGTTTGGTTTGTGATAAAAAGACAGTATACAATTGCAAAATTTTGAAAACTATAAACATAATCTCATAAGCAAATAAAAACAACTTTTATTAAATTTAATTTAAAACTAAATTTTACAATCGTATCCAAGAAATATCTTTGAAAATTATCATTTAAACAGATCTTAAATTGTTGTGTATCCCTTATTTTCAAAAATAAGAATTTTAAATCGAGCTGTTGTCAAAGAGAATAAAAATTACGTAAAATTATCAGTCGTTATTGTCATTGTCATTTTACAATGTTGTGTTCTCTTTTGAGTATTCATTATGCATCTTCCTGAATAACGTATACAGAACAAACTGTACGTGCGTGGTTCAGTAGATAGAGTTATTGAACTCTGGAATTTTCAAAAACCCATATTCAACTGAAAGTGATATCCAGTTTTCCCATATTCATGCAATTTGTACCATGTCCATCACATCAAGATATCGTGTGGCATGTTGATTATTGAAAAAATTGTGAAGGTTAATCGAATGGCTAGCCAGCCTTCACCAAGTCACAAACCATATTCTCTATTCCCTCGCTAAATTTCCAATTGGAATTTTCAATTCTGAATTCTACCAAGCTTCTATTTCTACACCATGGCCGCATTAACTTCACAGTCTCTCTTTTAATCTATTTCTAAACAATTCTTAACAAAATGAATGGAGAAAAAATAAATCCAATCCATAAGACTGCCACCATAACCCGAAAACAGAGCAAGAAATTGAAAGAAAAAGAAAACAAAAAAAACCATGTCTGCTGAAAACTTAAAACACAAGGTGGCGGAAACCCTAAAAACAAATATTAATCACTCCAATAATACGTACAGTAAAGAATTATATAAACGAGAAAACTACAATATCACAATAATCAATAGATAAACAGAACTTGATCCGTTCTACTCTAATAAAGAAAGATTCTCAGAAAATTAAAAAAGAAAACAGCGGGACGAGAAGCGCTTACCGGAGAGCGGCGAAGGCGTCAGGAGAGAGAAGGGGAGAAGGATTGATGAAACTGCTGCAGTTATGGGTGGACGCCCTAGCCGCAACTGAAGAACCCATGTTCCCACTGCTCTCAGGACCAGAACGGAAGCGGTTTTCATTTCATGCAAGAAAGCGTAACTCGTTTCAATTTATAACGTGGGGGGTCTTTTGGTTATTATTCTAATTATTTGGGGCACTTATATTACTAGAATCCACTTTTCTGGAACATTCTTTACCGACTCCGACATACTTGGGCTTTTGGCCCAATACAAAGTTGGGCTTCGAATCTTTATGTAATGACTTTTTTGGAACTATTAATGTTACACATCTCCCTTGTTCTTATTTCTAAAAGAAGCTAATGACCTTTTTCTAAGTATCCATGTTACACAAAATTTCTCTAAAAGAGGAAAATCTTTCAGATATCTCAATTCATTGCGAGTGATTGATATCAAGGTGAGTTTGTAACAATCCATAGGTTATTAAATAAGGGGTCGATATTGTGATTGTGTGTGTAAGGGTAGCTAGAATTTGTGCATGAAGCTGCATGTTCTGCCTGTCTTGATGCTCGGGCGCTAGTCAGACAATCTAATACCTTACTATATCATTCATTCACATATTGAGAGACTCAAAATTTGAACAATTTCTCACTTTTTAGTTTAGAATAAGAAAGAGGACATTTACAGCATGAATGCATAGAAGACTATAAATTCAAATGTCTGGTAGCTAATAAGAAGTAAGACTAGAAACTTCTATCTTACTCCATATTTGACATAAATTAAAAGTGCTTTAAATCTTAATAAATGTCTGGATTCCATCTCCATAATCTATTCACACTTCTATTTCATTGGCATATGTCAAATGCTTTGTGATTATCTTCTTCTATATATACATCTTCTCTTCCCTATTCTTTCTTAAGCCTGTTTCTTGTTCAAGATTCACATAAACATTTCTAAACCCTGGTTTTTTATTCACTGTCTTGCTACACTAACACCACAACCGCGACTTCCTTTTATGATCAGCTGTGATCAAACTTATTGCAACAATGTTCACGGCGGCGATGAGTCGAAAGAGATTAGAAACGACGGCGGCTGACAAAGAAAAAGGAATCGACAGGATCTCCTATTTGCCCGAACACATAATTCACCATATCATGTCCTTTCTTCCTACCAATGATGCTGTTAGAACCAGCGCCTTGTCCAGGCGATTCAGATCGACCTGGACCTCTTTTCCAATCATCGATTTCAATGAGACTTGCGCTTCGAGTTTCTTACGAAACAGTGATGCTAATGGAAAAGAGCGGTACTTAAATTTCATGCACGATTCTCTTCAACGTCGTGCACTAAACCAAAATTTGCAGAAGCTCAGGTTGAATGCTTTCGTTGCTAATACGAAGGCTGACAATCGGATTGATGAGGCTATAAGTTATGCGTTGGAGAACAAGGTGAAAGACCTAGATCTTGACATTCACGCCTGGAATATCAATGGCGAATTCACTTATAATTTTCCATTGATTTTATTTCCTAAAAAATCAGTCACTCTTTTGAAGCTCCGAGGTTTCAATTTGGAGAATCTGGATTTAACAAAATTTCCATCGATTGAGGAAATTAGGCTCAAAGACAATAATGGGTTAAGAATTTTGAAGGTTTCAAATCCTGAACTCAAAATTATGAAGGTACACAGCTGCGATGGTCTACTGCAGATTGATATTGAAGAGTCGAATCTGAGATCTTTCTCATTCAAGGGTAAACATTCCCATGGGGATGCCGAGGAATTGCAGCTTAAAATGGATGGCGCTAAGTCTCTTCACAACTTAAACTTGCGGGGAGCTTCAATAATTAGTAAGTGTCTTATGGACCATGCTTCTGAGTTACTTCTGCTCGAGAATCTGAAACTGAGGGCCTGCGACACACTGAGAAATATATGTATTCCTAGTCCTAGTCTCAAAGCACTGGAGATTCGCAAGTGTGCTATATTAGAGGAGATCGAGATTTTAGCGCCTAACCTAGAATCTTTTGTCTATGAGGGAGGGTCCGGACGAGCTGAGATCCTGATCTCAACTTGTAAGTTTCTCAAAAAACTTGAGTTATACTATGTTAATATAACAGATCAATGGGTTGGGAAGAATGTGCCTGAACTTCCTTTCCTCGAGAATCTTATACTATCTCACTGCGATATGTTGGAAAGGATTAGAATTTCTCATGAACAACTGAAAAGTTTTCAGTTGCTTCGATGTCTCGGATTGAGGGAGGCTGAAATCCGTGGTCGAAATCTAGTATTATTCCGGTACAATGGTAGAGTGATTCACTCACCTTTATTGATTGATTCTCCTGGTTTAGAAGGAGAGCTACTATTGGATATAGATTCGCAAACACCCAAAAATGCAGAATGGTACGAAGGACTGAGAGATTTTCTTGGATACTTTGATCATTGCAAATTGTTAATGATCAACTGCACTCTTGTACAGGTACATCTGCTTCAAAAAATTTAATCTTCTTCAGCTTTAATTTTAATTAATGTTAATTTATGTATAATAACATGTTTCAGTATCAAATTAGTAATCATAATTCTCTTTGTTTCTAGTTTTTGATTTTTCCTGAAGATGTGAGGAAAAATCTGCTTCCTCCATTGTTTGACATAAAGCATCTCAAGTTAAAAATGTACTCACTGCCGCAAGATGTTGTAACATTGATGGAAAGCTTACTTTGGCTTTCTCCTCTTGTGGAGACTATGTCTATTGTTTCAAGTTCTGGAGAGAACACCGTAAAGGTAGTGTCTATTTTATAATTGTGAATTGTCAGAAAATATTTTATACATGTATATATGTATGAATCAACAAGGTATTTATCTTCAACTTTTGATTATTTAAAATGTGTTTCAGATTTCAATTGTTTAGTTAACAATCTAGTAATCTCTTCATTTCTGAGATCAAGTTCTCTACGAAGTTTGATCTATTTTAGAATAGAATCTTAGTAAGATTAAACTTTAATTCTTTTTGCCTCGTTTATGGTATAAAAAAACATCATTGTCATGTCATGTATTACGATATTTTACAGTTTCAATATGCTGAGGCAAACACAAAGGATGCTGTAGAAGATATGGATATAAATCCATCCTGCTGTCAGACACGGATTATAAAGTGCTGGAGACATTGCTTGAGCAAAGTTTTAATGGTAAACTTCAGTAATAGTGACAATCAGAGGCTTATGGAGTTCTTCAAAAGAGAAGCGGTGAAGTTGAAAACTATAGTAACAACTCAAACTAATTCAGAAGCTGGCAAATTAGAACTGAGTGGAGACGAGAATGAAGACGACTTTGAGTGTGAGTAATTCATTTTGCTATAGACCAGTATCAAGTCAGATGTCAAAGGCAGTCCAAAAAAAAAAAAAACAGGTTAGTAATTTGGTTGTTTGTGTCTGAACTTTTGATGAGAGATGTTGTAAGTTTGTTGTATGGGAATGTATTAAAGTACTGTTGTTGAAAGTGTGCAACAACATCTCTATAATAATGTTTTAGAACTCTCTCTCTCTCTCGTTATTTTCCATGTATTTAATCTTGGAAGGCTCTATTATGGTTGTTATTCTTTTTGTGTTGGATTTCATTCCTTCGATGAATGAATATCAAAATTGGAGTTATTGGGGTATGATCAATTCAGTAACTCCTATTCTTGGAGTACTTATAGGTATCTAAATATGTGTGAAGGGAAAGCCTTGGAGCTGATTTTGAACTTTGAAGATTCAACAACTTAGATAACTTCTATTTCGGTAGGATTTATGTCTAAGTATATTGTAATTCTTCCTTCTTGATAGTCCTTTGCTAGCTCATGTTTGATAAGATGGGTTCAAATTTGGAATTTACAACAAAAGAAGGAGGAGGAGACAACTCAGGGTTAGGAGTAACAAAAGAATAAGGAGGAGACAAGTCAGCATTACAAGCTGTAGAGGATCAGGACAAACAAGAATTAAATAATAAGAAGGAGACAGGTCGGCATTACAAGCTGTAGAGGATCAGGCCAAACAAGGATTTATTATCTACTTAAGAATTTTGGAAACAAAAGGCAAATTTGAATACCTTAAGGTTTCTGTTCACATTACCAAGTAATTATGTTCTCATTGTTTGACTGCCATTAATGACTCTTTGCTGTATCATTATTATGCCGCTAGAAATAGAACATTCAATAGTATGCTGCTAATAATGGAAAATTACCCATTTATTAAAAGAGGTAAAATAATTATGGGTATCATAAACTATTATTATTATACTGCTAATAATGGGAAATTACCTATTTATAGACCATAAATTATTATTTTCCCATTATTAGCAGCATAATAATGATAATTTTATGGTGCCCGTATTTATTTTACCTTTTCTATAAAATTATCATTATTATGCTGTTAATAATGGAAAAATAATAATTTATGGTCTATAAATAGGCAATTTTCCGTTATTAGCAATAATTTTATTGTATCCATAATTAATAACTTTTTTAGAAATGGGTAAGTACCCATTATTAGCAGAATAATAATGATAATGTTATAGAAAAGGTAAAATAATTATGGGCACCATAAAATTATCATTATTATGCTTCTAATAATGGGAAAATGATAATTTATGGTCTATAAATAGGTAATTTTCCATTATTAGCAGCATAATAATGATAATTTTATGGTGCCCATAATTATTTTATGAGAAATTGCTTATTTATAGACCATAAATTATCATTTTTTCATTATTAGCAGCATAATAATGATAATTTTATGGTGCCCATGTTTATTTTACCTTTTCTATAAAATTATCATTATTATCTAGCTAATAATGGGTAATTGCCCATTTCTAAAAAAGGTAAACTAATTATGGGCACCGTAAAATTATTGCTAATAACGGAAAATTATCTATTTATATAAAAGGCAAACTAATTATGAGTACCATAAAACTATCATTATTATGCTGCTAATAATGGGAAATTAGCCATTTATAAACAAAGTAAAACAATTATGAATACCATAAAAGCAGTTGATATATTTGGTCCTTTTTCTTGTTTATGGAAAAACTAATTTCCCATTATTAGCAACATAATCATAACGAGTAGAGTCATTAATAGCAGTCAATTAATGAGATACATTACAACAAAGACCTAGTTGTGTAACTGATGAACAATCATCAATTATTCATAATCGTGTGTGAACAGAAACTTCTAGGTGACTTTTCCCACTGATTATCCAAATTTGCCTTACTTTGTTTTCCATTCAATCCAGCCTAATTTGAGGTCTTAGTTCTATTACTATACCCTTATAAAGCGAGGATACATAATATCACACAAATCATGAAAAAAATAATACAAAATCCATAGAATTAATAGTTTCCATAGTGGATCCTATGAATAATAGCATCCAAATGAATATAATATATGATTGGATTTAAGTAAATAAGGCTATATATAACTCTGTGAGTAGACTTACAGGAGAATGCGCAGTTTCCAAACTCTTCTGGAGTAGAATTTGACTTCAATTTGATGATATCTGTTGCATCTCCAAATTGCATAAAATGCTCCCTCATTATTGTACAATTGCATTTACATGGCCTGGAAAAAAAGATTTGGCATCATCTCCATAATGATGAAGTCATGATAGTTACAGGAATTTAGCAAAAGAGAAAGGACAATCAGGATATAAATTGAAGGGAGTAGAATCATGCTTATCATTTTAGTAAATAATATATAAAACATTATAACTTTAAACAGAAAGGTTTAGCCATATATTTCCATGGATTAGCCTGAATATCATGATAAAAGGAACAAAAGCTGACATCGATCAATCAAGCCTATGAAATTATTTGAGCTTCTTACATCTTCAGGTAATATAATAGTGACTGATAGAACGATTATTTCCTAATTAAGAATCATTGAGGTGTACAGAAGTAATGACATCCTTAGCAACTGTTTATGTGACTACACATCATAATATTGAGCATTGATCGAAATGTCTCAAATACACTTGAAATAGTGAAAGTGAAAGAAAACAAACTAGTGCAGGCAAAGGAATAACAGATTAGTAATCTTTTACTAATAATTGAAATGCTACATCATCCAATGGTTCATGAAAGTTCAAGTTCTTATTGAATTTTCAAGTTGAGATCTGGTACACAAAATTTACGATGATCCATGTGCTGAGAGAATGTTATGAACTTACATTTTCCCAATAATGAGACATACAGGCTACAACAAGAGAATGACTCCCCTAATGAGCATATGCAACAAGAAGATTTAGATCATGAACATCTGATTAATTGTCTCAAACAAATAGGAAGTTTGTGAATGTTGAAAGAAAGCACAGATCAAGCACTATAATTCCCTGCTATTTTGAACCTTGATGAAGTTAATAATGATGAACAGTAATAAGATCTGAATATATATATATATATATGGAACATCCAGTTGAAAGAAGTTCAAGCCTTTTGAAATTTGAAGAAAAGATTGCTGAAGATAAATGGTTGTTAGTTTTAATATTGATTATAAGAAAATGTTTTGAACTCTATAACTGAGAAATATGGACACATGAATAATTATTCTCTAACAAAGCTATCAAGATACATCAATAGAATTAACAAACTAATAATCACAAATAACGACAACGCACAAATATTAAACTTTTAATTGCTCAAAAAGTTAAAAAAAAAAAAAAAAAATCAACGACTTAGTATGCAATTGTTACTTTAGATAATCAATTATAAGAAATTATAAGAAAATGATTCAAACCCTATACTTAAGCAATATGAACACGTGATTGGCTATTTCCTAATAAAGATATCAAGATACACTAATAAAATTACCGAATCTACTAATAAAAGATATCAAAATACATCAACAAAAATAACAAACCTACTAATAAAGATATCAAAATATATCAACAGAATTAACGAACCTATTAATAAAAGATATCAAGATATAGCAACAGAAATAACGAATCTACTAATAAAGATATTAAGATATATCAACAGAATTAACGAACCTATTAATAAAAGATATCAAGATATAACAACGAAAATAACAAACCTACTAATAAAGATATTAAGATATATCAACAGAATTAACGAACCTATTAATAAAAGATATTAAAATACACCAACAGAATTAACGAACCTATTAATAAAAGATATCAAAATACATCAATATAATTAACGAACCTGCTGCTAATAATTATACGTACGACAATGCCAAGATATTGAACTTCCAATTGTTCTGGAAATTAACAAAAGGAAACAAAGGAACGTACCTAAAGCAAATGCAACTCAACATTAATAACTTGAAATATGACAACATCCAGATATGCAGCTTCTATAAACTGATCAAGCAAACAGATAGTAATCAGAAGATAAAAGCAAATATCAAAACATATGCAAACTGAATTTTAACAAAGGTTCATATTGATCATCAGGATTTGACACCGTTTGCTCAACCCATATTGTACATAAAGATGTAAACTAAAACCCTCTTTGAAGTGGAAGCAAAGTTTACTAAAGAAAACTTTCGAGTGTACTAAAGAAGAACAAAGGTAAAAGAGTTGTCACTGTAAAGGATTCAGAAAATTTAAGGGTTTTGTCTGTAATCAAAACAGATCTGAATGGAAGTTTGTATTTGTTTATATGGACTCTTCTCTGCAGCTGAATAATAAGATCTGGTGGTGAGGAAACGAAGAAGAACGACGGAGATCGGGTTCCGAATTGCAATTACCTTCAAATGAACCGATATGGCTTGTCATGAGTTCTCACATGGATCTCACTCTTGAACATTCAAAAGCCACATTTCTAAAAAAGAAAACAGTCTTACTTGAGGATGATTTTGACTGGAAAGGATGAGAAGCAAGAAACAAAAAGAAAAAAAGAAAATTCATTAGAATACTTACCAGATAACTTTATCTCTTTTGGTCTCCATATATGTTAGGGTATTGGCTAAAACAATTAGCCAAAACCACCTAGACCTAATATGGTATAAAATCCAAGGTAACCCTAGTTGTCCTTGGCAAAAATACAAACTTTTTCAGCGGCAGTTTCCGGTTTTGCAATTAGGTTTCTGTGAGAACTTTGTCTTCACCAGAGAAAAATGAGGGAAGCCAGGTCCACTGCCCTTTCCTAGCGGCAAAAAGTAAAAAAATGAACAATAGATAAAAACATAAATAAAATAAAAAATGAAAAGATAAATGCCTTAGTAAGATGTAAATGGAAGAATTTTACATAGATGGAAGGATCAAGATAAGAATGCTTTTATTGTCCAATTAATACATGTAAACTTTATTTTATTTTTGGGTTTTTTCTTTCTGTTGTCATTTAACTTTTAGTCTAAAAGAAATGAATGGCAGGACAACTCACAAGTGGATTTGGGAGCGTTAACATTTAGAGAAGACAACGTATGAAATGCCTGAATGCCTATATATTCAGACAATTTCTCTTATCATTTTCACAAAACTTTCATCTTCTACAAACAAAGAGAGGAGAATCAACCATGGAGCTCGGTGATGATGCTGCAAATATGCAGGATCAAGTCACACCAACTGAAGAAGTCCAAGCAGAAGATCAACAAGTCACACCAACTGAAGAAGTCCAGGCAGAAGATCAAGAAGAAGTTGACAGGATTAGCGCTCTTCCAGACGACCTAGCCCATCACATCATGTCCTTGTTGCCAATACAGGACATAGCAAGAGTGGCGATCTTGTCAAAAAGGTGGGAGTTTCTCTGGTTAACTTTCCCATATATTGATTTTGACGAAATCTGGTTCGTTTCCCCGCATGATAACGCAACATGCAGAAAAATGTTTCTTCAGCACTTGCGACAATCCCTGTCACGCCGCCAGTTCAATCACCTGCAGAATCTGCGGATCAACACCGTTTTACCCCATGACTATGAGCTTAATCATCTAGTCAATAGATGTGTAGCTTCGGCAATATTGCGAGGTAAGGTGCAACAACTACATTTGAGAATTAAAAATCCAATCAACCCTCTTGTATGTGATCACTATGTCTTGCCAAGAGTCATCTTCTCTTCTGGATCTACCCTAGTTTCTTTAGTCTTGGAAGATTGCCAGTGTGGAGTCTATAATAAAGTAAGTTTCCCAGTACTCAAAAATTTGATAATGAGATGGGTTCATGTAAGTAACCGACTGATCCATAAAGCGATCAGTAATTCTCCTCAAATTGAGAACGTAAGACTAGAATTCTGTCATGGGTTTGACACTCTTAAGGTTTTTAACGCTAAACTAAGATGCTTAACCCTGATCGGTTGCACGGAACTAGTAGCATTTGAGATGGATACTCCAAGCCTAAATTATTTCAGATGCAATGGTATTCGTCGTGTTTTCAAAGGGACTAATTTAATTGGTAATCATCATCCTGACTATGATTGTTCCGAAATTTCTCAATTTAAGGTCTCAAATGCTAAGATTTTTAGCTCACTAGAAACTCTAGTCTTATCATTCTTGAAAATAAATGATCAGACATTCCGATCTATCTTATCCACCTTCCCAAATGTTGAGAACATAGAACTTTTGTGTACTATAGTAGCCAAAATACCTTCAATTCTATTTGCAAACCTTAAATGTGTGGAAATGCAGAATTGCCATTTCAATGAATTGGTGGAGTTCAATGCTCCAAATCTTGAGACCTTAGTATATAAAGGTGGCTTCAGACACTGTGTATTGAGGTATTTTGGTGGCATGGGATTTTGCAGCCTCAAAACCGTTTCACTAGTTGGGTATGTTGGCTTGACAGATGAGTCTCTTCGGATGTTGCTGTCTCATTGCATCCTCCTTGAGAATTTAAATGTGAAATCTTGTGGCATGTTGGAGCATATTAGGGTAATCAGCTCAACCTTGAAGAGCTTGGTTGTTCAGTCATGCTATAATCTGCTAGATGGCGAGATTCATGCTCCAAAACTTGTATATTTCCAATACGTTGGAAAACTAGTCCAATTTTCGCCCATAATTTCGTCGGCTAACCTTGATGCTGAGTTACATTTGGAGAACCCGTTTTATGACATTGGTTATGCTCAACAAATCGAATTGAGGAAACTTCTCCGAAACTTTGATCAGGCAAGAGTCATCACAATTATTAGCAACTGCACCGACGTAAGTATACATATTTGTCTTCTGAGTAGTACGTGCTTATTCATCAATTTATTTAAACATATATAATTAATTTCTTTATTATTTTTCATGTTTTATTAGCTGCATAAATTCATTCAATATTCTGTTCTTTTAATTCATTATCAATAAAAACATCAAGGTACATATAATCACAATATTTTTCAAGGTTTAGCGATTACTAATTGGATGGCAGTCAACATATATATCATGCATGATGATGCTCTGTAGGATCCTTATTTTAAACTATAAGTTAAGAATAGCTCTTAATATTTTAAATAATTCTCTAATTGCTTTGTGTGGTCAAGTATGTCGTCTTTCCGGAAGAAGTGGCATTACCAGCCCCGCCACTAGTGTTCCTACCCCATTTGAAGGTGAAGGCAACATTCATGCACACAAGCCTTCTCAAAATCTTATTGGGAGTTCTCGGGCTATCTTACTGCCATGAAACTTTGTGGATAAATGTCGAAAATACCATCCTCGAGCTAAAGGTATGAATTTTGTCCATGGAAAATAATATGCTCAAGTGCAAACTTTCCTGACTGTCTTTCTTCCAAGTGTGTTTGGATTTTGGAGAATTAATATATTACTAAGATATCTTAATCACTCGTGTATCATTTAAATGTTCAGTTTCAGGAGATCGAAGAAGCCAGAGACATGGAGTTTTCTCGGGCCGAATTGCAGAAGCATGATTGTATCCAACAGCATTTGACTGAAGTGAGGCTTGAGAACTTCGATGGTAGTAGGAATCAAATGCAGTTGGTGACTTATTTGCTCCACAATGCCCGGCTCTTGAACAGCATGTACATAACTTTCAGTGTGGAACTTAGAAGATGTCCTTCAAATCGTTCAGAGATTATCAACAAAATTATCTACTACTCTCCCAGGGCCTCACCATTGGTTACAGTCACTTTCCGGTAGAAGCTAGAAAACTTTCGTCCAAAGAGCGCTTTTGGGCCACTGAGACTGGAGTGTCGTCCTTGACGGCCTTCTTTCTCTTATCTTCGTTTTAATTAAACTTGCCTCCTTTCTCTTATCTTCGTTTTAATTAAACTTGCCTTCTTTCTCTTATCTTCGTTTTAATTAAACTTGTTTCAGTCTGATGTAATAAGCAAGTACCAAAACTGTTATCTGGTTTTCTATTATGTTCTTTTCATGGGATTTTATAGACATTCAGTTATGTTAATTTCCAGACTCAATATATATTTTAATCTGGCTCTCTCTCTCTCTCTCTCTCTCTCTCTCTCTCTCTCTCTCACACACACACACACACACACACACACAGACAACTACATGAACACACATGATACTTGTGGTCTGGAAACGTTTTAAATCTTCTTAAGCTCAGAAACTCCAGGTGTGTTCTTCTACTGATTTTTATTTTAATTTACAATGAGCTTCCAGAATTGTTTTTAACAATATTTCTACTAAGTGCATTGATCACACTTTCATACTCTCTATGTATTTGGTTTTGCTTATTTGTGATTGACCAAACTAATTTCAGAACTCCTCAGAGAGATCATGAAGTAATTTTAGGTCTAATAATATGCAGGGTTTACTATGTTTTATGTTAAATTCATGCCATGTTTATAATACTTATTTGTAATTTGCTTGTGATCATACTTAATTATTCACTTCAAATTTGTGGCAAATTTTCTTATCGCATGAACTTAATCTTTTCAAGCATTAACTAATTGTTTTCTTAATTTTTTTCTTAAAACATGTCCTTATGTTTATCTATCATGAGGTGTTTAGGGCAAACTTAACTAATTAAGAAAAATTAATTAGCTAGGCTGTATACATTGCAATTTTGACAACGAAATTTCAACCTAGATATTAACATACACATTTTAACCTTAATTGCTAATATGTAAAGTAATTAGAAGTAATTAGACTACCTATTATTTATGTATTTTTCTTTCTGGTTAAATTAAGTAGATAACAACTCATGCTTAAGCAAGAAAAAGCTTTTATGGTACAAAATTTAAACATACAAGATGTTGTTAGTTGGAGTTCTTCTCATCATTTCACTTTGCATTCTTCTTAAAATGTTTTGTGAGTTGATGGAAGATATATGTAGCAAAATTATTGAGAATTATTAGTATCAAAATCAAATCATATCTGTGAAATAGATTGAGATATTGTAGCAGTAAAAAAGATAGGATAAAAAAAGATCAAAAATGAAAAAGAAAAACACATTCAACTTCTTCTTCTTTTTTTTTTTACTTAGACAAGACCTTGCACTAGGAAAAAAAAATTAGGGTTTTTCTTTTAAAGATAGAAGGTCGTTATCAATAAAATTTGATCATGCATGTAATTTACGTTCGCTAATTACATACAGCAAAATTTTGATGACTATCAAATTTTTTTATTAAATGGATATATTATTCCCAGAGATTATCGTCCATAATTTTTTCTACTTAGATGAGAGGTTTGCATTAGAAGAAAAAATATTAAATTTTTTTTCTTTAAAGATAGAAAATTGTTATCGTTAAAATTTTAGAGTACATGTAATTTACATACGTGCATTACATGCAGCAAAATTTTGATGACCATCATAATTTTTTTTTCTTTCGAAATTTTTTAATGAAACCGATAAATTAATTTATTTAGAAAACAAAAAATAAATACACTCGGAGAAGGATGAAGTTCTAATTATCATCAGCTAGGGTTTGCACTATTCATCAATTTGGTGCAATATTTAAGAAAAAATACAAAGAGTTAAACTTACTAAGTCCTCTAAGAAAGTTCCTATGTTTACAAATTTATACTATTAGTTAAGTGCTCATCTAACGGCTATGATGATAAATTTTGGGAATCTTTTGAGCGGGAACTCCGATGCGTGTTTTAGGGTTCTTTCGTCCTCATCCAAAAGTTCAAATCCTTTTTTCTGAACTCATTTCCCAACGTCCAAAATGTTAAAACGGATTACAACTTCCCAGATACAGTAACCGTTGATGTCATATTCATGGAGGAATCTGGGAGTAAAAGAACAAAAACAAGCAAAGAGAGCACAGCTGCAGAAGTCAAGAAGAAGAGGTGGGAATCAATAGTTAAGTTTATCACATCCATCCTTAAATTCTCGGTCTTGATGAACAAGGTATTTTCAAGTGTTTAACAGTCAAGCGAGGCATCTTGGTTTGCTTGTTATGTTTTACTAGAGATCCTATTTTCTTATGGATCATCATCATCTTGGTTTCTTTATAATTGGTGGAAGCATGACTATTTAGATTTCAGTGACTATGATGCCATAAGTTTAGTAACCCTCAATTAGAACACTTAAATTGAAGCGTGTGCATATATCTGAACAAATGCTCGTCCTTTAGGGTTTTTGATGTTTTAGGGTTTATCCTCCAAATTTAAAATGCTTCGATGATGTTCCTAACCTGCAACTTTTCATACACAAAGGATAGTGTGAATGTGATTCAATGAGTTGGAGATTAACAGTAAATCCCAAACTAATTAAGATAAGATATCCAATCTAATGTGAGTAGCTGACTTGAAAATTGAAATACTGGTTTTCAATGGTAATAGTCTCTTCCCATAGTTAGGTTGAAGATAGTGATATGAACGCTATAGATGAGCTGTTTCAGTCTATGACTTCTTTATCTCTTCTCTCGTAGATATTCAAGAAGTGAAAGCGTGAAATCCTGCATTGACTTCTATGACTTCTTAATCCTTTGGTAGTAATTGAATGTCGAGAATTGTGAAGAGTAGAGACAATTACAAAAGTTCGTTTCAAGTTATTTAGGGAAAGTTGAGAGACTGTCAATCGGAAAAATAGATTTTTACTGTACTAATGAATGAATAAAATCCCACAAATTAAGATGTATGTACAAGTACAATTCATTGTTGTTTTTCTAATGTGACTCTTTTTCTACACCCAAATTAATGCACAACGTTCATTAAGAGCTTATTAAAATGCGCTTTCGCTATAAATTCAAGGCACCAAAGTTGTTGTATTTCAGATTCGTCCCTTCCAATAACCAAAATGAGCAATGGAGACTGTGAATTGATTTTTGTTTTTATCAAACAATTTGGAATTACAGGCCGAACTCGGAAGTCGGAGGACAACTAATGTGGATATGGGCTGGACCAGAATCCCGGTCTTTATCAAACTAGGCTCGAAAGAATCCTTCAACTTGTTTCTATTCTTCGATTGCTTAGTAGTCCTCTAAAAATGGCAGAGTTTCTGTAAATCCAAATCCAAAGGTGACGCTTTCTACTGCTTTTTCTTCTCCCCACCAAACCCTTAAACCCCCACTTCTCCCTCATCACAAAATCAGTTCTCTTTCTCGATTATCCCTTCAAACGAATAACCAAATCGTTCCTTGTTCGACCAAAAGTCACTCACTCGGATCAACATGCACGTCGAGGTTTCTTGGATTTTCCGGCAACAAAAGATTTGGGTTTTCGTTTAATAGACAGTCGGTCTTCTGTGTGAATGCAGAGCAGGGTGAAAACGGAGAGAGAGAACAATGTTGATGAAGCTGATAGGTTGGCTAGAAGTAAAAGTACAATGCCTGAACGGTTTAGGCACTTGACCAAAGAAGCACCTGACCACCCTGTGAGGTGGCCATGGTTTGTTGGTAAGTCTACTGAACTGGGCTCCCGAGATTAATTCAATTTGAAGTTAAATCTTTTTCTCTTCTTAAATTTGGCTATCATGCTTCGTGTGGCAATATGGCAGTGGAAGAAATTAATGTTTTTTTATGGTGTTTTCGGTTTTTCTCCTAGATACGTGCCAGCATTGTTAGTGATTAATAACAGGGAATTTACCTTGCAAATCATTTTTAGTTTCTGCATCTTCTTGTTGGTGCTTCTAGCAAAAACAAGAAAGAGATACCTACTTATTCTGTTTAAAAATTTAATGCTATGTCCAAAATGGACAAGTTCAGTAACATCTTGTAAATATACCCCTTAGAAATTGAACTGTAAGCACTGAATTTTGTATATTTGGATCTTCAAAGTGAGATGCGTTGTGTTAAATGTGATTAAGTGCACAATACTCTCAATAGGACAATATTAGCAACTTTCTTTTATTGAATTGTGTTTTTATCACCGCTCTGATCATAGGATGATATAAGATCTTTTTTCCCTTCAAGTGAAGAGATAGTGCCTTAACATAACGTGAAGATGTTGAATAATGACTAATAACATTTATTATTATGAAGAAGAAATTTGAAAAGGAAGCTATTGCTGCTTCTATCAAGAGATGATATTGAAATTAGTAGCTCACAAAAGAACTTTGTAGAAGGGAAGAAGATAAGCAGCCGATCAGTACTTTTTGTAAGAAAGCTTTCCGCAAGTAATCTACCATTGTAATTCTTTTCCTGTCAGTTTTACCGGTCTGGTTAGGCCCTCACTTTAAGGACTTACCTAGAGTATGCACTGACAAGGAGATCTTGACTGAATTTTTCTTTGAAATTTTGGGTGATTCAAATTTTGGAGGTATTGCATGCTATCATGATTAACTGCTAAGTTTAGCATGTCTTCATTTTGTAAAGAGAAGCATGGGTTTCTTGGATAGTGGAAAATCGAAGAGGGAGAAAGTGAGATGGGTATTCTGATCTATGGGGAATTCAGACTTGACATAGGTTGAAACTTTTGCGGTGCACTAAAATGATGATTTCTCATGTCTTTGGGGTTCAATGATTTGGGAGCTAAAAGTTATTATATCTTAAGTGTATTTCTTTTTCATAAGCTTATTTGGTATTAGGAGTTGTGAACAGACTTGGTTATTTGTCTTGTGGCTCTCACTGAGTACTGTAAACCTACCATGCGCTAGTTAACGGTGTTATGCAGCAAAAATTCTTCTCAGATCCTGTGCACTAACAACATTCTTCTTCTTTTACTCGATTTACAAACACAATTAACAGTTATGAGGATAAAAAGTCGGTTGTCCGATGAAAATTCTTCGATGTTTAAGTTAGGGTTTTACTTTTTAATATTTTTTTTGAAAAAAACTAAAAAAGAATTGTAGTCTTTTTTGTCAAAGTTTCAGTAGTCGTATTTGGTTATAACTGATCTCATTTTATAGATATTATTATCTCATTAATATGACAGTATACTATGAAATTTAATAACCAAAATTTTACTGTACGAGAATCACGAAAATTCCATAGGTTAAGCAGGCTTCTAGATTTGGTGGCATTGTATTCTTAAGATTCTTATTATGTAAGAAGCTTAATTTAATAAAAATCATTGTTTTGAAATAATCTAGGAATGCATGGGAAAAAGATAAATCATTTACTAATACATAACTGTAATGAGGTCTCGGAAATCTTTGTTTGGGGATCGTTATTATCTTGAAATAAGCTCTGGCGCTATCTGACCGAGACCTTCGTAAACTGTAACCGAGTTCTTTGTAAGCTGTGGTCGAAACCTTCGTAAACTATGGCCGAATCATTCGTAAACTATGGCCAAGACCTTCATAAGCTGTGGCCGAGACCTTCATAAGCTGTCCCTGAAATAAGAGTTGATTCGAGCTTCCTGTTGATCCTGAAAGGTCTCGGCTCCTATCTCTTTTGAAGTTCTCGCCATACCCTTTTTCTTTTTTTACCTGACAAAACCCGATCTCCCTATCACTTTACTAGCTATCCATAAGTAACAGTTGATCTCAGAACACTATCCGTCTCTTCTTGTAAGGTTATTTTCAACCTTTATTTTTCTGAGCCTTAAACATACTGTAATATACCCTATAAATAAATTTATTATGCCTCAACAAAAGCTAGCACCTATTCTTCTAAGTTATTGGTGATCAAAGCTTCTGTGACTTTTGTAGGTTTGATTGTGCTTATTATTTGTGTTTGTTTCTTTACCGTGCAGTATCCTAAATCTTTGTCGTTTATATAGTGAGTGCAACCAAATAACTTAATTTGGCAAATTCTTTTTTTTTTTTCTTCTTTTTTTTACAGTAAAGGAATAAAAGTGCGCAGGTGTCTGTAACCAAAAAATAGCCCTGATCCTGACTAATACATTTTTATTCTGTAATTAATTTGCAGCACTTGCTTTCCTTGTTTATGCTTGGAGGGCAGTCCTGTTTAAATATCCAACTGGACAAAGGCTGCTCTGTCTGTTGTCCAATTAGTGGGATACTTCCTAAAATTTTTCTTAGCCCGTCTTCCATTTCATTGGGGATCCAATTACTTCTTTGATCAGATGTGTAGAGACTGCAATCTACACCGTTCGAGCTTTCTACTCTGGAATGGTGGCATGTACTCCCATCGGTGAACTGACTCTGGTTATCATGCTTGCATCAGCTGTTCTTGCCATTACAGAAGCCACAGTTCCAAATGCTATCAGCAGCCAACCATATATTCTTACACTAGCTGGGTTAATTGGATATGCTGTTGTGGGAGGTCACATCTCTGAGCCATTCTTCTGGACACTTCTATTGGATATCTATGGTTTCTCACGACTGATTAAAAAGAGAGATGATGTTACATCTGCTTTACCCGTAGCAGCTGTGCTAGCTGCTGTGGGGGAGCCATGGATTAGAGTAGTGGCGATGGCTTCATATCTAGCTCTAGCTATTTTTCATCATTCAAAGAAGCTTTCTAAAGGAAACCAAGAAGTTGAAGTCTTAGCAACAGAGAGAAAAGGTTCCACTGCTATTGTTTGGTGCCGCCTTGGCCATTGGCATCCGTGTCGCTGCTAAGTGGGCTGGGTACCAGCATTTGACATATATGGTAGTTTGAGTGCAAAGAACTTCTCTCATGATCTCTTTGCACAATGTAAGGCAAGCATTCTGTTTTTAGAATACTCCTGAAGTAAATACCTTCAGTGGCAATGTAATCTTCGAGTTGCTAATTTTTTAGGCACAACTTGTCGATTGTTTTGGACGAGGATTTTTCTCTTACCTTTGGGATGATGGTCTTTGTAAAATATTATGAGTTCTATATTTCACGTCATAGATTTGTGTTCTCAGTGACAACTATGTATACAAGTAACAAGGTCCTAAATTTGGACTGGACAACGTCTCAACTATGAATCAGTAAGTGAATTATTACACTACAAAGTCGTAATGTTATTTTCTAGCATTAACTAAAATAGAATTAATCAGCGATTTAGGGTAAAAAATATTGTGGAAACAAATGATTTTCACCAGTGAATTAAGGTCAATAATTCTTCTTTATAAGCATAAACAAAATTCGAATTGCAGACTGTATGTGAGCAGGAGCATCGAGGGAACCGCCCCAGCCCATTCGTGGTTCACTACTACAATATAAGCCGAACCAAACGGGCTGGACAACCCGAGTCATACCCAGTCTCAGCAATCTTTTTCGTAACTAGGGTTTTAAGGGTTTCGGGAGCTCCATATAAACAGAACGTCCATTTACCGTTTCACAATGTCTTTCTCCAAATGAGGCTAGGAGGTGGAACTAGCGTTCATATTTCGCAAAGATGTGTTCTTTCTTTTCTCTTTCAATTGAATTCGTTTAGTTTAATTAGCGTCTGCACGATGCTACCCCGGGCTTCTCTGAAGCTCATTGATGACGAAGAAGCCCCAATGCGTGTGCTAAATCACCGCCGTTAGTGTTGCAGTTTTGCCCTTTCTCTCTTCCACGGCTTATCTGTGTCAAAATAACGGCTACATCTCATTCTCTCTGTGTTTTATTGCCTCTCTACGCCTTTAGCTGGTTTTCGTCAGCAATAATACTCCGAAAATTACGCTAGTCATAGAGGCAAATATTCAATCCCGGTTGTTCACGTGGGGTTGTATCTCTTCAATAGTTTTGCCTCTAAAATCATCTGCTATGGTTCTCTTATTCCTTAATTTAGATAGATATGTTGATATTAGAATAATTGTTGGCTATAATTATATGTTTATCCGCGCTTCTGAGAGTGATCTATGAAGCAGAAGGATAGAAAATGGTTGAATTTCTTAATATGGGCCAATTTATAGTTTTAGACAAAAACTTGGTAACATTTTGCTTGCTAATTCATTGTATTGCATATGAGCTATATTGTTTACTGGCAATGAGGATTAAAATACAGCTACATGCCAGTTTTGCTTCAGAAAATTCTTGATTGATAAGCTGTTTCATACTCTGAGCCTGATAAATTTTTTATTTTTATGAATTAGTTAAAGTGTTGGTCCCTGTAGTTTGTGTTTACAGCTGTTTTGTTTGTGTTATTCCAATGGATACCAATAAACTTTGATGATGATTTGTCCATGTAGTTGAGGTGTAGCTGGTTCCAAGACCCTGTTTCAGGGAGAACCTACTTGGGATCACTACACTATTCATGTAATTACTGGATCTTTCTGAGATCCTCGTTTAGCTAGATAGATAATTAGTGTTCTGTAAATTTATGTAAATTGTTGAACTTTAGGGTTTTAGTTATTGATATCATGTTTGGTTATTGTAGTTTTATGGTGTAAATGTAATGCCAATGATGATCCAATCCACCTATTTTGAGGTGTAGTGAAGCCATGTCCTTGTTTCACAAGGAGAACCTACTTGGCAGAAGCTACATCGTATTGATATTATTGGATTTGACTGAGGCAATTTGATTGTGTATGCTTAATTGTTCTTAGTTGCATATTAACTTTTTGTTAGCTGAAATTGAGTTTTAAATATACTCTTTATCCTTTCTAGTGGGTACAGGGTCTGAAAAACTCAGATACTTATGTGTTGTCATCAGCTTCTTCTCCTGTATTGTCACGAGATTGGAGTTAAATAATAGCACTACAATTATTCAAACTCCTAAATTGCTAATTTCTTGTTGCAATGTTTGTCAATTATATATGAAAAACATTTTCAAACATACAATATAACTTTTTTTATGTTTTATTATTGTCACTAACTTTTCCATTAGCTTGTGGGGATTGCAGGATTGGCTTTGATGTGCCAGTGTATCAAGAAGCCTTCTTGAATATCTATCTAGAAGCCTTGTTGTCGGAATTCTCTTATGTGATTCTGAATGTATTTACAAAATTGAGATAGTTGTAATAACTGATATAGCAATAAAACCCAAAGTTTTATGGATATTGAACAGTTTCTCAATATCATACGTTTCATACATTCGCTGCCTCTATTATGTGAAGCTTGGCTGGTTGATTATTTTCAAGTAGGATTTTCATATTTTGTGTTTCAAGTTCAATTCGGTTCTTCCTAGTCGGTAACAAGTTGTACTACTGTTGTAATGCAAACTGTAAATACTTTAAACTGAGGTTGGTAAAATCCCAGCTAGAAATCAAAATCAATTCGGTTCTTCCTCTTCGTTTTAAGCATTTTGAATTTTATTCAATGGGGTTCTGATTTCCCCTTGGCTATTCTCTGCAGCTAAGTGTAGTAGCCCTTGGCCATCAACTTCCCGTGGAGATATAAGAAGTATGTCTGGTCTGGTCGAGTCCTGAACTTATTGTTTGTGGACGTAGTTGTTTATACTAACAAAATCAAAGCATAATAAAAAAAAGATGTCCTCGAGAATAGTCAACACATAAATCTTATAAGCACATTTCGTACTAGTTCCTCGACTGCTTATTTGAATTTTGTTATTTTCTTTTATCATTGAACAAGCAAATTAGCCGGTTACTGATAACTGATTGAATTACAGATACAATCGTAGGCATCTTTTCATCTAACCAAAAAGCTAATGGAAACGTTAACAACTTCCTCTCGACTTCGTATTAAACCACTGTATGTATGTGTAAGAGGCCGCTCGCGAGTGTCCAGCCGAGTGCCGATTCGCATGCCCATGGCCGCAATGTGTGAAGGTTGTTGCTAGCGGGTTACTGTTCACGCGGGCACTATTTGGGGGTGTGACAGCTGAGACATAGGCAATGTCTCCTTCTGCCGCACCCGCAATGTCCCAAAACCCTCTTTAGGGGGGGATGGCTAGGTGCTGCCGAAGGGCCTTGTCCATCAGCGCTCCGAGGGCTTGGCTGTGGACTCCTCCGCTCTCGGGTAGGATAAAATGGGCTAATCGGGTAGCTCATGTGCACGATCTCATCATGTCGAGATGCTTGCTTGTTCGGGGCTCGTACGCCCTCGTTGGCTTGTTGGCTAGTGTGTTATCGCGGGCTTGCATGCTCGTACGCCATAGTTGGCTTGTATGCTAGTAGGCTTGTACGCCGGAATGCTTGTACGCCCTTGTGGGCTTGTTTATGCTTGTAAGCCTTGTTAGCTATGTAACCTTGTACGCCTTGATGGCTTGAGCGCTTATGCGTGTTTATCAATAAAATGCCGGATCACGTTTGATCACGATATTGGCTTGTTTACTCTTGTTTACTCTTGCTCTCTACTATCATTATAATCTTGTAGACAACTAATCCGTCTGAGTCATCAGACGCAATCTTGTCGAGGCTGACTTGCTAGACGGAATATGCTAGCAAGTGCTGCACGGACGTGAATTCCAACTATGAAAAAAGTCGGCCCATAACAGTATGTATCGGACTGTTAGGCCTTAGCCCATTACATTAACAGGAGCCTTTCTGTACTTCCCATTCCAGTGTTGTTCCTTTCCTTGTTCATGCGGCGGCTGCTTCTCCTATTTCTGGTTTTAGCCAAGTAGACTCCAATCACTCCACTCATTATGAGTTACAATTTGTAGGTAAAGATCGCTCTGCACAAACCCAATCAAAATGAATATCTGCAACACTAGAATATTAGTTTTTTTTGGTAGCATAATACTCAACATAATAAGCATATGAATCGCCTTTAATTGCGGAAGATTTGCTTGGTACCATAATACTCAACATATTTAAATATAAATTTAAAAAAAAAATTAACAAAAATTATCCTTCAATAATAAATAATTATATTTATATTAATTTTTAAATCATTAAATTAATAATTTATTATAATTAAATAAAATAAATATTTAAAATCTATTAATTAAAGTTATTAATATATTCTATTTTAAATATTTATTTTATTGGATTCTAATTTTAATAAATTATTAATTTAATAATTTATTTAATTATATATATATATATATTTAAGTGTAATCTACGTAAAAATATTCGTATAATAAAATGACATAGTCAAATATTTCACAAACAGCTCCGTCCTAGCGAGCAAAGGCCGAATAAATAATCACCGCGTGTTATGCTAACGTGGATAAAAATAAACAAACGGAGCCGTTAAGAGTTTTCCGCTCTCCTCACTTATGAACAATACAATTGTATTACTTCTACCTTCTCCTTGTTCAGTGTGGCAGATAGTCTACGAATGTGACTGCACCTTCCAATCAATTCACACAAAACATCTGTTTCCAATCGGACAGTTGTGCTGAAATGACCATTTTGTCCTCCTTCGTCAGGAGAGCTTCGAGTGCTTTCAATGGCTATCCTACTTGCTCCAGGCTCCTGGTTCTCTGCACTCTCAGGTTCTCCTTTTATCACTTTCATTCATTTTCCGTACTTATAATTTGAGGTTCCGTTTGGTTGCTGAGAAAATGTAAGAGCAAGGTAGAAACTGAAGAATACTATGCTATACTTGACCTTAGCTTTCTCTTCTGTGCCTACTTGGGATCAGGTTTCTATCTTCTGCTGGAAGTTTCATATTCTTTTTCGCTTATTAGGTATATTAGTTTAGTGTAGCTTTTATTTATTGATTTATTTGTTTTCAAAAATATTTGGCTTTAATCTTCTTTCGTAGCTAGAACTATTGGGAAACGATAAATGTACTTTCTTTTTACTTTTAACATGAAGGCAATCATGTGACCTCTTTAAGGAGATTCAGCTCAATATTGGTAGCCATAGTTATAAGAAAAGTTTGCAGATCCTTAATTTTTATACTTACAGTTGCATAAGTGAATAAACTGAGAGGCTATGCATGCCAACCCACAATGTTTGATTGAGCAATATTTTTTCACTCAAAAAGTTTTTAACTCTGAACAGTCATATATCCTAGTTCTCTTGATAAGAATTTTGAAGCTGTTGCGGAAAAAGAAAAAAAAAAGAAGTGAGAATTGCGGCATAAATATGGAAATAGATACTGTCCTGGTCTTGCTTATGGTGTATGTGATATATCTGACCTCTGCTCGCCTACATAAATGAAGAATTTGCGGGAACTAAAATTTTTAGAATGTGTTATCCCACGGCTGGAGATAGTTTTAAGAGTTTTTGTCTCTAAAAATGTTGACAATTTTCCAGAGATATAATTTCCTTTTTAATAGTTTTCCACAAGTGACAAGTCTAATAAAGAGTGTGTAAATGAAGGACTTTTGGTTTGAACAAGTGTGCATAATTTCTAATGGTATGCATCCTTGCTTTTGACCTATTGCAGTGGTGGGGGTTTAGTAGCGAACTCTGAATCGCAGCTAGAGGTTGGCACTCCAGCTGTTGAACTTGATCAAAAGGAGTGGAAGAAGAAGAAGGTGGTGGTACTTGGAACTGGATGGGCCGGTACTAGTTTTCTTAAAGATCTGGATGTTTCTTCATATGATGTTCAGGTTGTATCACCTCGGAATTATTTTGCATTCACCCCTTTGTTGCCTAGTGTCACCTGTGGAACAGTTGAAGCACGAAGTATTTCTGAGCCAGTCCGAAACATTATAAAGAAGGTAGCTGAAGCAAAACAATAGCTTCAAAATTTTTCCAGGAATAATTAGGCACACAGCAAGACATGTATGTCCAACATATGCATACACGTGTTGAAAATGATATTTTTCCTTCTCTTTTGCTTCCTTGACATCAAGGCAATGATTTTTTAAGAAGAAGGAAGCAATATTATTTTTGGGAGTCATCTTTGAATGTATTTTTTTGCTTTTTCTCCTTTATTCCATGTGGGAAATATTTGATGGGTTTTCCAATTTCACAAATTAAGTGATGTGATGTTTTGGGTGTTTGCTCTGTTTTTATTTTATTTTTTTATATGTTTATATAACATATAGGAGTGTTTTCTAATTGGTAAATTGTGCTTTGTTGAGCTTCTTTAACTTCCTTTATAACTTTTCAAATTTGAGAAATCCTTGAGCATTGTTTGATAAATTCTCTTACACATTATCATATTTCTTATATATTACCACTTTTTGTTCACCAACGACTTTTTGGTCTCTTGACATCGCAAATATCACATAGTGATCACACTTGGAAATTGATTTCTTGCATCATTTATCAAAACATTCATATTATTGGCAGAGGAATGGAGAAATTGAATTTTGGGAGGCGGAATGCCTCAAGATTGATGCTGCAAATAGAAAGGTTTTCTGTAAGTCCAATATTGACAACAACTTGGTGGGAAATAGAGATTTCTTTCTGGAATATGACTACTTAGTTGTAGCTGTAGGAGCTCAAGTGAATACTTTTAACACCCCTGGTGTTCTGGAGAACTGCCATTTTCTAAAGGTAAAGTCATGCAAATTTTCATACATAATGAAAATATGCAGCATTTGTTCATAAATTTGATAATTTAGATTGGGACTTTTTGATGTTTCTGATATTCCTTTTATCCCTTTAATTCTTTACAATTTATAGATATAATCAAATTGTTACCAGCATTCGTTCATAAGTCTGATTTTTTGAATGCAGGAATTAGAGGATGCTCAGAAGATTCGCAGGACTGTGATTGATTGTTTTGAAAAGTCTGTCCTTCCCGGGCTAAGTGAAGAAGAGCGTGAGACAAACCTCCATTTTGTTATTGTTGGAGGCGGGCCCACTGGCGTGGAGTTTGCTGCGGAATTGCATGACTACATCCAAGAAGAATTAATTTATTTGTATCCTACTGTTAAAGATCATGTGAGAATAACAATGGTCCAATCTGGAGATCATATTTTGAACATGTAAGGAAAGAAGATTCCTATTTGGTATAATACAATTTCTGATTTTACGTCAATAGAAGATGGAAATGTGCTTCTTTTCAGTCACACTAAAACTAGAAAACCTAAAATATAGATGCGGCCATCTAGAAGTTAACACTTCAAGTAACTTCATGGCTGCACCCTTATATTTGCCACATTAACTTTGGTTTATAATTAGTGTCATTGTTGTTGAGAAAAAGTTTCTTAAGTCATCTTTCCAATTTTGAATATATTTGTATATCCATTCAATATTGTCATTTCTAATACTTGCACTGCTGCTAACATACTGCAATTCAGTTGAAAGGCAAGATTGTCATTCAAAAACTTAAGAATTTTGATATCGTGACTCTGCAGGTTCGATGAAAGAATCAGTTCGTTTGCTGAAAAGAAATTTCAAAGAGATGGTATCGAAGTTCTAACCGGATGTCGAGTTGTTAGTGTTTCCGATAAGGAAATAACAATGAAGATCAAATCCACGGGAGAGGTTTGCTCAGTACTCCATGGACTGGTTTTGTGGTCCACTGGTGTTGGGACTCGTCCAGTTATAAAGGACTTCATGGAGCAAATTGGTCAGGTTTGTTTCATTAATTTTCCATACTTAATAAGATCTCTAATTCTAAACTTCTATTTGGATCATGATCATCTTTGTTCTTGCCAAACTTCTTATATTCTAGGTTTGGGAATTAATTGCAGGCTAACATAGTAACGTGGATCTTAATTCTCTTGTCTTAACTTTGTGTCAATTGAACTTCTAGAATGGATGAATATTGATTACTGTCTAATCAATCACTTATGCTTGAGATTTGTTTTGCAGGGTAATAGGCGTGTTCTGGCAACTGACAAATGGCTGCGAGTTAAGGGATGTGAAAATGTGTATGCCCTTGGTGATTGTGCTACAATAGATCAACGTAAAATCATGGTATGTGAAGCTCTAGCAAGTTGATTTTCTGCAGGAAGTAGTTGGCTTCATCTTTGTTGCATTTTTCTCCATCTTTGCAAAATCTCTAAGCAATTTAAATTCTTCTTATAATTTTGGAGTTTGTTGATGATATTAAACTTCTTGTGCTAGTAATTTTATCAGGCTGTGTATTGACTGGTCAAGCTGGCATTTGGTTGTCTTGTGTCCTCTGCTGGTTAAACTACAGTACATGAACGAAAAACTTTTGCATCTTTGGTAGAGGTGGAAAATAACATAATATCCTTTTCCTTTGGAAAAATGGCTCCCTTGATGTTGAAGTATGAAGAACTACCAAGTCTGGAAAACTATTAATTGACTGAAACCTGACCACAAATACAGCAACTGAACTCAAGCTGTGAAACCTGAGCCTTTTGTGGATTAATTGCCTTATTAAGATTGCTTTAAACTTCATAATTCTATTAGAACTTGACTACAAAAAACAACCAATACCTATATTATTCATTATTGTAATGAATGTAGAACATAAGACTGCGCTTCAGGATAAAGAAAGTTGAAATACATTGTGATTCCAAGATAAAGATATGGCAGATTATGCTTTTGTTTTATTTCATTTTATTTTAATGGTATCATGAAGTATTTTTTGTTTAAAAATGCAATGTTGGAGTTCTTTGTAAAAAGTATCTTAATAATATTTTACATTTAACACTATATTGTTGTGCCTTTAGGAAGATATTGCAACTGTCTTTGAGTCTGCAGACAAGGATAACTCCGGTACCTTAACTGTTCAAGAATTCCAAGATGTAATAGAAGACATCCTCATAAGGTACCCCCAAGTGGAGCTATATCTAAAGAGCATGAATCTGAGTGATGTGAAAGATCTGTTGAAAGATCCTCAGGGGAATGATTTAACAGAAGTGGACATTGAAGGGTTTAAATTAGCCTTATCTCATGTGGACGCACAGATGAAGTCTCTGCCTGCAACTGCACAGGTATTTGTCTTTCATATAGTGGCTAGAGTTCACTTCTTTTTTATGTTGCTTGTATTATCCTTACATTTCTGTATTCAGGTTGCTGCTCAACAAGGTGCATATCTTTCTAGGTGCTTCAACCGTATGCAGCAATGTGGAGAACATCCAGAAGGTCCACGGCGTTTTCGAGGTCATGGGCGTCATCAGTTCCGTCCATTTTGGTACGTGATATATTCTTATCTCTCTAATCCGATTGTTTGCTCAGTGTTATGATTAGTCTAGTTTTCTTCTCAACTTGAGTTGTTGGCTTGCTTTCGCCAAGCAATACTTGCTTCAAAAAAACACTGCACCAAAAAGAACTGCTAAAAGTTACTGCAAAGAATTAAGATTAAATATCTGCGGAAATCTACTTGCTGTTTGAAGTACAAATATCTTCAAAGTTCTGTCATCCTAAATGGCCATTACATGAAGTGTCAGACATGATAATTATTGAATTTGCCTGACTATGCATAACACTGAACAATTTTTAACCTTCTGCAACTGGTAAGAGAGGTAGAAATTTTTAAAGCTGCAATTTGCATCAGCAAAATTCAAGAATTTCATGTCATTGATGCAAATTTCCTCTCCCTTTCTCTATACAACATTACATTAAGCTCAAAATGTGAAGACTGCAGATAAAAAATGGTTGGGTTCATGAACATATTTTGGTTGATGCATATGTTCCCGTTCCAAATTCAGGAATGAAGTTCCCTCGAACTGGTTTCAGCACCTTGCTACAGATAATCACCATCTTGCTTTCTTGTCTTGCTTATGCAAATATGCTTCCCAATAATTTTTTAACTTTCATTTCTTGTAAATCAAAAGCAACTTTTTCTTTACAAGCAAAAAGCAGAAGCTACTTTTTGACTCCAGAAAACCAGGTGTCAGACATGATCATGCATTTGGGTTTGAAATTTGAAATATCATTTCATTAAAAATCTTTTGCTCAGTTGATTAGTGCGGTAGAACACTGTTGGGGTTTAACTCTTAACAGTAGCCAATTCATGTGATTTATGTTGAGCTTTCAGACCAAACTGAAATCACTTTTGACATGATATTTCTTTGGTGGGACAAATACTGTACTATTTCATCGCAGTCCAACTAACATTCCCCTGTCATTAGTTCATTGTTTCCATTTTCTTGGATGATTTTCCCTTTTTATGATGGGTTTTGACCTTATTTGCAATAATAAAAAAATCTTTCACTTTACTTGCAAAATACAAAGACTCGGGCATTCAGTAAATTAATGCAACATTCCAGTGTAAACATAAAAGTTTAGGAGAATTATAGAACCAAAGGACCCCTTTGGCTAAATATGGAATGAAGGATAGAGGTATAGCATTGCTGTAGGATAGGATGTCTTCTCCCCATCTTACATTACGGAAAGGAGAACTATACAGCACGTAACGCATAGCACATTCTATAATTACATAATTTGGTGAGCAATGCATTTTATAAAGCTTCATGGAGTAATATTCTGCAGTGGTATGAAAACCACCGAAGTAGCATTTGTAATAAATTGTTGTCATAATTGATGTAGCCAGATGATGCACTTAATCTGATAAGTAATTTGTCTTTAAAGTCTTTCTTACTGGCTTCTGATGCATTTCATGTGTACTAAAACCCCACAAACCTAGGACATCAATATCATAAATAGTTAGCAGCATGTTAGTAATAATTAGGTAAATTGCCAGTTCCATATTTTCCAGGCGGGCATGAATTGTTTTGCAACCTGTGTCCTAACAAGCGTTGGAAGTTTTCCAGAAACCATTTTAATGTCGTATTTGCTTGTGTTAAATGAATTAATAATAAATTCTTTCTTTATGATTTGTCTTCATTATTCTGGCACACCAAAATCCTTGTAAATTTTAATAACTCTGGATACTAAAACTGGGATATTTGGTTAGTAGGAACTAGGAATCCAGTATGCATAATCAAAGTCATTACAGTGTCATTTTTTTTCCTTTTATCATCCTAACCTGTGTGCATTGCTGAAAACCCTGTGATTACAAGGTATAAGCATTTTGGCCAATTCGCTCCTTTGGGAGGAGAACAGGCAGCTGCAGAATTGCCTGGAGACTGGGTATCCATAGGTCACAGTACTCAGTGGCTCTGGTATTCTGTATATGCAAGGTGATTATCTGCTGCTTCTAGTATTCTTTGCTTGTTGCAATGGTTTATACGTCCTTGAATTTGATTTAATACATTATTTCTTATATGCAGCAAGCAAGTTAGCTGGCGAACAAGGGTGCTAGTGGTATCTGATTGGACAAGAAGATTTATTTTCGGAAGAGATTCAAGCCGAATTTGAGGCAGCAACTATTGAACCTATCAAATCTTTATCAGGCAGTGCTTGAACCTATTGTATATATAACCTATATATCCTTCCTTTTTCATGTATCTTTTCTGCTAGGATGCAGATTGCAGATGTATATTTTAACTACTATCCACTGGTTTTTTCCTGCACTCCCAGCAGATGGCAATAAGCAGCAGGCAACTACCATTCGGTCTCAAACTTGATGTTGCTGGGTTGGAAATTTGAAAGATTAAAAAGTATGATTTCCAGATGTGTTTTATGTGTGTAGGGAAAGGATGAAGGTTTCTTCAGTTTGATAATGTTAAAAGGTGTAAACATTGTAACATACAAATACTGAGAATATTTGAATTTCAAAACTGAAATTTTCTTACTGATATGTTTATTTATATATTTGTTTATTATAATCAATAAAGCTGGTGAGTCACATTTTCTCTAATGATAAATGAAAACTTGTGATCATGCTGTCAATGGGCTAGTGTCACTTACAGTTGACAAGTTCAAATTATTGTGTCATGTTATTGTATTTATATGGTGTCAAAAAATAACATAAATTTGATCCATTTAATAATTATATTAAGAATTACAAATTTTAATTCGACGTAATTATTAGATAGTTGTAATTGTATGACTTGTTTAATATATATTTTTATAATTACTTAAATAAATAATTGTATTATTTTATGACAACTCGAATTCATAAATTCATGTCATTCATCGTCTTCAAGATTTCCAATCACTTTCCAAACTCGATCATACTTTCCAAAATTGTTACTTTTCATTTTCTGCAGCTCTCTCTTTATAAACTCTCTGTGAAAATTTCCTCTACAAATTTTCGCCCTCTCTCTCTCTGCTTTAGTGGAGCAAGAAAACCAAGGCTTACAATGCAAGGTTATACGTTTTATGAGAGAGCCATTCAAGCTTTTCGTGACCGTTCCTTGGTGTCTAAGACTAAGATTCTTGTTATCGGTACTGTCAGGTTATTTATTTTGACTTTGTATCTTTACTAATAGGATCCTATCATTTAGGAGTTGTTGAATAAAATTTTAACTGTCAGGTTATTTTTTTTTAATGTTGTTTCTAATGTTTTCTTTTAGATGATTAAATATTGAGGAAGACATTATTTCATATTGGTTTTACCATTTGTTCATATCCTACAATTTGACTGCTCTTGTTGCAGTGGTGGGAGTCGAGTGGCATTTTCTGATAGCATACCATTCCAAAGCATAAATGGTGATTCTGATCAGGCTGAATTCAAGCGAAAGAAGGTGGTGGTGCTTGGCACCATTTTCTTGAAAAATTTCAAATGGAACAGTAGAAGCTCGCAGCATTGTCGAACCAATTTGCAAAATTGTGAGGAATGTAATGTTAAATAAATAAGAAAACAAGATATAAAGTTTATTTCCATTTCAGCTAGCTTGTTAATGGAAGGTGCTTAAAACAGTTTATGTTTTACTTGGCAGAAAGGAATGGACATTCAATTCAACAACTTGAATGGCTGAGAGTAGAAGGATGCGAGAGTGTCTACGCTCTATGCGACTGTGCAACAATTCAGGCAATTTGCTCCACTGGGAGGAGAACAAACTGCAGCTCTTAGATTGGTCAAAGTTCCCAGTGGCTTTGGTATTCAGTTTACGCAAGGTAATTTCCCCTGTTTCAGCTTTGCTTTTGTTTACTTTGCTTTGAGCATGTTGTCATCCTCTGATGTTTCTCCCCATTTTCAGCAAGCAAGTCAGCTGGCGCACAAGATATTTGGTGATATCCGACTGGGGACGACGTTTCATATTTGGAAGAGACTCGATTCGGATATAATGGGAAATTTTCTTTCCACCATTGATGTTTTCTTATAGACAGCTTGAAAAGATTTTGTTTCATTTTTAAGTAGTGAATTACGGTTTCTTTTATTTATCTTATTTTTCGTTCATGCGATTCTAATATTGGACGTTTGATAGGTTGAGTTACAACATTTTAATGCCATTTACCTCTTGGTGCCTCACTTCACTTTTCACATGCTTTGTTTAGATGAATCTCTTTCGTCACGGCTGAGCTTATGCTTGCTGCTGCAAGAATTCATTCGTGCTTTTATTAGCTGAAGAGTTGTCAGTGATTTGAATTTGTTTGCTTCTATTGGTTATGAAGTGGTCAATATATTAAGTTGGTGATCTCTTTTACTTAAATTTAGACAGAAAACTTTCGGTCATTGATTTATACAATTTAAAGATAAATAAGATTATTGAATTGATAGTATTAAATATTACTTTTTGCGTAGATTAATGACTACAAATGTGTCTAAATCTAAGTTAAGGAAACCCCACCAATTAGAAAAGCAAAAAAAGACATCTAACTCATGCCATATTTGATAAATTAAGGGGAGTACCAGGTTGAAATGTCCAGTTGAAGAAATATTCACAAACCCTTTAACACCGTGAATTTCTGTGACTTCGCTCACCATATTCCCATGAAATTGTTTTCTATGTCAAACCAGTCGGACAGAATGCTAAAACTATGTCCACTCAATACCACTGGAAAGTGCTGAATCATGACCATTGACCAGAGAGAAGGAAGACACTGTGATATGGAAACATCACCTGTTATGGCCATTTTATCAGTTATATTCTTTCCAAATCTTATGAATTCAAGAGTTTACAGCATTGCAAACTCTTCCACAGCGTGACATATAAAAATCCACCAACATATTAAAAAGGTAAGCCTACATAACAACTATGAAATTACAGCCAAAGGTCGGACAAATTGTCTAAGACAAATGTTCTGGTAATAGGAAGATTAGTCTACTGCAGCGATCAGCGGTCAATCTCCACAAGAAGTTTACCACAAATGTTCCCTTAATTAGAAGAGTAAAAAATTGTAGCAATCAGCAGTCAAACTCTACAAGAAGTTTTGAAACTTGAATAGTGGCAGCTTAAACTATACAGAAGCTGGCGTGAATATAAAACGTGACAACAATTGATAAACATACTTCTAACTAGCACCCAACAGTTTACAGAGACCACATTAGGTACACCACTTGGCCATCCACAAACCTCCACTGAATATTTTCCATGGTACCTATCACAACAGAGTAATATTATATAGTTAGCAAAATACTAATTACAAAGCAAAATTGAACCTTCACATACCAAATTCCATCATTAAGAGCATGCTCACAAATCATATAGCAGCAACTCAAATGGATATTCATAATGATGCCTAGGTAACAGGATCTGAGAGCAATAGATTCTTACTGTGAAAAGAAAAGTACGAGTGGCAGCAAACACGTATCAATATAAGCTGCAATACATTAAGGGGCTCTTCATGACATACACTAGCTTGAGCCAACTTACAAAGTTGAGTCCCACAGAGTTCCTTGGAAGCCAATACCTTAAGGTTTTGAGCACTTAACTACCTGGCATTTCGTTTGAAATCCTTTGGACCAGCCAGATGTGAAAGAGATGAGTTCATCTCCTCCAAGAGAGTCATTGCCAAATCAACTTTCCCCATCTTCTTCAAACTATTGACCAGCGATCGGTATACATATATTGATGGACGGATCTGCCGCTGCTTCATATCACTGAAGAGTCTCAATGATTCCTCAATGTTACCCAATCGCCCAAAACTATCAATCAATGCAGTATAAGTAAGCAAATCTGGTTTAATGCCACTCTCACCCATTTCTCTGAAATATACTAAGCACAGATCCAGTCTCCCAATCTTCCTCAAATTGTTTAATAATGTATTATAAGAAATGAAATCAGGGACAATGCCAGCTTCCTTCATGCAAGCAAACTCGTGAAGCATTTCATTCACACGGCCAACACGACCCAAGATATCCAAAACTGTATTATATGTGATCAAATCTGGCTTACATTTCGAACCCTTAATATGATCAAATATCACAAGGGCCTTTTCTATCTGCCTACTTTCAGCAAAGGCAAAGATGATTCTGTTTACAACTATTATACTATCTGGAAAGGCTATGTCCAACACTTCTTCAACAAATTTCAGTAGCTGGATACAATCATTTGTCTTTGTAAAAGCCCTAGCAAAATTAATATAACAAGCTGAACTCAAGGATCTATATGACATCAATAGATCTTTCAAAATCTGAGATGAACGGTCAGTATCATTTCTCTCAGCCGCTGCCACCAACAAGCATTTATATGCATTTGGAAGGAAGATATTTTTATCACGTAAGGATTGCAGTAACCGAACAGCAGCAGAAAGATTTCCGGCTCTACAAAGCTTTTCAATGCATGCAGTACATATTTCCTTGGCAGACTTGGAATCATTTTTCACTGTGGCAAGAATTTGATTCAAGACTTCATCAGTTACTTCTTCTTCATTGGGGGACGCCCGTGTCACAAATGACTGATAATTGCCACTAATTTTACTTACAGCTGCAAACACCGGAGAGATCCAAGGGAAACCAACTGGGATATATGTGATACAATTCTGTATTAGAAGTACAGTCACTAATTATAAGCTTCAAAAGGAAAATAAAGAACATAGTATATACAAATTTTCCATAGAAAATGCACAATTAACCATTTTAAAGAAAATTGACGTAATCTTAAAAGCCAAATTCTCTAAAAAATAATCATCAAAGAGATCCTGCAATACGTTAAGAACATGAATGTGACAGTTATAATTCAAAGAGTGCAATCAAATTCGATGACCTAAAATTCTTATCCTGGACCATACCCAAATACATTTCACACAAGCTTAAAGTTTGTTCACACAAAATTGTTAAGCAGGCTATAAAACATGCAAGAGGTACAAGCCAAAAGTATCAACGACGTCAATTAGAATCTTTCACTTACATTTTTATACCGGTATTGTCCGATGTCTCCAAGTCTGCGAAGGAATGAAGCCGACTTAGAATTAATACTGCTTGTAATTGCCGCCGATACATTAATCTTCGGTTTGAATCGAAAAATGTACTTAAAGCATCTTGAAGCAGTTAGCATGCTTAAACTGCTTCAGTTGAAATTAGGTTTTAGAATTAAAACAAAAAAAGAAAAAGAAACACAATCAACTGCTATACGAAGTTAATGTTGTCCGCTGTTGTCTGGGTTAGGGTTTAATATTAGGGTTTAGTGCAAAGAGAGCGCGAAGAGCTGAGACCTGAGAGTTGTAATTAGTTAGGGAGGCAATTCAGGCGTTACCTTTCATTTTAGTCGGTTCTTCTTCCTTAGGTTGCCACGATAATTATAAAAAGTTCAAACAAATTATGTCGCCCAAATATTAGGCCCCTTCAATTTTATTTTTTTTCAATTTGTGGCTAAAAAGTGTCTATTTTAACAATTTTGCCCTGGGCCATGTCAAAGGTTGAGTAAGAAAGATTTCTCGATAAAATTGACTGAGAGAGTTATAATTTTACCTAAATTCTTATCACAAATTTTATTGAGAAAAAATATATTTTTTTTAGAGAGTTTAACAAAATTTTAACTCTTATATTTAAGTTGTATAGTTCAAAAATACTCTTTATTTATATTTATAGTTAAACTTTCAAATTTATTATATTTGAGGTCAATTATCTGTTTTTTGGACAAAAATATTCTTTTTTATTATAACTCAAAATTTTGAAGTTAAAATTTTTACGTTTAATTTTAATTTTTTATGTGAATTTTGAAAAAAAGTTAATAAATCTTTGAGAAAACGATTAAAAACTAGTTTACAAGTGATTCGATGCCAATTTATTTATTTTAATTATGATTTTTTATTTAAACTTAAAAATTTGGAGAGTGAACCAGCGAGAAAAAAGATGAAATTTATTATTCATTCGATAAAAATTCACTTTTCCTAAACGAGTTTAATTTACTATTCCCTTAATGAAAATTTAATTTTTCTTGATGAAAGATGAATTTCATTAAAAGAATAGTAAAATTTATTAAGGGAACAATAAATTCGTAGAGAAAAAATGAATTTTCATCGAGAGAATAATGAATTTTCGTCGAGTAAACAGTAATTTCGTTGAAGGAATAGAATATTCATCGAGAGAATAGGTTATTCTTCGAGAAAATATAATATTCATCGATGGAATAAGATATTTGTTGAAAGGAATAAGAATTAAGAGTAAAATTATCCAAAAAATAAACAATTGATTTTAAATATAAGAAAAATTTTGCTCAGGTTAAAAATATAAATGAACTTCAAAATTATGTTACACCCTGTAAAATCTCGTCGCCCAAATTTTAGGCCCCTTCAATTTTATTTATTTTTTTCAATTTGTGGCTAAAAAGTATCTATATTTAACAATTTTGCCCTAAACCATGTCAAAAGGTTGAGTAAGAAAGATTTATTGATTGAGAGAGTTATAATTTTACCTAAATTCTCATCACAAATTTTATTGAGAAAAAATATTTTTTAGAGAGTTTAACAAAATTTCAACTCTTATATTTAAAAAATATTTATCGAGAAAAACCAATTCAAAAATTTTTTTTATCTCAATAAATTTTGTTAAGAAGGTTGAATTTTGCGTAAACTCTTACACCGATCTTTTTTTTTTTTCACAAAACTTGTCAATAGAAATTAGTGTATGTTTTTTTTTTTGTCACAAATAAGAACTAATTTTAAAGTTGGTCAAAATTAAAAATGAGTTCGAAAATAAAATTATTTACAGAAAACTCGAAAAATTATGTGTTGTATAATGTAATTCCAAAACTTCTTTAAGAATTTTTTCTTAAATTATTTAAAAATAAACCATCAAACATGTTCTCACAAAATTAAGGAATTGAAATTTTCATTTCATTATACAACACATAAGAGTAATGCTTTTATACATAAACTCTATTTAACAAACAAAATCTTCTGGCATGTTGACCAATGTGCTGGCGAGCATTGTTAGATTAGGAACCCAATTACCGCAGATTTTAACTTGTAATGGTAGTGGTAATCAAGTGCTTCTTCTTCAAAGAATATCATGCTATGCTTTCTTTCCATTTTAGAAATTAGCCTATATGTGTGGTCTTGAAATTATTGAATTTGCCTGACTATGCATAACACTGAACAATTTTTAACCTTCTTCAACTGGTAGGAGAGGTAGAAATTTTTAAAGCTGCAATTTGTATCAGCAAAATTCAAGAATTTCATGTCCATGAAGCAACTTTCCTCTCCTTTTCTCTATACAACATTACATTAAGCTCAAAATATGAAGACTACAAATAAAAAATGGTTGGGTTCACAAGCATATTCTGGTTGATGCATATGTTCCAGTTCCAAATTCAAGAATGAAGTTCCCTCCAACTGGTTTCAGCACCTTGCTACTGGTAATCACTATCTTGCTTTCTTGTCTTTCTTATGCAAATAAGCTCCCCAACAGTTTTTAACTTTCATTCGACTTTTTCTTTACAAGCAAAAGGCAGAAGCTACTTTTTGACTACAGAAAGCCAAATGAGGTTTGGCAATCAAGTATGATGTAACACCAAATCTTTTAGAAAATCCCATGCAATTTGATAACCAGATGATTAGCAACATAACAGTGATTTAGGAACTCTAATCAAAATGAAAGCGGTATAATGATTCAAAATAATCATTTTACTGTTCATTGAGTTGAAAATTTAAGAATAAATGGATTGCCAGTTGGTTCCAATTTGCCGAGTAGCTCAAAAGAATAGCTCAAAAGAATAAATCTATTGATCTTGCCTCACTTCTGAAAACGCAATAAGATCGATAGAGAAGAATGGCTCATCCTACTGGTGGTGCATATTACTCGAAAATTTTACAGCAATACAGCTAAAATTAGAAACCTACAACCCATTTTGAGCTATTCTTCTCCCGGCCATTCTTCTTCGAAAAACTACTTCCTGATATACCAGATTGACATGAAATTTAATGATGAGTGCAGTTTGGCATCGCAGAAATCCTTAATTCAAGATCAAAAAGCTGTTTCTTTTTGTTGGAAATTTGCCAACATAAGAAAATGGCATAATAATAATTTGAAGGTCAAAATTCATTCCGCGGGAATTGAAACATATACATCGACATTAGAAAGCAAGAGAAGAGCTTATCATTTTCACATTATTGCATAAAAGAAACAATAAGAGTTGAAACTAGAAACTTATATATCCCATATCAGATAACACAAATGAAAACCATTCCAAAACCATAACAATTGTTATGGATGTTACACCATTAAAGCTAAACTTACAGAGAAATTTGAAAAATTCCTTGTCATTCTTCCTCAAAATCATCTCCATCAAAGCTCAAAGCCTGACATAGAAAACCTTCCTCTGCTTCCTTCTCCTCCTTAACAGCACAAAAGAACGATTTCCTCCCAACCAATTCAGACACTCTTTTCGCTGCCCCTGAATCTCTTGAACTCTGATCAACACATTGAACTGTCCTGATCTTCGGCAACACATCACCCATCTTAGAAATGGACGGAGGAGATCCCTTGTAAACCACCACCTCAGTAGGAATTTCCCATCTCTTCTTCACTCTAGTCTCTGTCTTCTGATTCCTTGCCAAATTCACACCATTTTCACGCGAAGCTCGTCGCTTATCACACCGATTACTCTCTTCTTTATCATTATCCGGTAAAGACCTTTTACGAACATCATTTGTGTTCTGATTATAACGGCTGGCGACCGTTCTTCCAGGTTTCAATGGTTTTTTACTTTCTCCATCTTTGAAGAGCTTTCTGGGCTGAATAAGTGAAAGCAGAGCATCTTCTTTCTTCACAACCTTTCTAGACCCTACAGTTGTCACCGCCTGTTTTGGAGGTTGAATCTTGGACGTCACCGTTTTGCGCGATTTTGGGCTAACACTCAAACTCTTTCCCCTCTCTTTCGTCACCTTTAATTCATCAATTTCTTGCAGCTTCCAGAAACAAGATTTCCTGCGATTCTGTGTTGATTGAACCGGAGTGATTATGTCTGGCCTCCCAAACGATGGCCTCGATTTTGCTGCAGAGAAAATCTCAGCTGGTCCTAAACTGAGGCCTCGTCGATTCTGCTTTGATTTAGAACTTGACAGCAAGTTTTCGTCGCTCCTTTTCATGTTCTCTACATTCTTGAAACTCTGTTTCTGCTCCATGAATTTTGCAGGCACGAATCTTCCGCGTTTTTCAATAGCCTTTGTTTTAATATCAATCTTTTCGAGTCGTAGTGATTCGAGTCTTGAAGATAAGCGACTGATCTCCTTCTCAACCTCCTCAATCTCCATATCAATCTTTTTCTCATCACGCTTTACCTCTTCTTCCTCAACTTCATTAGTTGAACCAACCACAGACTTTTCAAGAAATCCCTGCATCGAAACACTCTTCAATGGCTTCATTTGTGAGTTCTTGATAGAGCAATTCACTTGAACAGGTTTAATGGGTTCAGAAGATTTGAGACAAGAAACAGGGGATTTGACAAAACGGGGACTCAGATTCTCTTTGCTGCAATCCGATTCAAGAGACTGATTCACGCAAACAGATTGCAAAATAGACCAAGAACCTTTAATTGCTGTAGAGTCTTCAGATTCACCATTGTCGAAGGCCGCATTGTTCCATATCTGAAGCTCTTGTCCGTTAAACGTATCTGCGTATTGAAGAACACTCATTTTTGCGTACGGAATAAAAGCGATTCTTGAAAATCAGTGGTCTTTTTTTGAGAAAGAACAAGATTTGAAGGTTTTCTGAGGGAACAAACAGCTTGAGAGAGAATCTTTATCCGAGAACATTTGAATCTAACGAGATTTTTGACCGTTGGGAAAAATTGACGTTAACGTGTTGGTGAAATCTCGGCCGTTGGTTGTTAAACGGCTTCTTTAGACGCTCCGATTTGATTTAAAGGTTAAATAGGCAAAAAATATATATATATATATATATATATTGTTTACACTTGGGTGGGTTGTTTTCTTAATTAATCGATGGGGTCCAATGGGAGCGTTGCTCTGTTTGAGTTGGCAACCTTGGCTAATCATTCACTTGTGAATAAACATAAAACATAGAACGATGCGTTTTATGGAAAAACTAAACGACGACGTGCTATCAGTTTATGACCAGAAGTTCCTAGGAAATTTTCCTTGCGAAGATTTATCGAAACCGCTAAAAATAAGTGATTTTGTCAAACGTTGGGGAGGTTAGTGATAAATCCTTTTTCACTTTCAGTGAAATTTTCGCACGTTTATATTTGTTTTAAGCGTGCAGTTAATGGTGTTTGAGTCTTTTCCCATTCAAAGGAGCTATTATTCCAAATATCTTGCATTCGAGTTAGTCTTCATTAGATTATTGTCTTGTGCGTCAACCAGCCATAATGGTAGAAAAAGAAATGGTGACGGTGGTTGAATTTTTTTGTTCAATTATATTTTTAATTTTAATAAAAATAAATTATATTTGAAGTTATAAATATATTATTTAAATAATTTTATTCTTTTAACTTTTTTCTTCCCTTACTTTTGGGTTTTGAGATGAATTTCATTATGAGGGTGAAGATAAGATTTATAGAGAAAAAATAAAATTTTATTGACAGGAATAAAATTTTATTTTTTTAATAAAATTTATTTATTTTTAATAAATTTCATCTTCTTTTATGATGGACATCTTCTTTTTTATTAATTTATTTTTAAAATTTAAACAATAAATAACCATTTTTTAAAGGTTCATTAACTATTTCTTAAAATTAA
The DNA here is from genome assembly GCA_035584115.1 of Cedrela odorata. NCBI lineage: Eukaryota > Viridiplantae > Streptophyta > Magnoliopsida > Sapindales > Meliaceae > Cedrela > Cedrela odorata. Next base: position 2,725,965 of record JAXCLQ010000001.1, on the reverse strand, counting down.
TATAAAAAAATTATAATTAAATAAAAAAAATTTAAATTTAAAATTTTAAGTTTAATCAATAAATAAAAAATAAGAATATTTTTATTTAAAAAATAGATAATTAATCTTAAACATATACCTTTAAAAATTTGGGCCATAAATATAAAGGGGCCTAAATTTTAGACAATTGCCGTTAAGAACCAAAGGGGTATAGCTGTTCAATCGTGCCTGTGGCCACTTTCCCGGTTGATCTCCCGTCTCTGGTTACTTTTTCTCTTTGCAGCTCTATGTGCAATTGCATTTACAATTGAGATCGCCAGTTATTTCAACTTTGGAGGTCAAAAACTATGGACCAAATGCGGCAAGTGTTCTCAGTGGACGTTCTTGAAAGATACGCGGCGAAGGGGCGTGGTGTAATTACATGCATGTCGGCTGGAAATGATGTGATCGTATTAGGAACTAGCAAAGGATGGCTTATTAGACACGATTTTGGTGCCGGAGATTCTTACGGTATCTTTTTTAACCTATTTTCTACTTTAGTTTAGCTCTAATTTCGCAAATAAATTTTTCGTCGAAATTGAATTCGCAAAGAATTTCATCTAGTGATCTGGTTTTGTTGCATTTATGTTGCAAAATAGATTAAATTTAGGTAGTGACTATGTTTATATACTACAGTTTTTATGTTGGAAGTGAACGGAAATTACCAGAACTTCATGATATGATATTTTAGTTTGAGGTTTTGATAGGAAAACTTAACTTCATCACTTAAATTAAGCTTGGTTGAGCTATGACCCATAATACAGTAATCTTATAATATGCCAAATTGAATCGAACTACTAGCTTGTTTCTGCTTGAGCTTATGCTTGATGTTTGAGCATGCTGTTGAGTAGATATGGAGTTCAATTAGCCCACTCCTAGTATTGGTTCAACTTGGTTTGATTGCATTCTCATATAAGATGAAGCAATGCCTGATTTGTTTTGGTTGAATTGAAATATAGATATTGATCTTTCTGTGGGTCGACCTGGGGAGCAATCCATCCACCGAGTTTTTGTAGATCCTGGTGGTAGTCACTGTATTGCCACCATAATTGGTAGTGGTGGAGCTGAAACTTTCTACACTCATGCAAAGTGGAGCAAGCCCCGTATATTAAACAAACTGAAAGGTCTTCTTGTGAATGCTGTTGCCTGGAATAGGCAACAGATAACAGAAGGTAATTTATCAATCTCTTTGGAAATTGCTTGCATGTTCTATTGTACTAAGGTTGGTGCATATGTGTTGATTTCTGCTACTGTATTGGGTTTAACTCAGCTTCAACGAAGGAAATCATTCTCGGTACAGACAATGGCCAACTTCATGAGATGGCTGTGGATGAGAAGGACAAGAGGGAGAAGTATATAAAGTTTTTATTCGAGTTAAATGAACTTCCAGAAGCTATTATGGGTTTGCAGGTACTCTTTTTTTTTTTTTCTTCCTTTCATCTGCTAAATGGACTCTGAATTGCCTTTTGTCACTTCTTCCTTAATCCTTCTTGTAGTGGCATCATTCCCTCCTGCTTACATGTTTGAACACTATGGAGGCGACTGGTAGTCCTTTGGATGGTCAAAGTTGTTATATGTTTGTGTGTTTTTGCCTGCTTGCATGTGGTTGTGTCTCATGTATCCCACTAGACAATATGCAGCTAATATTGATCAGTCAGAATAGTTTAAGTATTATTTGTTAAGATATGCAGGCCCTCCTGATTGTTTTGGTTTGATGAAATTGATAATGTAGAAATCCATGTAGGTAGAAAACTGGAATAATATTCATGAAACTAGAATTTCAATTAATTTTACTTCTTCTAGAAACTGAAACTATGACTTTATTCATGGATTTAATTTACCTATTTACATAGCTGATATATTCACCATCTCAGTCCGATTCTATCTACAGATGGAAACAGCTGGCCTAAGCAATGGTACAAGGTATTACGTGATGGCTGTTACTCCTACACGACTTTATTCTTTCACTGGATTTGGAGCACTTGACGTAAGTTCAGCTCTGGTCTCTTTTCTGCCTGCTTGGGTTGAAATTGGTCAAAGTTTAATAGAATCAACTAATGATATTTGTGCATTATGCATGGAGAATTCAATCCAAATAGTGCTCATTAGATAATTTTATTAATGCATATTAGGCTTTCTAAACACTTTGATACTAATGTCCTGGATTGGCTTCGGTGTTTAAACCATTGAATTTGGAGGCTCCTTAGAGTTTCAAGGTAAAGCCGCTGGTATTCTGTTGAGGGTAGTGCCACAGATGTGGATTTATTCTAGAAAAATAAATGAAGAATTTGCATTTTTCTAGACAAAAGCTTGATTTTCCTATTGTTTATATTTTACTTTGAAATCATGTTTCCATACACTGCTTTGGGCATCCTCATCGTCTGAGACCATAAATTGTTTAGATACCTGCTTTTTCAACTGATATGTTGATTCTTGATGGCTGGAAATAAGGATATTTTTTCCTTTCTATTATTGTTAATAGAGGTTGGAATAAGTTCCATCTTAGCCAAACAGCCCACTCTTTTCCTTCCCTTCTCACCGGAACTTCATTATTTAGATTTCTCTTGGCCCCTTGAGAGTTTTTCTTCAAGAGAGGTGTTTCTACATCTTTGCTGTTTCAATTACTTGAATTCTGTATGGTATGCCATATTGTTGCTGTCTTATTGCAGCATATTACTCAAAACCAAATACTTTATACATATTAATTGGAATCTTGTTTTCTGTGTACTTGTTCCTGAGTTTGTTTATAGATTATGAGATCCTCTACCAGTCTTGAAGAAATAGTTATTGGTATACAGCCTCCTGTCTACTTTAAACTTATGCGGTATGACGTGCTTACTGTTTGTATTGCATTTGTAGACTGTTTTTGCTAGCTATTTAGAGCGTGCTGTGCATTTCATGGAACTTCCTGGTGAAATACCTAACAGGCAAGTGTTTTCTTTCACGTTTAAGTTACGGGAAAACTTTAAAAGAAAAAAAGAATATGAAAATGGAAAACTGTTTTTAAAGCCAAGACAGTTTTCCTACTTTTTATGATCAATCATGTATGCTTTCCAAATGGGTGGAAAATATTATATGCTGCTTTTCTTGAGGTTTCTGAGTATGAGGTTTTCCCTGTTATGATGGTCTAATTTTTCAGTGAACTGCATTTCTTTATCAAGCAAAGAAGAGCTGTGCATTTTGCTTGGCTCTCTGGAGCAGGTATCTATCATGGTGGCCTAAACTTTGGAGCTCAACATAGGTAAAGGATGTCCTACTTTACTTTTTTCTTCCTCCATTTTGATGGGACAATCTTCCTAATTATTGTTTGCTATTCTATTACAATTTTTGTTGCTACACTCGATGATTCTATATTTCTTGGTTCTCATCTTAGTACATATTTCATTATATGTTCTTGATATAAATAGTTTACTGGTCAATCATGTATATCATATATAATTTTGTTATGAAATCATTAGTAACTTTGTTTTTTCTGAATATTTCGAGTAGTTCTCCAAATGGTGATCAAAATTTTGTGGAAAACAAGGCTCTTTTGAGCTATTCAAAATTGTCTGAAGGGGCTGAAGCAGTTAAACCCAGTTCTATGGCAGTGTCTGAATTTCATTTCCTGTTGCTTATGGGGAATAAGGTTAAGGTGTGTTGCATTGAATGCTGATGATATATTTTTACCTTTGATTATATCCATTGTTTGTGAAATCTTCAAATACAACTAGATATATGACATTGATAAGGATTTTATTTTAGACTCTAGCTGGTTTTGAGTGCTAGGTGCTTCAATTTCACAATGCCTCTTTTAAATGGATGATTACTCTTGTTCTAGAGTGCATGAAAATCAAAGTCAATGATTCTTGGTTTTTACTTAAGATTTCCTACATCATGTAGTTTCCCTTTTTCATTTTCCCTGCATTTTACACTTGTATGCTGTCCAAATATACTGTAGGTTGTAAATAGAATCAGTGAGCAAATCATTGAGGAACTTCAGTTTGATCAAACATCAGACTCCATTTCAAGGGGTATCATTGGATTATGCAGTGATGCAACTGCTGGGGTGTTCTATGCATATGACCAGAATTCTATCTTTCAGGTTTGTGTATTATGAGGACTTATTTTTCACTTTTTTTGGTACTTGTTGCACCATTCAGTGATTTGTTTTGTGTGGCTGGATCGGGGTAATATTTTGTAGGTGTCTGTCAATGATGAAGGCCAAGATATGTGGAAGGTGTATCTGGGTATGAAAGAGTATGCTGCAGCTTTAGCTAATTGTCGTGACCCACTCCAGAGAGACCAAGTATATTTAGTTCAGGTCATGTTTATTTGACTCCATTGATGTTAAAACAAATGACTGTTTTGAAACATCGACTTCTGCTTCTAATAATGAAATTATATAAACTTTCGCCTCGTAGTCTTGTACGTTTGTTAATGGAATCTTGTTTATTCTAGTGGGTGTATAATTGGAGCAATTTATGATGCAGGCTGAAGCTGCATTTGCCTCCAAGGATTTTCTTAGAGCTGCATCTTTCTATGCAAAAGTGAGTTATCTGTTTCTTTCTTATATTATGTGTATATATTAAGTTTACACTGTCATTGTTAATATGTTTATGTTTCTGATATCCTTCTTGGTTTTTTTATTGGTGGAGTTGAAGTTGAAAAAGATTTGCTGTTAAAATTCCATATTTATAAACAATGCCATACTATTCTTTAAGCAATGATACCTTTCAAGGAAAGATATAATCTATTGATATACGAGGATGTACGAGCAGACACACTTGCATCTATATTTATAGACCAATTCAGGACAAATATCAGATGAAAATAATGCTGTTTTGCTTTTCTATCCTGTGAATACCCTTGTAACTGAGTGGAAGGTGTTTTGCAGATTAACTATATTTTATCATTTGAGGAGATCACTCTGAAGTTTATTAGTGTAAGCGAACAGGTAAACATTATTGTTCGTGTTTTTAGCTTTATGAAGATGTAGTGTAAATTGATCAAATTGATTTCATGACATTATATATATATTATATTATCTTCTTTGTGACGAATTGTCCATATTGGTTCCGCATCGAGTCCATCATTGCTTTGTTATTTTTATTTAAGCGCACATCATGTTGGAACTGAACTTGAGTAGGATTTGGACTGCTTATGCAGGCCAAACTAGAGAATTCATGGGCTGTTACGCAAAATCCTAGTATATCAATATCCTTGACCTAGTTTATTCATTTTTGTAATTGGTTACTAGTTATCATTTTTGGGAAATACATGCAGGATTCATTTTCAATTTTGTTGTTATTGATAAAGGTTATTATATAAAGCTCCTAAATTTGAATATAGATCAACGTTAGAGTAGATCTATCTTGAAGTTCTTTTGAATTCTCGTTATATGTTTCATAGATTGTGTTTTGAACTCTAAAAGAAAGTTGGAATCGAACTATGTGTTTGTGACTTTTGACTGGAATTCTCTCACTTTGAATTTGGACACTTCATTATAAACTTACGCTTATTTGGACACTACATTATAAACTTATACTGTGTTTTGCTTACTTGCAGGATGCTTTGAGAACTTTCTTATTGAGGAAGCTTGATAATCTTGCAAAGGATGACAAATGCCAAATAACGATGATTTCCACATGGGCAACTGAATTGTACTTGGACAAGGTTTTTTGCATCCTTTTATGCCTAACTCTTGGATGATTAACTTGGCTACTCTATTGCCTCCTTTACTATGCTGGATGAGTAGAAGGCTACATAAAATTTAATAAATTAACACAAGTTAGAATGATAATTTGCTTTGGATCATGTAATGTATCTTAAGCTTCCAGCCTCCAGGCTTGTTGTTGAACTTCTTTTTGATGCTTTCTACATTCCATTAATCGTCCTAGACTAACATCAAAATAAAATGCGAAAATTGAACATGAAATTGTTTCTCGGACCATGGGTGTTTTGAGAACAATTTCTTGATAGTTTTAGTCAAATAAGTTTTTCGGTCTAGAAAACAGAAAACTATATTTGAGAATAATAAACTGTTTTGGAAATGGAGAACCAAGCATGTCTTGAGAATTGAGAATTTCAATTTATTAAACTTGTATTTTTGTGTGAAAATGTTTTTGCCTCTTTTCATAAAGAAGTAATCAAGTGGTAATATATATATTACCATTATAAAATAAATACTAATGCTAGAATGAATGCTCCAACTTTTTAGATAAATCGACTACTCTTGGAAGATGACACTGCTTTGGAGAATCGGAGTTCAGAATACCAATCAATTATTAAAGAATTTCGTGCTTTCCTGAGTGACTGCAAGGATGTATTGGATGAGGCAACTACAATGAAACTCTTAGAAAGGTAATTAAATTGCAATATGTGGACAGTGTTCATTGTCAATTTTGTCTGTGGACCAATATGTTGACATGTCGTTATGTTTTCGAAGTCTGTATAATGAACTACCAAACATTTACCAATAGGAACTGTCAATTCCTTGAATTCTCATGTAATAAATAGGCCCTTTTAGTTTCTCATTCTAACGCATGGATTTGGGAAGTTTTTTTTCTTCTAATGCATCCGGTGATTTGCAATATATGCTAGTTCTACTTGTCCTATTTTTCAACCATTTATTGTTGATGCTCTATGATACTTATATTGAAAGATCAATTCCTATTTCTTATGCATGTCATTTGGCCTGTAATTTTCATTTGTCAATCAACAGTAGCATTAACAAATTTTCTTTTTTAACAATATTCTGCAGCTATGGTAGGGTTGAAGAACTGGTATTTTTTGCTAGTCTGAAGGAGCAGCATGAAATTGTAGTTCACTATTATATTCAGGTACTTTTTGTTTCCATTTTTCATTTTCTTTTGGAATACTGTTCTCATCATTCCCTATTCTGCTCCTTCTGGATCCTCTGTACTTAATAACTTTTTTGCATCAAGTTAATTTCCCTTTTGTGTTTTTTTCTTGTCTAACAATGATCAAGCTTTGGGCATATTTTCTTTTCTTTCCTTTGGAACATTTTGCTTCATAAAAAGCTAATAACGATTTGGATATATTTTTTGGATAAGCTTTCTTTACTGTGTAATCCTAATGGACGAAAATATGGGTTTCTGTTCGTCCATCTTTCCCTTTGGACTGGTCGTAGATTTTGTCAAGACAAGAGAAGCTAATTTGGTACAGGAGGAAGTCATTTATATGGTTGATTGGAGATTAAGATGATTCATAACTAATTTTTTCACGGTTAAGCAATAAAATTTTCTGTTCTTGGTCAATTTGTTGATTTGACTTGAACAGTTTTCTTCTTTTATTTGCTTATGTATTTGTTTCGTTCAGCAAGGAGAAGCGAAGAAAGCATTGGAAGTACTTCGAAAACCTGCTGTCCCAATAGACCTTCAGGTACAAGATCAAACTCTATAATTTGGAACATAAAACCTTTTACCCATCGATTCAGCATATTGGTTGCCTAGTTCTTCCTATTGTGTTTCTTCATTATATTCAAATCACCAGTGATTTATCTTCATCTTTACTGTGAGGTAGTTGACCTGTAATGTTTGTCAGAGACCAAAGCCTCTCATTATTGATCTATTATTCTTGAAAAAGGCAATTACTGATGCTCAGCTTACTTTGCAGTACAAGTTTGCACCGGATCTTATCATGCTTGATGCATATGAAACTGTGGAGTCATGGATGACCACAAACAACCTAAACCCAAGGAAACTGATTCCTGCAATGATGCGCTATTCCAGTGAACCTCATGCAAAGTAATCTGCAGCCTGCTATTTGCGTATTTTATCTGTTATATGTTTCTTTCACATCAATAAGATCTGAGTTCATGACGTTTCATGTGTAATATTCTTTTTGCCTGGTTAAATATTGCATCTGCTTCTCGAATGTGTCAGAGCTCAAAGCAGTTGCTGCTGGGTTAAAAACTGCGTATGATACACTACTACTTTGGTCACTCCTGGATTTCCTTACCCTTTTGATTTTTCACTAAATTCATCATTTTAGAGATTGCAGCTATGCATGTTTTGTAGTTAGAAAAGTTCAGTTTTAGTCATTTTATAAATGCTAAAGTTATTAGGAAAAATTTTAAAAAATGTTTTTCATCACTGAAATGGAACAGATGTTGGAATAAAATATTTTTTTCTGGTCTAGACAAATAGGTTTTGGCACTATTAATGGTGTTATATGCTATTGTTTTTGATTTGTAACTTATGGAAGCATTTATATTGTCCAGCAATGCTATAAGCTTGATATGCTAATGGATTTTATTTTTCAAATTTGTAATTTATTTATTTATTTTATGCGACTAATTAAATGCAGGAATGAAACCCATGAAGTCATCAAATATTTAGAGTTTTGTGTTCATCGTTTGCATAATGAGGATCCTGGAGTACACAACTTGCTGCTTTCTTTGTATGCCAAGCAGGTTGAGATGCTTATTCTGAAATTACTTTTGAAACACCACCAAATTTAGTTGTATTGTGTTTCACATGCTTTATCACATAATATAGCCGATTGCATGGTTTATTAATGTAAACAATCATTCGGTGAATTTCATTGTTACCATTATTTTCTGTTTATATATGTGGGGCCATGTCTGGCTGTTGAATACCATACACATGATATTTATTCTGAACATTCTTACCTAAAAATATGACTTTGTTTTGTGTGAACCTCCTGAGATTAATTATTACATTGTATAGCTTATTCCATTGTTTATGTTCTATGGTATGTTTAACTGCTAAAACATATCTTTAATGGAAACATTTAGATCCTTTAATGAAGAACTCAGAAAGATGTTTTAGTAATATCCAAACTATATTTGACATTTTGTCATGTGCGTGTGTATAGGATTATTTGGATATTGTAGATGATGTGATACTGTAGAAGTCATATCAGCTTGATCTGATTGGAATGATGCAAAGCTATATGTCTCAATATTTGCGTTTGTTGTTAAATCTTTTAAATTCTTTAATTTATCTTGAATTTGGTTCTGATTTTCCTTGTATACTATAATTAGGAAGATGATAGCGCCCTTTTGCGCTTCCTACAATACAAATTTGGGAAAGGACAAGAAAATGGCCCTGAGTTCTTCTACGATCCCAAGTATGCCTTGCGTCTTTGCCTCAAGGAAAAGCGAATGCGTGCATGTGTTCACATATACAGCATGGTGTCTATGCATGAAGAAGCAGTTGCGCTTGCTTTACAGGTGATATGTTATTCTAATGTTTTTGTGGTTCCACTTTATATCATGTGTATGATGGTTCTCAGTTTGTTAATAGCTGTTTTATACTAGTCCTTTCATATTACGTATAATTTTGCTTGTACCTAATGTAATTGTTGCAGGAATTTTGACTTAAAACCATACTGGGACTTCAGTTCAGATCATATACTTACAATTTCAGATAGAGGAATGTCATTCTGAAAATGCAGCACATCTGCTGGTTGTAATATATATGCATTCTGGGCTTCTATCTATTTCTCACTGCTGGGGATGGGAGATGGGGGAATGGACTGGGAAAAAGCTCCCCAGTCGAAGTTTTTGTGGGGTTTGTTTGGGTAATTTTGATGGTGGCTTATAAAAAGTTTAATCAATTACATACTCGTTTCCCTTGATTTCAAATTCACAGGGAAATCTTGACAAGACAAATTTGTATCTCTCTTTTCATGCTATCTTGCTGAAATGCATTCTAGAAGATATTTACATTTCTCCTTTTGATTACTAGGTTGACCCCGAGCTGGCTATGGCTGAAGCTGACAAGGTTGAAGATGATGAAGACTTGAGGAAGAAGCTTTGGCTCATGGTTGCAAAGCATGTAATAGAACAAGAAAAGGGAACTAAAAGAGAGAATATCCGTAAAGCAATTGCATTTCTCAAGGAAACTGATGGACTTTTAAAGATTGAGGATATTTTACCATTCTTTCCAGACTTTGCATTGATTGATGACTTCAAAGTAAGGTTCTATCTTTTTGGGGTTCTGTTCATAGTGTTTGGCAATCTTATCCGTCTTAACTTTGGCTACAATTGTTTTGAATTGGTATATTTAGCCATCCTTGACATATATAATGTGTGTGTGTGTGTGTGTGTGTGTGTGTGTGTGTAACACATATAACCGTTACTTTAGCTCACAAATATTTGGCTAATTTTTATCGAAGATCACATTTACTCTATTTTCCTTGTGGTAATCTATATATAAACTCTTTCTGAAGTTTGTTCTTCTATCAAAATTGTGAATGTTAGCATTCTTATGTGTATGTAGGAAGCAATTTGCTCATCGCTGGAGGATTATAACAAGCAAATTGAACAGCTTAAACAGGAGATGAATGATGCAACACATGGTGCTGACAACATCAGAAATGATATCAGTGCACTTGCTCAAAGATATGCTGTCATTGAACGCGACGAGGAATGCGGGGTATTGTCATCCTAATTTTTGGTTTTATTTGATACTTTTCATAAATGAAGTTATACTTCATGTTCTATTTAAATATAAGCTTTTGTTAAGTAACATGTTTCAAATGGAACTAAACCAATACTATACTCAACTTGATTCACCTCTGAAGTTGCTCCATGTAGTTTGCTTTGAGCTCTTGATTTGTGTCTTGAGTTGTGTTCCCACCATGATTCTCACATTCTTCTCTGGTAGTCTAATTAACAATTTGTTTCATTTGAGTTTTCATAAGATTATAAGTGAAACTGTTGCTTTTCTTTGGCACTTTCAGGTAATTAAATCCCTTTATTTAACTTTATGCCTATACTTAGATCACGACACCTTTACTTTGTAAATCATTAGGCTTGCAGACGTAAAATCTTGATCGTGGGTGAGGAGTATCGCATGGCTCGGAGCTACACCTCAGTAGGGCCAATGGCCCCTTTCTATGTATTTCCATGCGGACATGCCTTTCATGCACAATGCCTGATTGCCCATGTGACACGGTGCACCAATGAAACTCAAGTAAGTTGGTGGTGATATCTTTTTAATCTTATTATAGGTTATAAGTGAAAGTGTTCAGGCAGGACTATCATGCCTTCTGGTTGGTTTCTCATTAGCCGTTCAAAAGATGTTACAATTTTGGTGACATTCCAATTTGAGAGTATAATTATCAATTAATAGTTTGCCAGGGTGCTACTTTTGTGTTAAGTGAATTTGTAAATAATGCATCAGAAAGTAAAATTTACCCCAGATAATATTGAAACTCTTGCTTGAGATGTCAATTTTTATCACCCAAACATGGTCACAATGGGCTGTCACCATTGTGACCATGTTTTGATGCTTTGAGATGTCAATTTTTCTTTTCTTTTTTTCTTCTGAAGATGGATAGAAGGAAACAAAAAATAGCAAATTTTGATGCTTGCAAATGCATTATCTATATATGTTGAGACAAAAAATTTCTGCCAACTTAGTCTTATAGAATTTCTGTAGGAGAAATTTAGTCAATACAACTACTCAGCAATAGCTGTGACTAGCTGTGACAACCTTTTGAATAAGATGGCGTGACAACCTTTTGAGATTAATTAAGAAACAAATGCTTGATTTTGTTAAGAATGTGCACAGTTTGTCATAGAAAATAAAAACAAAATAAAGAAAAATGTGTCATTTTTCCTTGCAGCAAACAGTGTTATTTATGATGAAAATGTGCTGTTAATCCATGGGTAAGTTTTAATTACACATTCTGCAACCTGATGATGCACATGCCACCAGAAAACTCAGATGAAAGGGTTGTGCCTTCTTACAAAAAAGAAGCTAACACTTATTTCTCAATCTCTTATGGTCTGAGCGTCACTGCACAGCTTAAGATAAAGTATCAGTGTATGAAGCATAATAGCTTGACATTGTGATTTCTCATAAATGTTTTAGAGATGATTAATCTTTCTCATAGTTGGTTCCTCGTTAGATCATATATGATGCAAGAATTGTTATGTATCTTATGTGCATTAAAAGTAATAAAAATAATGTTTTGATTGATTAAATGATGCCCATGCATTCAGAATAAATTTATTTCTATGTAGAGCTATATTCAAGTTATAGGATCATTATGCTCATTTCAAGTTTTTCTGTTCTTCTTTTACATGGTTTTCTGAAGAAAAAAAATGTTGCAGGCAGAACATATACTGGATCTACAGAAACAACTAACTTTACTGGGCAGTGAAGCCAGGAGGGATTCAAATGGTGTCACAACTGAGGACTCCATAACTAGCATGACCCCAACAGATAAGGTTTGTTTTTTCATTCCTAAGCTGTATTTGGATGAACATGCATTACGGAATGTGAAAAGTCACTTGGAAATAAGATTCTCCATTGCTCTATATTGCATATGATGTTACAGTGACTAATCTTATTAGTAAGCCTTCATTAATATCATTTGTATTATGATCTTTGAGCACCATAGTGATCTTTTCATGCTTCTAGTTGATTCATGAAGTTTAGGCTTTCATCAGTTGAACGAAATTGACTGATTCAATGACATTTTGTTTCTGAATTCATGGGCAGCTTCGATCACAATTAGATGATGCAATAGCCAGTGAGTGCCCATTTTGTGGTGACCTTATGATCCGTGAAATCTCTTTGCCCTTTATTACTCCTGAGGAAGCGCTTCAGGTTACTTCGTGGGAGATAAAACCACATAACCTTGGAAACCAGAGGAGTTTTTCTTTACCCGTATGATCAGTTCCCCGTGTGCATATATTAAGTTAGCAAGTTTGCTTTGTGTTGCCGGTGAACTCATTCAGGACCAAGTATGGTAGCTCTATCATCTCTCTTATTGAGTGTAACATTTCTTGCTCTCATGAGCAATGCATGCTTCCTCAATTCATGCAATATAGTTTTATGCGGAGGGTGGCCTTTTTTGGGTTATTTTATTTTATTTCTTGTTTATATTTTTCAGCTTTGTAATGAAGGACATTTGGTTATGTGGTATTGTTGCAAGTTCCCATTGATTTATTTTGCTATGTTGAAATGCAGAATACTGTGTAGATGGAAGGATCATTGTGTCTGTCCCACTGTAATTGTAAATTGCCAGCACCGAAGATATTTCCTTGGCCTCTTAGAAAAAGAGAAATTGTTTTATTTAAGATCTCCTGAGAAATCCCACCTTTCAGATAAATCCCACCATGAGCAATCACTGTTGTGCCGTTGCAATTTGGTTAGATCTATTCAAAGTGTTTATGATTACTAATGATTGATTTAACGAATATAACTCTGCCGTACTCCAGAAGTAGTAAAAAAGCCAACAACTTCTAAGGATAGAAGGTTATTACAGATTGATACTCCAAATAAGGAGTAAATTTATCAGTTGAAATTCAATCTTCAATGCCTATATTTGTAACAAGTACTCCCAAATTCGCTGTTCGCTTTCGGAGATAAATCGTCGTTGGTACCGATCAATGATCATACGTGATGAACCGTTTTGAAAGCTTAAACGAAATGAAAATTTATACATAAAATGGAAACAGCTTATATTTTATCAGCCAGAATATATATTACACCGTGTTATGCCTTCTGTACATTTGTTAAGAAAAGAGAGAAAGATCTAACACCTCTGCAGCTAGTTACAATCTTTCAACTCAACATGTGACTTGCTCGTTCCGATTTACGGTCTCTCTTCTCTTCAGCTCACTGGCGAGTTACCGAAACTTCAAATCATCTACAAGCGCTTTTAATTGAATAAACCTTAAACCTGACCCCAGCAGTTCAAGTACATGACTCGACGGAGAGACTCGTCGGCTTGAGTATCGCGACTCTCCGCAACTCCTGATATATCGGATCCGACAATCCTAGAGAGCGGGCGGCAGTCGGAGGAATCTTTAACAGAAAATAACCTTTTCTTGTCGGACTTCATTTTGTAGCCCTGGCCAGTGTGGCCTTGCACCACAGCCACGGTAGCCGCCGTCCATACACAGTTCAGGTAACCCATTTTTTGGCGAAATTTCGGGTTTTAGCTTTACAAGATGTGTTGTTGGTGGTGGTATCGTTCCTCGTTCTGTATCGTGGTTGTGAGAGTAGAACGGAGAGAGAGTGCAACATTATTTATAGAAGGGATAACCGGATTGGAGAGAAATAAGAAGTATTCGGAAAAGTAGAAAACCAAAAACCAATAACGGTTTTGGTTTATGAGTGGTGGGCCAATGCTTGTTTGGTTACCATTTCGTAAGTGATCTTATCACGCGTTTTTCCAGCAAATAGATCGCGAAATGAAAATAAGATATTTTGACAAATTGTTTTAGAAAATGACACGAAACGGAAATTCTGAGAATAGCGAACGAGATACATGGATAAGAGAAGACAGGTACAATATCACGAGATATCGTTGTAGTTTATCGTGTGTGCAAGTGGTAGTACGGAATGGGGCAGGTGGCGGCCTCGTCCAATGTGCTATTTCTGACTCATCTAATTGTAACCAATAGCGTCCTAACATCATTTTAGTGGGCCCTGAAATGAATAACTTAAATTATTATTAAATTCTGTTTTGAATATTTTAATTGACGATAAGTGTTGTCGTATTAAAGACAAGCAAACGGAAAGTCAAGATGCTCACGTGATGGGACAATGATTTTGCCACCGTGGCTCTCTACTGCTGGGCTTGCATTAGGAATACCATAAGGCCATCACCTGCCCACTATCAAAATTGGGAAAATAGTTGACGGGCTTTCGTCGAAATAAAATTGGGTTGGGTTGGAGACTTGGGGAAAATTAATACGTAGCAGCAGAATGGATGTCTCAAAGAGTATGGGGACTCAATTGGCAAAAATCACCAACTAGAGACAGAAAATTTGCTTTGCAAATTCACACAAACTTTTGAATTCCATATGTACAACGTATGAAGTTTGTCTTTATTGCCTTTTCCATGTAATTGGTTAATGGGTTCTCTAGATCTATCTCTCTTATGAGAGACACTAAACAAACCATAATCTATTACAAAGTTTATGACTTTAATATAGCCTAGTGTATACTTCATTGATGAAAAGCATGCTTACTAAGCATTTTCAACTTTTAATAACTCATATTGCCAAGTAATTGTGTGTATTTGTAAAAATACAAATATGACACAAAATATGATATGCGTGATCAATGTGATAGTAACGTGTAGAAGGGTGCAATGGTTTGACAAAAATGCAATGATTTAATAAAAAAAAACAATTGTTTAAAGAGAAATGAAACTATACATCTGCCTAAATGAACTGTATTATGTAGCCTATAAAGAGATAACGAAGGTAATAAAAAAAATATCAAAAAAAGTTATAAAACTTAGTGTTTTCTAAATAGTACAACTAAGCATTTGTTGTTTAATTCTTTAAGAATATATTATACTTTTAGTTTTTTGAACATCTTTGTGTGTACTTACCAGTCTCATGACGATATAATCAAGATCTAACAAAATAGATTAATACCAAAAAACCAAAAGAATCTTTTAATTGATGGACCTACACTACAATGATATGAACCTAACACAAACCTACTTATTGCAACATTCAACCTTTGTAATGATGCTAGTATATGTGGATGTGGTCCATCAAACCCAAGTAAATTAAGAAGAGAATCTCAAGGTGAATTGACATATCATATTATATAATATATTTACAATAAATGAAAGTTTTCTTTTTTATATTAAAGTTAAGAGTCAATTCAGTTCAAAGGTTCATCAATGATCAAGCCCTATGCTATGCTGCATCAAGGATGATAAACCTCATACTCAACATAATCATTGACTGGTGCTGGGCCAAACCCACTATAATAAGTTGCACAAGGAAAGCAAGCAAGTGCATTGTTGAATCAAAGCTTAATAACAATAATAATAATACTACCCACAGCATGTATACAAAGTGGATCTTCTCACTTTATTCTTTACATGATCACTTATTAATCTATTCTTTGTAAAAGTATCATCTACATGCTTTAGTTCAAAAAGCTAAGGACTTGTTTGTATTGCATCAATGCTAGCTGTATTTCGAGATTAAGATCAATGATTAATTATCAAATATGGGGCAAAAAGAAAAAAATACCACTCCAAACCCAACAAAAGAAATATATTTCCATTGTCCAAACATGCCATACCGCATTATAATTATTTAATCAGTATATAAATATGATAGTTACAAAAAATATGTTAGCATGTTAAAATAAGGTATGTGGACCAAGAAGAATCAGAACCATATCCAGAATTCAGATCTCAAGAAGCATTTTTAATTGACAAATAAAACAACATTATTTTCATATGGTCAAATCTTCAGCTAAGTATCCTACAGCTCTTCTTTCCAGCTATCAAGGCAACAAAATGGAAGCAACAATAGTTATACCAATAACAGGGAGACATCATTTTCATGTAAGAACAAATCTAGCCTTTAATTAATTTCCTTTCTAACTTATTAATCTAAAGGCGTGGCCATGCCAAGAGAGGTTTGGCCTTATCCATATATCTTGAAATGCAACAAATACTTGTTATGGCATAACTGCTGTAAGGTTATAATGCATTCTCTTTTTCTTTCATTTTAATGCAAATATGTCAGTTATAAATATTACAAGTTATACTTTCAGTGCTTAAAACTATATAAAAGTTGGTACACGAGGATGGAAAATTTCAGGTTTTACAAAATTCAGCACCCAGAAAAACAAGTTTAACACTTGTGCCATGTAAATTCTCCAGTTCTCAAAACACTAAAATCACAAGGGCAGTTCACAGGGAAAAGCAGAAAAGCAGAGCTACATAAAGCAGAAGTGACTTTGATCCACCAAATCAACAAATTTAATTCTAATCAAAATCCAACTATCTACAAGTAGTAGAGTACCAGCCCTGAATCAAGACACCAAATACGGTTCCATGTAAATACAACTCATCTCACATCTAATTACAACAAACATGCTTTTCATTTTACCTTTTCTGAGAGTCCCTCTTGATTGCTTGGATATCTTCTGGATGACAGAAGACCAAAGAGCACAGCTTTGCATAATGGGAATTTCAGCTATGGAAAAATAAGTGCTTGAAACAAGAGGAAACAACGCCTTTTACACAGAATCAACCCCTTCAACCTGTTGCTGGGCCAGGTATCTTTCCCTTCGTTCTTTCTGGTAAGGAAATTGGAGCAGAAGAAAATGTTAGAAAATGTACAAGGATTATTCAGTGTTTGCAAAACTCTATCAAGTTTGATTTCTCACCCATTCATCTATAACAAGTCCTTCCCCAACAATACGGGGTCCAGTGTCTTCTGGAGGCTTCTTGCGTGCCTCAAGTGCAGCCTCTGCCTCAGCCAACTGTCGTTTAAGTTTATCCAGTGCCTTGGCAGAAACAAACTCAATTAAGTGATTATGAAACATTTTCAACGTAATGCAAATGGAGCAAGTAAAGAGATACTCAACGAAGCAGGGACATGACATATGAGAAATGTTTGATTCTACTCACAGGGCTAGGGCGCTCTGGGTCAAGGAAAACAACCCGTAAAATTTGCTCAACTGCCACCTGATCCTTTTGTTCATCAAACTGTGTAAACATTGTTATAATACTTCTTGTCAGCATTATAGCTCACTGAAATAAATTTCTAGTAAGAAAAATAGAAATCATGAGCAAAATTCTTGTCATCAAGCTTTTCATGACCAATCATAAGAGACCTTCTCAATTTCAAATCCTGTAGAGAATTAATTTATTTTGCTTGGATTTGTATTTCTATTAGAATTATTGGCTGAATGCACATTGCATGGTGCAACTGATTCTAAGTGCCAAAGGCCCTATATTTAAGTTCTGTAACACTCAGGATGGAATCATTTGCATGGTGAAATAGATAAAATCTTTAGTCAA
The DNA here is from genome assembly GCA_035584115.1 of Cedrela odorata. Lineage (NCBI taxonomy): Eukaryota > Viridiplantae > Streptophyta > Magnoliopsida > Sapindales > Meliaceae > Cedrela > Cedrela odorata. The sequence continues at coordinate 2,708,169 of JAXCLQ010000001.1, read as the reverse complement.
TTATGAAAGCCTAACTCTATTATAGAGGCATGAACCATCCTACACTGGTAGCCACACCTCACAATTCAGCATAAGAAACAGAAACTCAACACTCATTCAAATTGTCGGAATGTCCTGAGAATGGGCTTCCAAACATGAATACAGTTTGAAGGTGCCCTCAATTACTTGATGCAAAGAATGGTGTAAAAAGTGTGATTAATAGCAATATAGTTCAAAAACCATAAAGACAATAATAACATTTGATTTGTTATAATTTCAACAACGAATCTGGAGAAGGTAGTAAACGTTGATTCTGAAAGACAAAAATATATAATTAATGTATAAAAAAAGTAATTGGTACATATGCAACATCATGAATAATCATCAAGTTATAATGCTTTTACCAAGACTTCTAAGCTTAATGCTCCATGATCCAGAACTAGCTTAATGATTTCAAAGACAATAATTGTGACTGTAAAAAGGAGAATAATACTCTTGAGAATACAAGAACCTCCATGCAATTTCTCCAAATCAGACATGAAAAGAAAGATTCAACGATAAAAGTTGAAAGTATAGGCTTGCACAATATACCATTTCCGGAACATATTCCATTTCTCCTTTCACTTTTAAGCTCATTATCTTAAACTTCACCTTGCTCTTCTGATCTACTGGTCTCTCGTTGTTCTCAGGAGGCTCCACAAACTTGAATACTGTCAGTCAAGTTACCAATTCAGAGAACCCACTAAAATGTAAATGATTACAGGTTATTGTCTATCAGAGATGCAGAAAAAGAAATAGAAAGCATTTGAATAGGAGATGGGACAAATAAAGGGTAGATCAGAAAGATGAATTACCTGTTGCAAAAAGACTTTCACCAGGAGCAAGTATACCCCCTGGAGGGCGCATGTAACAACTCTTTGGTGCAGTTGTTTGAAACTTCAACAACAAATATGTAGTCAATGAGAGTTATATTATGCATTTGGCTTTAATGACACACATCAGACAGATACTATAAAAGGAATAGGAGGATATGCAACAATTTAGCAGTATAAGTAACTACAAGCTTACACAAAAAAGTGGACAAAAGGTAAATGTAAGTCTGGCTTATTCTTCAAATTCGAATATTCCAAAGCCATTTTTTCCTAGGCTTGGATCAAATTTTTCTTAATTTGGATTTAAATTTTCCAACTGATAAATTTTCTAAAATACATAAACTTTTGTTTTTAAATGAACTGTTTTATATTCCTTTTTTTTTTTTTAACGATAATTTATTGAAGTTTATTAGAGCAGCCCACCTGTAAACGGTTCTACCTTCTGGGAATAACTTTCAGATTAAGGCCAAACATAAAACTGATAATTTTCACATGAATGTCGTCCAAATTTGATCATGAGTACCAGGAAAATTGAATTTGATAAACTAATCATGCCTTGTTGCAAAATTTAACCCCACAGAAAAAAGATATTTTTTAACAATGAAAAATACGCTTCAGAAGACCATGAATAAGACAAATCAGACATCAACATCAAAAGCAGCAAACAAAGAAATAGATTGACAAATGCATTATTCATACCTTGAAAGCTACATGGGACCTGCTAGTGTTTTTAATGGAAATGCCGCTCCTAACCTGCTTACCGGGCTCATCTTCAAATGTAACAGAGTTTAAACAAATCAGTGGGCTTGAAAAAGACATATCTAGTTTGCAAACATCAAGGGAAAAAGAAACTTGAGCAACATATTTGCTTATAATCATTGACCAAATTTTTAAAGGGAAACTGGAAAAAGAAAATTGTGGAACACTGAACAAAAAAAAAAAATCCTCAACTTAAATGACTGGCAAGCCACAAGCCTCAGGAACCCGATCTTACAAATGCCAAAGTAACTAACATATGAAATCAATGAAAACTTTCCTCTGATTAGAGTAATTAAACAAGCCTGACCTGCTGATTGCTGAACCTAACCACTTAAAAGACATATTTTACTACTTTGAACACAAAACATTGACAAGACAAAGAATGAAAATTTTCATTTCCAGCGCCAGAAGTAAGCTTGGCTTGGTTCATCTTTGCAGTGGAAACCATTTTTGATAAAAAAAAAAAAAAAGATTCTACACATTGAGACTGGATGAAGACAACCCAGATCAACAAAATCACGTATTGAACCGCAAATCAAATAAACCACTTGAAAACAATGTGTAACACTCTAACTGGAAAAATAAGCAGATCCTGCAACCTAAGGAACCAAAGGTAAAAAGACTTTCAATTCAAGAGATTGGGTGAATTAATTAAAGTTAACTTATAGCAAGAAAGCAGAGAAAACCACTTTCAACTCAAAAGAACTCATAACATAGAACGGAGGCTAAAAGGACAAGAGATCTTAATTCGAAAAGTAAACGACAGAAGCCACATCAGCCATTAGCAATTGAAACTGTTGAACCTAGTCCAAAGCGATCAAATCAGCTAAGAACAATTAGAAATACAGCAATCCAGAAAATGACCAAATTAATGGAACATCAGAAAGAGCTAAAGAAGTTAAAACAACAATAATAGACTCCAGACCCAGATCACCAATTGCCAAAACAACAAAAAATCTCTTTTCCAGTGAAAGTAACCACAATACCCAGATCAAAAATCAGCTATCTGAGCAACAAACGCATTGAATATCTATTAAATCATCAAATGATAAAAAATAACCCACAATGGAAATTCAAAAAAATAGAAATTTAAAAATTAACACATAAAAACAAGAGGCTTACAAGGAAAGTAGAGCTTATTAGAAGGATCAAGCTTGAGCCTCCTCCTAGTAGGAAGCAAAGACTTGGCCATAGAAGAAACATTTGATGAATTAACAATTGATCTCCCCATCACTTCTTGACTCTGGTTCTGCTGATAAACATTACTATTATTGTTGTTGTTGTTATGCATCGAAGAAGAGGAAGAAGAAGAAGAACCGTTGGTTGACTGCCAAAATGGCATTTTACAGAGACTCCAAACCTTGCCTTCAGCCCCTGATTTCTTCTCATCAACAGCCATTTTCTTTGTTTCTTTATTAAAACTGGATATGGGTTTGAGTTTCTCCTTTTTCCTTTTTATCTTTTTGGCTTATAAATATATATAAATATGTAATGTTTTTTCTTTCTTTCTTTTCTGTGCGTCTGTGTTGGTGAAAGCTCTTTATCGTATCAAATATGGCTATGTTATGCGTGTATGCTTGACCTTTTGCTCGCTTGCAGTTTTGCCTTTCTTGATTGTTGAAACTTGCAGAGGCTTACTTTTACTCACTTGGGATTTTTTCCCATTTGATTTGTGCATTTCAGGTCCGATTTTATATTTGATTCCCGGGCTTTTTACAGTTGCTTCCTTCCTTGTACGGTTATCAGTAACTTCTCTTTCTTGTCAATTTTGACATCATCTTCTATTCTGTCCAATTCTAATATACATACATACAGTAAAATTTTCCGGGCTTAATTTAATAAATTATGAACTTCATTCAGAATTATTGAAATTTAAAATTAAATTACGTAATAATAATCAGAATATTAGCAAGAGATAGAGCAGCCACAAAGGGAATACATAAATTAATGTGTGGTATGATGAATGATGTAAGAATATGTTCTTTGTTGATGAGTGACAATTAAAAATAACAGCACAATGTGAAGGAAGGGAAGGATGAGAATGGGCAGTGATTCTCCCATGTGGTCCTCTTGCACAAAAGCATCTCTTCTTTCTCTGCATCCATTCCTTCCAAAGACAATAATTTAACACAACAATAACACATTGGCCAGTAAGTAAATTGCTTGGGTATAATCCAACACCCTTTGCGTAAAGTCACTTTCTATTCTCATATCTTTGACGATAGTCAATCAATTTTGGACCCACCCCACCCCATCCCACCCCACCGCCTTCCCTTCATTATATTGCTTCATATTTATAATCTTTCCATTACCCTTTTAATTATTATTGTAATCCAATCCAATAGATCCTGGATTCGGATTCTCCTTTTTTGTGCTAAAACAATTCACACCACCATATTTTGATTAGTATTGTTTTGAGGCATAAAGACAATGAGATTTATCTGATGTTACGATTCAAGTTTTGGCAGAATTTTAAATACAAAGACATGGGCAAAGAACTGATGGATACAAGTTGGAGCTTAGGTGCTTTCGTAAAGGGAACACAATTCCAACACACTCATTATTTCTTTATAGAAAGGGATGGTAGCATTTCATTTACTGCACGTAATTCTATGTTATTAATTTTCTATACAGCTCTAGTTGGGTCCCCAGCAACTCAAGTACATAATTTTCCTAAGTGATTCTTCTGATTGATCAAGGTTTTCTTGCTTCCCTTTCTTCCTTGATATCAATTTTGAAGAGGATGATGATGAAGATGAACTCAGCACTTGAGTAGAGACTCGCCCCATATTCTTAATGGATTGTTGTTGGTGGTGCAAAGATTCTAAGCTAGAACTACCTGCGCACAGTTTCTTAGTTTTCAATTCCTCCAAAGCTGCAACAGTGCCTGCAAATGCCCAGGCTTTGCTCTTCCAACTCATGTTTTTTTCTTTTCTTTTGATTGATATTGAACTATTACTCTGTGATAGTTAAGCTTGCTAATTAACATTCTTATATAACGCGATGGCCATGGGAGTAGAGTGCAGGCAGGTACACTTCCAGCTTATGGTTTTTGCCAAACCGAGGGTTTGGTCGTCTAACCAGCGGCCCTTTTTGGTTGCTTCTTAGCCCAGAATATATGGAAACTGTTTCGATCGTTTTGTTTTTTAGCGAACAATATACTCATTAAGTTCTGGGCCAAAGGATTTCAGCTATTTGTCCATGCCTGGTTGGCCCTAGACTTACATAAAGGCCATTTATAGCCCAAGACAAATCGATTTACTTCTGTAACCCCTTAATGCACTGGGACCTTTATCTTTTTGGGCTCCAGTGTAAGCAGGACTGCCTGTGGTTTGCACTCATCCTGCATAGCGCCAACTACTGATAGGATGTTTTACAGCTGCTAATTAGATTCTTTGTTTTGCGACTCACACGGTATTTCTAATACAATACACGAATGTAAGATGTAACACAAGTAGTTTTGAAATAGTAATTAGAACTTCTTGTTACTCTCTCTCCCATTACTAGTTACTGCAGTGCAGTGTCTTTTCTTATGTATTGAAATTTTGTTTTACAAAGAAATGTCGAGGGCAAGAAAATGTTGTTGGCACCTTTCACACGTTTATACTAATTTCTTTAATGTGTTCAATCAATTTTACAGATTTTAAAACTGGTCACTGCAGTCTGCCGAGATTTCAACGTAGTGGAATTATTAGCGTCAGAAGTGCTTAATAATAATGAAATCTTTAACATATGTATTACATACTACCATTAATTTAGAAAATTTAATGACTCAATTTCTTCATAATCAACTTCAAGTATGATCGAGAGGAAGAAGCAAAAATATCATAAGACAGCAGTTCTCAAAAAAATTTTCTGGATTATTATGTGATAGAGTGATTGCTCTTCTTACAATTTACAATTTACAAATTAGAATCATTTGGCACCAACACAAATATCTACTACTTCCATCTGATCAATTTATAACTACTCCCCAGTCCCACCAGTGACAATCTCGAATTTATGGTCTTCTTGATGATGATGAACTGCGTTTTGGTTTAGTTAGGACCCCAACAGCTCAAATACATGACTGTCCTTAAAGACTCTTCCGATTGCTTTGCCTTTTGTTGTTCTCTCATCACTTTGTTTGAAACCGCTGCAGAAGATGAAGAAGAAAGCTTCTTGGACGATTGAGAAACCGACCTGATATTGTTCTTGGCATGTTGGTGTAATGATCTTATGGTATAGTTCCATCTACAGAATCCTTGATCTTTCAAGGCTTCAACTGCGGCAACACTTGCTGCTACAACCCAAGCTCTGCTTGTTGAACTCATCTTGATCTTTATATTTTTCAGATAACTCTTCTCTTTGCTTTCTGCGTTCTCTCTTGAGAATTTGATGTTTTTGATGGAGAAAATTGCACGGGGAATTCTTATTTATATAAACAGAGGATGAAGTAAAGGCCAAAAGTACTGGAAATAAAACCAGTGGGCAGTGACAGTTGCCTTTTTAATTTGCAGGTGGTTTTAGGAAAAGCAAAAGCCAGTGGATTTCTTGGTTGGCCATTGGGATTGGGGTAATATGACTTCAATGTCCTTGTACAACTACATGGTGAGATTAATTAAAAGGGGACAAAATGGGGATTTGTGTACATCACGACAAATAAATTCTGTCAACGCGCACCTTGTTTTCCTTGTTAAGATCCATTTAAGCCAAGAGTATGGGAGCAAAGCAAAGACCACCTGGTTTCTTTCAAAACGTGGGGAGAAGTTACCTCTGTATTAAGTTACTAATTATAGTCATTAATGCACCAAACATTTTGGGTATACCATTGTGATTCAACATGATCAAAATTAGATTATCCATAGACAAAAATGTACTTGGAGTGATATTAGTACTTCTCCAACAAGTGTAAGTAACAGTATTGGTAACCTGCATTTATTTTCAATTTCCTTTCTCTATAGCCCATAGGTCTTAAGAATCACCATTTCTGCTCTTCACTAGCCCTACCGTGCTCATACATATATCAATTCAGTAATTATAAGATCAAATTTTAAAGGTCTGCTGCGTATATTGATGGTACTCCCGGTTTTCTCTTCTGATTTCCTCCTCATGGGAGTAATAAATGAAATGAACCAAGTTGTGTAAATATGACTTCACTCATTACACAGAGCTAGTTCTGAATAGTGAAGCCACAATTAGCTACTTGATTAACCAATATGGGGCACAAATCATATTGTTATTTGCTTAGAGCAGTGCACCTTAAGAACCATATGGGGAGCAGATTGATGAAATGTTAAACAAGCATCATTCGGAGCAATAAGCAATCTTATGATTAAAAGAACACAAATTTTCCCAAAATTAAGTTTTTGAATTAGTATGATAGAGCGCTTGCTCTTACAATGTACAATTTACAAATCAGAATCACTTGGCACCAAAATATCTACCATCTCAATCAATGATCAAGCTACTTTACAAGAATGACAAACTTGAATACATGATCTTCGTTCTCCTAGTTCAAAATCGAATTGGTGCCTAGTTAGGACCCCAACAGCTCAAGTACATGACGGTCCTCAGAGATTCCTCAGATTGCTTTGCCTTGTGTTTTTCTCTCATCACTTTGCTTGAAACCATAGCAGAAGAAGAAGAAGAAAGCTTCTTGGACGATTGAGAAACCGACCTGATATTGTTCTTGGCATGTTGGTGTAATGATCTTATGGTGTAGTTCCATCTACAGAACCCTTGATCTTTCATGGCTTCAACTGCAGCAACACTTGCTGCTACTACCCAAGCTCTGCTTGCTGAACTCATCTTGATCTGTATAATCTTCAGTTGTTTTTCCTTCGCTTTGTTTTTTCAATGAACTCTTTAGAAATCAATGCTGTGATGTAGTGAACGGCATGAAGGTTACTCATTTATAGGGAGGGATGGTTTAGTTGAGTTAACAAATGTTGTAAAGGCCAAAAGCTTGGAAATGATAAAACCACTGGCTCTGGTGGATTTTTTTGTGGGCAGGTCGGGAAATGGATAAAATGACTTTAATGTGCTAGCAAAACCACCTACTGAGTCTAGTTAAAAGGGGACAAAATGGGGTTTTACTCACATCACGACAAAGCAATTCTGGCATTAGGGAGCGAAAACCACCTGTTCTTCTAAAACGTGGGCAGTGGGGAAAGGTTGCCCTGTATCTATGTCATTTTATTATATTATATATAGTCTATGTGCCTAATATTTGGGTTATTAGATTTGCGAGCTGATTAAATATGAATTAGCAATAATTAATGATGATCAAAAAGCTAATTCATTGAACAGTAGTAAAAACTGTTCGTTCGTGACCTTTTAAACTGATCAAACTCCCATGTACATTCATCAATGATAAAAGATTACCAGTATATTATTTGGTATAGAAATTGCCAAATATGCCATCAATGATCAAATCGCCGTAATTATTCATCAACCTTTTCAGTTTGTACAAACAAATTTACAAACGATCACTTCGGTATAAGATTTTCCAGGATTAAATGGCCCTGTTTGATGCATAACTCTTCTTTCTGTTTTCTAGATTCATAATTTTCCATTCTTTTGATAGCAAGGGCGTGCGTGCAATATGTGTGCACTCTCCACTTACTCGTGGCCCGGGAAAGTAACCTCAGACTAATTGTTCTTGGCATTTTGCTGTAACAATCTCATTGAATAATTGCGATCATATCACACAGTGTCCTGAGTTGGACTTGCTAATCCACAAAAGGCTTACAGAGTTTGTTTGTGTCACAATTCAATGTTTCCAGATAATAATTTTGCCTACTAATGTTACCGGTATTGCAACAATTGTGTTAAAACTGAAGATATAACACTTTCTGGGGCTGACAAACAATTCATATATATATATATATATATATTTATATATTTGGAAAGGTTAATTCACTTAACATCTACACAAGATATGAATCTTGCAACATTTTATAGACATTTCCATAAATTAGATACCAATCTCATCAATATATCAATAAGGCTCCGGATTGCTTTATCATTTTAATAATCGTGTAAAACCGAGGGACTCTCAATGCATGCGTAGATCTTCTTTCTCCTTCCGATCATGATTTCTATTTTTTTATGCCAAAGCGATTCCCGCAAGCACTTGTGATATAAGTTGTTTATCTTGCAGTTTGGTTCAATAAGGACCCCAAGAACTCAAGTAGATGACTTTCCTCATGGACTCTTCTGATTGATTTGTGTTTTGCTTTGAAATCAAAGCAGAAGATGGAGACGAAAGCTTCTTGGCTTGAGAGACTGATCTGAGATTGTTCTTGGCATGTTGGTGTATTAATCTCATGGTGTAGTTCCATCCGCAAAACCCTTGATCCTTCAAGGCCACTACTGCTGCAATACTCGCTGCTACCTTCCAAGCTCTGCCTGTTGAACTCATTTTCTATTAATATCTTTAACTCTTCGATACTCTAGCAATTTTGGGATGAGGATTGCAAGTGATTAACGAATTGGATTATTTGTTCTGATGAAATAAATGGTGAGGAGGGTTTCTTGTATATAGGGGAAGCTGATAAGAGTGCAAGTGTTGCGTCAACTCAAGGCCGAAAGTATCCAAAAAAACCAGAGGATTAAGCTTCTGTCGTTGGTTTTGGCAGGTGGTTTTTAAGGTTTTTGAGACTTTTCTGCTCTTTTGGGATAAGCTGTCCCTGTCACATTAAATTATTGAGGCAAAATTTGTATCTTTATATGTATCTTATATAAAATAATAAAGATAAGATCACTTGCCACTTGAGGTTTGCTGATGAGCACGCAGTTTTCCATTTCTAACATCCATTTAAGCATCCGGAATGTGGGAGCTGTGAGTTAAACCACTTGTTTTCTTGAAGATTGCGGCTAAAAGAGTTGCACCATCGCCTCACTTTTTAGCACAGATATGCCAGTAAAAGTCGCCAACCAACCCGCAGTCGAGTTGGTAAATGGTCTCTGTTGACAGGGAATGCTGCCAAGTTCGAGCCCGCAAGAATTTTCACGAAACCTGAGGACAGAATCGAAAGTGTAAATTCATTCGTTGCAAGTGTAGACGTTCGGACTGCACTAAAATACTATATAATGTAAATATTCGGGCTGTAGTAGGATAATATATAGCTTAAATTTCCAATAGAACTATTAAAAATTCTTCAACGAATCAAGCTAAGGACAATCAGTACCGCTAGGAAGCACCCACAAGCAGAACGAGCACCCAATATCTTCTTCCAAGTATTCAAACAAAGAGCACACTGCAGAATACCAAAGAAGAAGACCTGCAAGAAGTACAGGGGACTGGTGAGTTTAATAGACCAGCAGTGTTATCACTCTCAATGGAGCCATTCTTTTAAATATCGTTAAATACGCCACTTGGCTGACTCGTTTGATTATTTAAATTTTAGGAAAAACCAATGACCAACTCCAATTCACAAATTGGCTTTGTTATGGATACGCAGAGCAGACATGTAAACTGATTACATTCAGTTATAGATTTGCCTTAAAAAATTAGTAACTTATTATATGATTTGATAAAAGCATGAACAGATTGATTAGCCAGAAGCTGGTCCGGTTCCTAAAAGCCTTTGATACATCCCTATCAATTAAGGAGCTGAACGAGACTAATAAAACAGAGTCTGCAAGTAGATATTCAAAGAAAGGAAACAATTTCATCATCTGATTAAATATTGTTTATCAAATAAAGAAACTTTCTTTATTCTAGTCATATTTACAATTTTCTGCTTGATACACATGCGCACGTCTTATTATATGGAGAAGTACACATTTCTCATCATCTACTAAAGCTCCAACACAGAAAACATCAACCTCAACTCTAGTTCTAATGCCCTGGATTTGATGCTGTTACGTCAAAACATGTTCGACGAAAATCATGGGAATGAACTGATGATTGTTGGAAGATATTCCGTTAACTCTAGTTTCAAACTCGTGTCAATTAGGACCCCAGCAGCTCAAGTACATGACTTTCCTAAGAGACTCTTCAGATTCTTTCATCTTCTCATTACTCACAGCCATCGCAGAAGATGAAGAAAGCTTCTTGGCTTGAACCAAAGATCGCAGATTGGTCTCGCCATGCTTTTTCAGTGACTTCAAAGGGTAGTTCCACCTAGCGAAGCCTTGATCTTTCAAAGCCTCAACAGCTCCAATACTTGCTGCCACAATCCAAGCTTTGCCTTTTGCACTCATTTTGGAAGTAGATTTCTGTCTTCTAAGTTCTCTTCTTCACTTCTACGGCTTCAAGATTCTTGATGAGATGATTATGCTTTGGAGTCGTAAATTGTGAGGTATATATACGGAACATCAGAGCTCATGGTGCCTGCAGATGCAGTGACGCATTTGGTTTTGTGAAATCAGGGGGCAAGCCTTGTCCTTTTGTGATGATAATCGATGCTAAAAGCAGTGGTATAATCAGTTTCTGAAGGAAGAAACAAAGTTGGAGGGTCCCAGTGTCATACAATTTTGGATTATTATCTCTAACCACCCTTGGTTTCTTATGTTTTTTACTCAAAACCGGTGGGCGGGTTCGCCTTCTTCCCACTGAGATCATTTTTCAGATTGCCATGCAATGGTGTTGCCTTCAACTGTCGCCATGTTGCATCTTGCATGTTGTTCTATTGAACACATGGAAACTTTTTCAGTGATGATGATATACACATGTTGCAAGAAAAAACTGCAATGTGGTATTATCTAAGAAATATTGTAAGAACTTGAGAATTGCCGGACGGAAGCTGACGCTGGCTGGTGGATGGACCCTGTACAAGAGCTGATTCTGGCTTAAAAAGCTTATGAATTAGTGAGTTATATAATTCAATCAAGCTTCTCCGTCCAAGTTTTTGGATTAATTTAATGGCAACAAAATAGTGTAGGCCAAAGAAGTTATTGATTTTGGTTATTCAATTTCGAATTAATCTGTTCAAATCTTGAGAAAATGGAGTCGATATTATCTAATTTTATTATTATGGAGGCTAATAAACAGAATGTTATACTGATGAAGTTAGTGGCGTGTTACCACAAGTTCATAAACTTTTTGCTACTTTTTAAAAGTGTTCGACGAAATTCCCTACTGCAGACGGTACGGTGGAGAAAGGTTCCCGATAACGTTGGCTTGAGCTAAATGAGCATGATCCCATTTTTAATAAAGATTGAGATATTAGCTTGATCATATGTTCTCTTTGTGTTTGATTCTCTGGAAAATCCTGGTTCGATGATCAGATTTAGGTGTCCGGGAACAAATTTTTTGGTTTACCCTGGGATGAGATATGCAATATTATTGTTGAGCTGGCATGTGCTGTGACTGCTTTCTAACAGGAAGGGTTGCATGATTCACTAGTGTGGTGCTTTAACTGGTCGACACTTGGAAAGACTTGGTATTAGTGAGCAGTGTAAGTTTTATTTATAGTCTACCAGGATAACACAATTTCCAAGCAAAATAAACTTCTTATTTGCCTAAAACTGAACAACAATCAAAGGAGTATGAATGTTAGGTAATTTTAACCGAGGCAATGCTCTTTGCTGGAAAACACTCTGGACATTAGTTACTCAGTTAACTTATCTTTACATTCAACAAAATGATAATTTCTTGTATTAATACCGATGAAGGAACATTTTCAACGCCATCAAAACCCAATGAACATACTAATCGCGTACTTTATGTACAGTAAGCTGCTTTTGTGTGCCTATTGAGAGTGCAACTCCCCATGGCACTCAAAATTTACATAGAAAACTGGGATTAGAGATCAATTAGGACCCCAGCAACTAAGGTACATCACAGTCCTGAGAAACACCTCAGATTGTTTAAGGTTTTTATCCTCGTTACCTTCAGCAACTCTGTTACAATTCCTGGGTTTAGAAGCTCCTGAAAATCTTTTCACTTGCTTAGAAGAACAAGCAGCTGCACAAGAGGAGTCATTAACAGATTTGATGGCCTAATCACTTTTAGTAGTTTGGTCCCTTATGCCTTGGAAGAATTCCCTGCTCATGTTCCGGCTCATCTCCGCTTTCGGAAACCAATTAAAGCGTTTTTCTTCAGGTTTTGGTGTGTTTGCTTTCGAGAGAGATGAAGATCTTGGTTAGGAGTTTGTAGCACTGTGGTTAACTTGAAACTACAGTACTTCTATAAATAGGGAATGAACAACCGGGAAAAGAATGGTAGTTTTGTCAAGTTGATTCCTGCTTTAAGATAGCACTTTCGGAAAGTAGCTTCTCCAGACATGAATTTATCCGTTGAACTTGCTTATCGACAAAATCTATCCTAGATAAGTTTAATATTCTGCTGCCTCTAATCATGCACAACTACCTTGGAGTCAAACAATGACAACGAAATTAAAATATAGATCGGGACATTACTCTAATTGGAAACCCTTAATATTATATTTTGATCAGGGAACAAGTACTAGAGTCTTTCCCATCCTTTTTAGTGGCAACAACAGCTATAAGCATTAGAGGAAAAGCAACTTTTTTTGAGTGTCATTACCAGATCATATGCAATTTCACTTTAACGTCTCCTCTAGTGCATCTTAGTGGCTAGATTCAGTCAAAAAAATGCAGTAATCAATATTGAATGACAGAGACATCTTTGCTTTATCCTTCTCAAATATTTTCCTGCAAACTTTACATGGCAGACCTCAACTTTCTCTTCCTAAAAAATATGTATTTTCCTGTTCCTTGCCATCATTTCTTCTTCTTGGTTACAATAAAGAAACAACACTAGTTATAAGTTAACATTACTGCAGATTTAGAAAGATACTTGGCACGTTGCTACCTTAGACATTGGAGGACAAGACGCAAATCCATGTGAATAGATGTATACCATGGACACGTTTGCATGAGCCATTCGGATAAGAACGACACATAAACATGCTTGCAGTTTGCATTTTCTTTTTCTTCATTCTCTTTTTGCAGGTGATTGCTGTCAACGTTGCAATTGCGGCCACGTATAAATTTCCTCACTAGTTTTTGTCAAAACCATTTACCGAGATACCCTGCTTTTACTTTTCGATGAAACGTAACGTTTTGACTCTTTACATGCTCAATACAAATAGTCCCACTCATCAATTCGTCACCATTGTCGTCCTATCCTTTGAGCAATCTACCATGTGAACGTTGTAAAAAATTCTGGACTGCGCGATTGCGCCTTTGATTTTGCCTTTATTTACTACAGAAACTCAGAGATGCAAACTACTGTTTCTGAACCGGTAATAAATGAAGGAACTTACGCAGAATCCATGTATTATCATTCCAGATAACCTATTGAGCGAGGGTTGCTATAGACACCCCACCTATATTTTCATTATACCCATAGTTTTAGTCCAATCTTTTGTTGCATAAGAGCAGTTCTCTTGAGAGCTTGAAAGGGTGTATTTATTCTTACTCTTACGGCACCGTTTCGCAAAACATTGGCCCCATTAGTTGCTTTCCCTTCCAAGTAACCTTAACCGCAAGATCTTACAAATCAGCAATCACCATCACTAGAAAGCCACGTGTCCAAAACTTAGCGTCTTCTCATGAAAGTCACATAAATCAACAGTTTGTAGACTTAGGATAAGCCTGGGTTATTTTCTTGGCCTTACTTTCCCTCACATTCCCGAGAAAAAAAAAACAATCAAAGAAACAAAACCGAATGCAAACCTCTTTACATTAATCCACAGAAACAAACACACATATATATAAAAACTACAATGGCGTCTGTTACTTCAGTGGCGTTTACAGGAATCGGTCAATCAACTTGTGACAGGAAAGTCAATGTTCCGTCGACTCGTCATTTAGCTTCTAATTTTGAAGGTTTACGTTTCCGTACAAGCGTATTGTGTCATTGTGTCGGCGTTAGACCTTCCACTTCAACTTCTCGTATGGTTATTCAATGCATGTCTACTGCTAGTGGTAAACTTTCACTTCCTTTTTCTTTTTAATTTGAAATTAATTTCAATTTTATGTTTTTTTTTGGACTAGATGAGGGTATGCCGATTGTTTGATTCAATAATCTGATTTTTATTGTTTGTTAAATTTAACTTGAAATTCTATGTTGTTTAGCTCTTAATCAGAAAACGCAAGGAATCTTGATTATAGTTTACTTGTATTTGCAATGCGAGAGCATAGTACTGCATATAATTTACTTTTAAATGTGTTGCTGTTACCTGTTTGTTTCCGTTGAAAGTAATTATTGAAATTAAAGATGCATATTAGTTAACAGCTCCTTGCCTTTTTTAAAAAAAATTATACAAAAGATAAACATCTGGAATCTCGTGGAGGATTTGTAATTTACTGATGCAAATAAATGGAGTTTTTATCAAACTGAATGAGCTCGGCTTTGCTTGATTCAAGGCCTTTTTACTTATCATGGTCAAACTTGAAAACTCTAAAATTCAGCTTTGTCACTTGATAAAAGAATTATTTTATATGCTATATGAAATTGGTCAATATATAAATAAATTTTAGATTTCATTGATTTAGGCTTGATTTTAAGATCAAATTCAAGGCTCATGCTTGAATTTATTTTTTCTTTAAACTTGTGCTTGATGAACAAATGTTTGGCTTAACTTGGCTCCTTATCACCCCTAGTTGTGGTTGGCATGGCAGTAAAGTTTTGAATCAGACATGACCATTTTAGTAAGCATATATGGAATCATTTTCTTTTTGTTGTAATTTGTAATATTTTACTGCAATTTCCATATTATGTTTTCCTTCAATGAAAGCATTTTTAACTGAGGCAAATGATATCAAAATGCACAATTATCAGTTGCTGCACTATAGCTGAAGTTAGTCAAGAACTGTTTTATATTTGAAGTACATTTGGTCCCAGTTCACTTGAATTTATAAGTCATACTATGCTAATGTTTCCACTTCCAATCTTGTATCGCTTTGAATCGTTTGTTGGTCATGATTTATTTATTTACATGATCTTCAGATGTACCACCCACTGTGTCCGAGACAAAGTCAAATTTTCTAAAGGCATACAAGAGACCAATCCCCAGCATCTACAACACTGTTCTACAGGAATTGATAGTCCAGCAACATTTGATGAGGTACAAAAGAACATACCGTTATGATCCTGTGTTTGCCCTTGGTTTTGTCACTGTATATGATCGACTCATGGAAGGCTACCCAAGTGATGAGGATCGAGAGGCCATCTTCCAAGCATATGTAAAGGCACTGAAGGAGAACCCAGAACAGTACAGGTTTGTTTACTGAGACTCCTGTCTTTTTTAGGAACTCTTTTGAATTCTTTTTTCTGTATAATTTGAAAATCGCCGTGATGCCATCTGAGTTTTGTTGAAAATTAAGAAAAGATGACTGAATTCTTAGTAATAGATGAATTATATGAACTATGTATTACAACTGAAAAAGTTTCAGCGGAAGGGAAAAAAGCTAAGCAAAGTGGGTCCTGCTTGAGAATCTCGGTTAGATCCTTTGGAAAATTAGAGATGTGTACACTAAAATTCTTACAATGTTAATTTCATCTTTTTAACTCTTCGGAAGACGCAATTTAGAAGTTTTTATGACATGTTTAGCTAAATTAGACATTAGTATCACATTGAATTGAATATTTGTGAATATATATATATATATATAACTGTATTTTATTACTATAGAATTGATGCACAAAAGCTGGAGGAATGGGCTCGGACTCAGACTGCCGCTTCATTAGTTGAGTTCTCATCTAGAGAAGGAGAAGTTGAGGGGATATTAAAGGACATTGCAGAAAGAGCGGGGAGCAATGGAAGTTTCAGCTACAGCCGTTTCTTTGCAGTTGGACTGTTTCGCCTTCTTGAGCTGGCAAATGCAACTGAACCCACAGTGTTAGAGAAGGTTCATTTAGTTCATAAATGTTCAATTAGTAATTGCATGACCCTGCCTGACAGTAGTATTAACAGGTTATACCAAATTGTACTCTGAAATGGATGACTAGAAACTCTGTTTCTTTCTACTGTTCTTTTATCCGTTCTAAAAATCAGTCCTTAAATCTTTAATATTTTCCTAGTCTAAATCTCCTCTATTTTCTAGTGCCTACTTAAATGACCTTTGACCTATTTCTGACCCTTGAAGTTTCTTGAATATTAGAGTATTAGGTTTTCCCTGCATCTACTTGTAGTGGTTGAGAGCCATTGCTCTTGCTTTTGATCATGAAGAAATTAAATGTTCAGGAAGTGTCGTGAGAGTTTAGAGATTTTCTACTTTCCAAGTAATGTAAACCTGGCAACCTAAAATAAGAAAAACATAAAGTGGCTTGAATGGAGATGGAGAAAACTCTTGATGATTGCTAAAACTAAGTACCGGTATCTTTGAACATCCTTGGGTTTATTATTGGCTTCCACTTGATTTCATAGATAGCCTGGCATGCCATGATAGGTCCAGACGGATATAAGCACCGTGATATTTTACTGAAAAGTGCAAATAGAAGACTTTGGTTCAGTGGGAAGATCGAACTTCAGTGTATTCTGATTTGGCATTTATATCTAAGATCCTGTTCTCTATTTTTACATAGAATCTGGCCTTGTTTTTGCTTGTTGGAAACTCATTGTATTTAGCAGGACATGGAACTTAATTTAATTACATTTACCATTACCTGCGTGAGTGAACTTGGTTTAGATATATTCTCTTTAGTTGTTCCTCTGTTTGACAATATAGATGGAAAGTAGGCTTATGTGAGGGAAACTAGCATAGCCTTTACAAGTTGAAAATTAAGATTTTTGACAAGATATGATGTTCAAGTTGCAATCAACTTCCACATATGCCTATCATATCTTCGCTGAAGTACATATCTATTCATTAAAGCCAATGATATTCTGATGAGATATATCTTGCAAAAAACACTGTCAATTGGTTAAAATTTTGTCAACTTGATGATTATTCTGAGGGAAATGCATTTCTTTTAATGAATTTCCTTTAAATAATCAAAATGTTTTGACTGATGAATTAAGCCTATTTTGCGGTTACTTTGCAACAGCTTTGTACAGCCTTAAATGTTAACAAAAGAAGTGTGGATCGAGACCTTGATGTATATCGCAATTTGCTATCCAAGTTGCTCCAAGCTAAAGAGTTGCTGAAGGAGTATGTGGATAGGTAAAGCGACAAATCCTCTACTCCTAGTTCAGTTCTTATTTTCTAATATCTAGCATGGTATCATATTTTATTTGACTACTGTTTGACATAGTACTTATTAATGTCATAATTTATAAGTATACATCAGTTGGATTGGAGCTATCAAACTGTTAAATCTTAAAATAAAATTAATAAATGAAGAAAAAATCAATACATAACCCATAGGTAAATGATTCAATGAACAATTGAATTCATCAATTGAAGTTTGATTAAAGTTTTACACGTATGCAATTTTATTTACTTTTCTTCCTGCGTGCTGCACTTGGTACAAATTCTGTCAAAATCTTGCACTGAGAAAGCTGACATCCAAAGTTGGTTCTCCAAATTTTATATCAACTCAATCCACTGGACCTTACAGCTGATAAAGTTGGAACTTTCTGTGCCTCCTACATACAATTCTTTCATTTATTACTCATGATCTTTGTGGTATTCATCTGCTTTCTATTTGCTCCTTAATTCTTTTATGCTGAACTGTTCCTTAAAATGTATTGGCCTTTCAGGGAGAAGAAGAAAAGAGAAGAAAGGGTAGAATCACAAACAGCTAATGAAGCCATTACAAAATGTTTGGGAGATTACCAATATGTTCGTCAGTAATTCAACTTGTGAAGCAATCCCGCAATGCTTATCATCTCTTGTGAAGCTTCAATCTTGTTTTTGTTTGCTTTGAGGTAAAGTTGGAGTCTCCGTGGTTCAGGCACCATGTTTTAAGCTCGCGGGCTAGCAGATTTTAGTTTATTGTTTTCAATATGGTGATTAACATACATCCAATCTTCACCATGCTTGTATGCAAGTTTCTTTTGCTTTTGCCAATGTATTTTTCTGTTCATAAATTCTATCTCAAGATGCATACAAATTGGCATTACCCTTTTTAAGCATGTGGGCTTGTATATTGTTGTGTAGTGTTATTAATAGTCGGTTGAGATACGTCCAGTCTTTACTATGCTTATTTGCACAATTCTTTTGCCTTGGCCAGATCCCCTCTCTTTTAGCTACCCCTTACAACCTCAGCCTCACATTATTATTTATTCAGTAGAACGGGGAACTTGAACACCGATTTTTTCTTTTCTCATAATCATACTTTTCCAATTTAATGGTGGAAAAAGAGAAAAAAGAGAAAAATTCCTGCCATCAGACATCATCACCCTTGCCTTTTCATCAAGATTTCTGTCAACTGTATGATAATGGCGAACAATATTTTGTATTCTTTGGTTACTTCTATTCAATTATGTAACTGAATCTGAGTATTCATTGTCGAGATATCATAAATAGTTACGTTGCCACCATCGTGCCTTAACTAATGACCGCCAATGATAATTGGGGTAGCATTTAAATTGGTGTCCAGAGTCGATCAATATTGAATCTCCGATTCCAAAAGATAAGTAGAGAGTAAATGAGATATGCAAAGACTTTTAACTAATACGAGAAATATTAATCTCACTTGGGATCCTGAAATGTTTTCTGCAGCTCCGAATTTTCTTCGCTCTTCCCCACCTCCCGCTGTCTTCTTCTTCACTAAAATGTTCTTTGCTGTCATGTTGGCTAGGCGATGATTATGGATCTTGCACGCTTTTAGACCGACGGTCATGGTTGGCAAGCATGTTCACTTGGCCAAGGTGAGATTTCAACCATAAAAGTATCATCATCAACTGGCAGTGGTTGCTTCCCCGGTTCCCCATCAATCCTCATGAATGTATGATCAAAGCTCCTTTGTGAAATTCAAATGTGCCTAATTCCAAAGAAACCCAAAAATAAGAAGAGTGCTTAATGAAACCCATTTAAACTAACTAAAATCGATTACAAGATCACTCAACAAGATTGCTGTGTTGTCAAAGGATGAATTTTAAAGTACTTGGTTGTTTCGCAGTCATGCATTTTTAATGCATATTTCTTTTGTACATGTGACTTTCAAAGGAGTAAAACTACAATAAGTTGGTATCTTAGAACATGGCTTTCATGCATTTCTAATGCATATTTCTTTTGTACATGTGACTTGAGTCTCTAAAATATGAAGTAAAACTACGATAAGTTGGTATCTTATAACATGGCTTTCACATATGCAGGACAATATGGCTTTCACCTTTGCAAGATGTGTCCCTAGTCCATTTGGAGCAAACAAAACAAGCCCATACTAAGTGTAAGGGCCACCCGTATTTACTTGTTCAGGGCTAGCTAGTAAGCCCATAGTCACAAGTCGGGAAGGTATCAGTGTGGCTGAGAATTGTCACTCTATTTACAATTTTAAGGGGGGAGATAACTAGGTATCTCATAAAGGCCTTGACCATCAGCATTCAGGGGGCATAACTGTGCACTCCTCCGTCCTTGGATTAATGAAATGTGCCGCTTGTATTGATTGTTTGATCTTATTTGCTCGATGCATTGTGATGTTTGTTTGTTTAATGCTTGTATGCTCATTGATTACTTGTCCTTTACTTGTTTGTTTGTTGCATATTTTATAGATGTTGCCTCGAATTGTGTTGCTATACGACACTTGCTTGTTTCTGATTATGTCTTTTGCTTACTTACGTTTTTAGACAACTAACCTACTTGTGCGTACTGTGTGCAGACTTATTTAGGCTTACTAGTTCAACGCGCTAGTGAGTGCTGCACGGATCCTAATTTCGTCTAAGAGAAAATCGGCTCATGACAGTTGATATCAGAGCCAAGTTGTGGTAATGATGTTTACAAAATCTAGCTTTTCAAAAGCAACCCGATTAGATGCTCTCGAAAGAAAATGGACAGAATTAGAAAAGCGTCAACGAACATTGGATACTCTCGAAAGAAAATGGGCGGAGTTTGAGAAACATCAACAAGCCTTAGAGGCGGCATGAAAGAAAGTAGGGTTACCCAATATCGAGGACTTGAGACGGGCTGTGATACTACTAGAGTAATTGGATTCTCAAGTGAGAGTACTAGAAACAAAAGCTGCTGGCTTTAATTCTGAGTCTTCTAATGGGGGACATCTCAAAGATTTAAAAACACATCTTACAGATATGCAAGTGATGATATCCGAGATTGCGGAGAAGTGCAGCAATGCAGTAGGTGTGCTACGAGAACGATTGGAGGAAGTGGACACAAAGACGAACCTCATTACTCGTATCCTTGCAACTCAAACGGGAGCCGCCCCAAGCCCTAAATATAACCAACTGAAAGTACCAAAACCGAAACACTATAAGGAGTCCCGAGATGTCAAAGAGCTCGAGAACTTTTTGTTTAATATCGAACAATACTTTTGGGTTATAAGAGTAGATTTCGAAAATGTTAAGGTGACCATGGTATCCATGTACTTATCTGGGGATGCCAAGTTGTGGTAAATGACAAAATATCAAGAGATCCAAGATAGACGGTGCATAATTGACAACTGGGAGTACCTGAAACAGGAGTTGAAGAACCAATTTCTTTATGAAAATGTGACGTATCTTACTCGTAGGCAACTACGTGGGTTGATCCAAACTAAGATAGTTCGCGAGTATGTGAAAAAAATTCTCGGGTTTGATGTTAGATATCCGAGATATGTCCGAGCAAGATCGATTGTTTTACTTTATTGAAGGCCTTTAACCTTGGGCTCAAAAGGAACTTCAGTGACAAAGGGTGCAAGATCTTTTATCCGCACATGCGACCGCTGAACGACTATCATATTACTCGTGTGATGGTCCACAGTCAAAGAGGTTGTTACCCATGTCAGGAGGGAATGGTAATTGGAACAAGAAGCTCAAGAATTGAGGCCTCAACAAAGGTGGAGGAGCAACCAAGAGGACAAAACAGAACTACTCGAAAAAGCCAGCATTTTTCAATAGTGGGGGAAGCATATAAGAAACCGTTTAGATGTTGGCTATGCAATGGCCCGCATAGAGCCTTAGAGTGCCCCAAAAAGACAAGACTAAGTGTCATGACAGCTGAAGATCAACTGCAAGAGACACTTACAGTTGATCATGAGACAAAAGAAACTGGTCACATATTGGCACTGAGGATGTTGAATGCCTTGAAGAAGTAATTTGAGGGCAAGAAAGTCGTAGAGAATAGCCTTTTGTTCGTTGATGCCATAATCAATAAGATTATGGCAAAGAGTGTTATGGTAGACATATGGGTCACTCATAACTTCATTTCTACTTCAAAAGCGTAACGCCTTAGGCTGAAGCTCGAGAAAGATGTTGGCCGCATGAAGGCGGTCAACTCTAAAGCTTTACCCACTAGCGGATTGGCAAGCAAGTGCAGATGAAAATCGGCACTTGAGAATGTTGAGTGGACCTTGTAGCTGTGTAAATTGATGACTTTGATGTCATCTTAGGAATGAACTTTTTGTTGGAGAATGGCACAATCTCAGTTTCATCTGCCGGTAGTTTGTTGATCATAAGAGAAAGGCCCGTGATAGAGCTGGCTAAGGTCAAGCAACCAATAGAGGCAAAACTCTTATCCGTCCTTCAATTCAAGAAGGGGATTAAGAGAGGAGAACTCTCTTTCATTGCCATTCCGATCTTAGTGGAAGAGAAGGAATGAGAGCTGACCCTATCAGAGATTGTGGATGTGTTGAGGGAATTTGCCGAGACGATGATAAAATAATTGCCCAAAACCTTGCCACCAAAGAGAGCCATTGATCATTAGATTGAGCTAGTGCCCGGGGCGAAACCACCCTCGCGTGCCCTTTACAGAATGACACCACCAAAATTAATCGAACTCTGAAAAATAATTAGATGAATTATTGGAGGTCGGCTTCATCAAACCATCGAAAGCACCTTTATGAGCCCCGGTGTTGTTCTAGAAGAAGTAAGATGAGAGTCTACAGTTGTGCATCGGCTATAAAGCTCTCAACAAACTGATGGTTTGTAATACCTATCTTATCCTATTAATAGCAGAATTGTTTGATCAGCTAAGCTCGACAAGGTAGTTCACAAAGCTAGATTTGCGGTCGAATTTTTATCAGATGAAGATTGCCGAAGGGGATGAGCCCAAAACCACATGCGTCACTAGGTATGGATCATATGAGATTTTAGTGATGTCGTTCAGGTTAACAAACACTTATGTAACCTTCTGCACATTAATGAGTGATATATTCCACGAATATTTGGACAAGTTTGTAGTGGTGTATTTTGATGATATTGTAGTTTACAACAAAACTTTAAAATAACATAAAGAACATTTGGCTATGGTATTCTAAAAGTTGAGGGACAACAGACTCTTTGTGAATAAAGAGAAGTATTTGTTTGCCTAGAAACGCATTAAATTCCTAGGCCATATGATAGCGCAAGGTTGCATATGGATGGATTTAGGAAAGGTAAGGGCTATCCAAGACTCGAAGACGCCGACAAACATAAAAGAGTTATGATATTTTTTCTTAAATTAACTAACTATTACCAGCAGTTTGTAGAAGGGTACTCAAAGAAAACTGCACCATTAACTGAACTGTTAAAAAAGGGTGTAATGTGGGATTGGTCTAAGCAGTGTAGAAGAGCCTTTGACAGCTTGAAAGAAACAATGATGAAAGATCCAATTCTTGAAATAAGTAATGATGAAATATTCAATTCTTACCCTTCCGTATATAACCAAGTCATTTGAGATGCAGACCAATGCATCTGACTTCGCATTGAGAGGAGTTCAATTGCAAGAAGGTCACCTCGTAACTTGCGAGAACCGGAGCGGATGTACACTACCCAAGAAAAAGAACTCCTAACTGTGTTACATTGATTACGGATATAAAGACATTATCTATTAGGATCCAAGTTTGTAGTAAAGACAGACAATTCAACTGTTAGTCACTTCCTAACACAACCGAAGTTGACTCAGAAGAGTTTCTTGCGGAATTCAATTTTCACTTTGAACACAAAGCTAAAAGTTTGAATAAAGTGGCAGATGCTCTAAGCCGCAAGTCAAAGCTTGCGAGTTTAAAGAGGATGATAGCCATGTCAACTGCAACGGTTTTAATATCCCTCCAAGAACGCATCAGGGAGAACCTAAAGAAAGATCCAGTTTGTCGAATGATCATAAAGTTGGTGGATGAAAGGAAGACTCACCGATTTTGGGTGGAAGACGGACTTTTGTGGACCAAGGGAAATCACCTATATGTTCCAAAAGCTGAAGATATGCGAAAAACTCTTATGAAGGAGTGTCATGACACCATATGGGCTGGTCATCCGAGATGGCAAATAACGTACGCCTTGTTGAAGAAAGGGTATTATTGGCCACAGATGCTAGATGATATAGCGGAGTATATCAGAATTTGTCTTGTCTGCCAACAAGATAAGGTGGAAAAGCTGAAGACCCCAAGATTACTGAAGTTGCTGAATGTGTTGAACCAACCGTGGGAAAGTGTCTCGCTTGACTTCATCACCAACCTTTTGAAAATTGGTGACTTGACTTATATTTTGGTGGTTGTCGATAGAGTTTTAAAATATACCGCATTTATTCTAGCCCTAAAATATTGAGAAGCAGAAGAAATGACGAGATTATTCTTTAAGCATGTGCTGAAATATTGGGGAGTACCACAATACATTGTGAGTGACCGAAACCCTAGATTTGTTGAAACATTCTGGTCCGAATTGTTTAATCTTCTTCAGTCACAGCTAAATATCTCATCGAGTTATCTTCCCCAAACTGATGGGCAGATAGATAGATAGATAGCTTTCTCTCAGCTGGTTTCTTCTTTTCCAAGGCCTTTCCACTTCACAAGAAACTCCTTGTAGCATAATCTTCCCCCCCCCTCCCCCCCCCCGCGCCGTTCACTTGTCTTTCTGCTAAAATTTCTTCAACTTCTTTGATAGTCTTCTTCCATTGCTGCTTTTTGATCTCCTCTCTTGCTGGTTGATTACGTGCAAAATTCTCATTATCAGCGTGGTATGGCTTCAATCTACTAACATGGAAGACCGAATGCATCTTCATCTAGGTTGGCATCTCGACCTTGTACGAAGTCTTTCCTACTTTAACGATGACTGGAACTGGACCTTCATAGTTAGGCACTAGTCTTTGGTCTTGGCTCCCCCGGAAATAGATCTGTTCTGGAATCAACTTAATTTACACCAAGTCTCCAGGCTTGAACTCAAGCGGTCTTCTACTTTTGTCTACCCACTTCTTCATCCTAGCGGCAGCTTTCTCCATATAGACTTGAGTTATTTCAGCGTTAATTCTCCATTCCTTGGTAAAGTTAAAGGTCAGAGGGACCTTTCCCTTATAATCCATGACTGTGTGAGGTAGAAATGGTTGTTGTCTCGTCACTACTTCAAAGGGACTTTGGTTTGTTGATGAGCTCTTTTTTGCATTGAAGCAAAACTGTGTACGTCTAGTAATTGCGCCCAATTCTTCTGGTTGGCATTTACGAAATGGTGCAAATACTCTTCCAACATCTCATTAAATCTCTCTGTCTGCCCATTAGTTTGAGGATGATAACTTGATGAGATATTTAGCTGCGACCCAAGAAGATTAAATAGTTCAGACCAGAATGTTCCGACAATTCTGGGGTCCCGGTCGCTCACAATGTGCTGTGGTACTCCTCAGTACTTCACTACATGCTTGAAGAATAATCATGTCATTTCCTCTGCTCTGCAGTATTTTAGGGCTGAAATGAGTGTTGCATTTATAGAAAACCTGTCAACAACCATCAAAATATAAATTAAGTCATCAATCTTCGGAAGGTAGATGATGAAGTCAAGCGAGACATTCTTCTACGATCAGTTCGACATATTCAGCTGCTCCTGCAATCTTGGAGTCTTCAGCTTCTTCACCATATCTTGTTGGTAGATAAGGCAAGTCTTGGTATACTCTATTACATCATCCCGCATCTATGACCAATAGTATCCTTACTTCAACAAGGTGTACGTTCTCTGCCATCCTAGATAACCCGCCCACAAAGTGTCATAACACTTCTTCATGAGAGTTTTCCGCAGATCTTCAACTTTTAAAACGTATAGGCTACTGCCTTTTGTCCATAAAAGTTCTTCTTCCACCCAAAATCAGCAAGTCTTCCCTTCCTCTACCATCTTTATGATCATCTAACAAATTAGATCTTTCTCTAGGTTCACTAGGGTATCAAAACTGACGCAGTTGACATGGCTGTCATACTCTTCAAACTCGCGAGCTCTGACTTGCGGCTTAGAGCATCCGCCACTTTATTCAAACTTTCGGCTTTGTGCTCAAAGTGAAAATTAAATTCCGCAAGGAACTTTTGCCACCGGGACTACTTTAGGGTCAACTTCAACTGTGTCAGGAAGTGGCTAATAGCTGAATTGTCTGTCTTCACTACAAACTTGGATCCCGGTGGATAATGCCTCCAAACTCGCAAACAGTGTAACACTGCTAAAAGTTTATTTTCTTGAGCAGTGTACCTCCGTTCTGGATTTGATAGCTTTCAGCTCTCATAAGCTACCAGGTGGACCTCCTGCAATAAAACTCATCCCAATGTGAAGTCAGATGCATTGGTCTGCACTTGAAATGACTTGGTTATATTCGAAAAGGTAAGAATCGGATCTTTCACCATTGCTTCCTTTAAGCTGTCGAAGGCCCTTCTACACTGCTCAAACTACTCCTACGTTACGCCTTTCTTTAATAGCTCGGTTAACTATGTAGCTTTCTTTGAGTACCCCTCTACGAATAGCTAATAATAGTTACCCAATTCAAGGAAGAATCGTAACTCTTTTATGCTTATCGGTGTCTTCCATTCTTAGATAGCCCTTACATTCCCTAAATCCATCCGTATACAACCTTCCTCTATCACATGGCCAAGGAATTTGATATGTTTCTGGACAAACGAATACTTCTTTTTCTTCATAAAGAGTTTGTTGTCCCTCAACTTCTAGAGTACCTTAGCCACATGTTCCTTGTGTTCTTCTAAGGTTTTGTTGTAAGCCACAATGTCATTAAGATACACGACTACAAACTTGTCCAAATATTCATGGAATACATCATTCATCAATGTACAAAAGGTTGCATGAGCGTTTGTTAACCCGAACATCACTAAAAACTCATATGATCCATATCAAGTGACATATGTTATTTTCGCCTCATCTTCTTCGACAATCCTCATTTGATGGTAACACGACCGTAAATCTAGCTTGATAAAGTAACTTGTCGAGCTCAGCAGGTCAAAAAATCTGCTATCAGCGGAATGTGATAGGTGTTACAAATCGTCAACTTGTTGAGAGCTCTATAGTAGATACACAATCGTAGACTCCCATCTTACTTCTTCTGAAACAACACCGGGGCTCCGAACGGTGCTTTTGACGGACTGATGAAGCTGGCCTCTAACAATTCATCTAATTATTTGCAGAGTTCGGCTAATTCTAATGGGGTCATTCTGTAAGAGCGAAGGTGGTTTCACCTTGGGCATCAACTCAATCTAATGATTAATGGCTCTCCTTGGTGGCAAGGTATTGGGCAGTTGATCCAGCATCACTTTTGCAAATTCCCTCAATACATCTGCAATCTCTGATGAGGTCAGCTCTCCTTCCTCTCCTCCACTGAGGTCGAAATGGCAATGAAGAAGGGTTCTCCTCTCTTGATCCCCTTCTTGAATTGAAGGGTGGATAAGAGCTTTGCTTCTATTGGTTGTTTGACTTTTTGCCGACACCATCGCGGGCCTTTCTCCCATGATTAACAGACTATCGATAGATGGAACTGGGATTACTCCTTTCTCTAACAAGAAGTTTATTCCCAAGACAACAACAAAGTCATCCATCTGCACGGCAATAAGGTCTACTTGACCTTCCAAAGTGCCGATCTTCATCCGCACTTGCTTCGTCAACCCGCTCGTGGGTAAGGCTTTAGAGTCGACAGCCTTCATGCGGCCAGCATTCTCCTTGAGCTTCAGCCCAAGAAGCTTTGCTTTTGAAGCGGAAATGAAGTTATGAATGGCCCATATGTCCACTATAATACTATTTGCCATAATCTCATTGATTAGGGCATCAACAAACAAAAGGCTCTTTCCTATGGCCTTTTTGCCCTCAGATTACTTTTTTAGAGCATTCAACATTCTCAATGCCACTATGTGACCAGTTTCTTTGGTCTTCTGATCACCCGTAAGTGCCTTTTGCGGTTGATCTTCTGCTGTCATAGCACTTAGTCTGGTTTTTTTAGGGCACTCCGAGGCTTTATACGGGCCATTGCATAGCCAACATTCGAACGGCATCTTACCTGCTTCCCCACCACTAGAAAATGTTGGCTTCTTTGGGTAGTTTGGTTTCGCCCTCTTGATCGCTCCCTCACCTTTGTTAGGGCCCCAATTCCTGGGTTTTTTGTTTTAATTACCTTTCTCTCCTAACATGGGCAACAACTTTTTTAATTAGGAACCATCACGTAAGTAATCTAATAGTTGTTCAGCAGCCGCTTGTGCTAATGGGAGATCTTGCACCCTTTGTCACTGAAGTTTATTTCAAGCCCAAGGTTGAAAGCCTTCTAAGAAGTAGAACAATCGGTCTTCTTCATTCATAGCTCGAATATCTAACATTAAACTCGAGAATTTCTTTACATACTCACAGACTATTCCAATTTGGGTCAACCCACGTAGTTGCTTACGAGCAAGATACGCCACATTTTCAGGAAAGAATTAGTTCTTCAACTCCCATTTCAACTCCCATTTCAACTCCTCCCAACTGTCAATTATGCACCGTCCATCTTGAATTTCTTGATATTTTGTCAACTACCATAGCTTGGCATCTCCGGACAAGTACATGGACGCCATAGTTACCTTGACGTTTTCTGAATCTACCCTTACAGCTCGGAAGTATTATTAGATATCAAATAAAAAGTTCTCAAACTCTTTGGCATCTCGAGTCCCCCCATAGTGTTTAGGTTTTGGTACTTTTAGTCGGCTATATTCATGGCTTGGGGCGATTCCCGGCTGAGTTACAAGGGCACGGGCAGTGAGATTTGTCCTTGTGTTTACTTCTATCAGTTGTTCTGCAATCTCGGATATCGTCACTTGCACATCTACAAGTTGTATTTCCAACTCTTCGAGACGCCCCCACTGGACGACTCGGTACTAGAGCTAACAGCTTTCAATTCTAGTACACTTACTCGAGAACCCAATGACTCTAGTATCTTAATAATTAATCTTATGTCCTCGGCATCGGATGAGTCCACTCTCCTCCGTGCCGCCTTTAAGGCTCGTTGACGTTCCTCAAATTCTGCCAATTTTCCTTTGAAAGCATCCAATGCTCGTTGACAGTCTTCCAATTCTGTCCATTTTCCTTCGAGAGCATCCAATCGATTTGCTTTTGAAAAGTTAGCTTTTATAGACATCATTACCGCAACCTTATGCTCTGATATCAACTGTCACGGGCGAATTTTCTCTTAGACGAAATTCGGATCCATGCGACATTCACTAGCGCGTTGAACTAGTAAGTCAGCCTAAACAAGTCTGCACGCAACAAACACAAGAAAGTTAGTTGTCTATAAACATAAGCAAGCAAAAGGTAATAATCAGAAACAAGTAAATATCGTATAGCAAGACAATTCGAGACAATATTGATAAAATACCCAATAAGTAAACAAGCAACATTCAAGCAATCAACGAACAAATAAGTATTGAACAAACAAACATCACCACACATCCTATAAATAAGATTGAACAATCAATGCAAACAACTCATTTTATTAATCATAGAGCGGAAGAGTACGTAATGATATTCCATTGAACTCTTGAATTGCGCCATGGGCTCATTAGTTGGTGTTGAATGAGCAAATACGAGTGATGTTTACAACCAGTCTCTGTACAATTAGATTTCACTAGAAATACTTAGACTATAGAAGTCTCCATGTGCATCTTGCGTTGGACAGAGAAAACAAGAACAGCCAAACGTTTGCAGCTGAATTGTGGCTAACATATTTAGTGATATCTTATTCGAATCTTTAGCATAGTACAATAGTTTTATTCATCCTAAAATTGTCATGTAATATTATTACATCCCATAACTGGCAGAGAACAAAAGATTAACGGTGAAAACCAGAACTCATTGGATATTCACACTTGCTCAAAAGTGGAATTGAAGACGTCCAATTTGTCTCGACCAAGTACTAGGCCAATCTCAACGCCACCTTCTTCATCTCTAGACTCGGCTAGAGAGAAAGATCCATAAGAACCAATGTGAACCACCTCGCTCTTCTTGGGTCTGCCCCATCCGAAATCAGTCTCATAGACTCGTAATCTCGGTGACCCCGCAACCGAAACTGTGCGCCTTTGTTTCATTATCTCCTGAATATTTGACACCCATTTCTCCGCTCCTATAAATGGCCCTTTCTGCATTTCACTAATGGTTCTTCCAATAGCTTTGGCAGCAAAGACAATCCCATTTTTTCCCTTCAGCTCACTTCGTTTTGCTGTTACAAAGGAAAATGCCAGGCAGTTTCCAAAATATGTTGCTGGTATTGGGAACTCCAAGCGGTCTCTGTAGTCCGCTACAGACATGAAATGGTAAAGCAGATCGCTGTGTAATTCATCCCTGATTTCGCTTTCTTGTAACTTGATCAAATTAACCCACATGAAACCACATACTACGGTATATGTTGAAACATGTAATTGCCCTGTTTCGTCGTGGTATCTGCTCTGAGTACTCGCGACCCATTGTTTCATTTTCTCAATCTGGGCACGGCT
>JAXCLQ010000001.1:2564073-2677784 GCA_035584115.1 Cedrela odorata | reverse complement strand
ATACAATATCTGAAAAATACCATTTTCATTTTCATTTTCGTTTTGTAAAAACATCAGTTTAAAAACAATACCGGACGAACCCTAAACTTCCAATTGTTCCGGTAATTAACAAAAGAAAAGAAATGAACGTACCTTAAGCAAATGTTATGTTGCATTAATAGCTTGAAATATGACAACATCTAGATATGCAGCTTCTATAAACTGATCAAGCAAACATCTAGATGCGTGTTTTAGGGTTCTTTCGTTCTCATCCAAAAGTTCAAGTTCTTTTTCTGGACTCATTTCCAAACATCCAAAATGTTAAAACGGATTGCGATTTCCAAGATACAATAACCGTTGATATCATATTCATGGAGGAATCTGGTAGTAAAGAACAAAAACAAGCAAAGTAAAGCCGCAGGAGTCAAGATGAAGTGGCAGGAGCGATAGTTAAGCAATCTCTCTCCTCCATAGAGCATCCTTTATCACATTCATCCTTTAATTCTCGGAGAGCGTCAATTTTGTCAGAGAAATGGAAACTTATCTCGAACAAGTTTTTAATTCTTGATCTTGATGAACAATAGGGTATATTTATCTAGTATTTAACAATCTAGCCAGGCATCTTGGTTTGCTTATATTATTTTATTAGATATCCTATTTTCTTCTGGATCATCCTGGTTTGTTATAATTGGTGCAAGCATGACTACTCAGTGACTAAACTATGATGCCATAAATTAAATTGAACCTTGTGCAGATATCTTAACAAACGCTAGTCAATCACTATTTATGGTTGTCCTTCAGGGTTTGAGATGTTTTGGGGTTTTTCTCCAAATTTAAAATGCTTCGAGTTCTAGATTTTTCCACAAAGAAAAAGAGTGGCATTTGAGATAGGATGGATGCTCCTAACCTGCAATTTTTCATACACAAATTAGGATTGTGTGAGTAAATGAGTTGGAGCTTAATTAGCAATAAATCCCACAATTATTAAGATAAGATATCAAATTGGAGTAGTTGTCTTTCTCTATTTTCTGTAGACTGTAAGACCTGAAATACTGGTTTTCCAAGTATGGGAATTCTTCCCATTGCTAGGCTGGATATGTGAACGCAATAGATGATGAGCTGCTTCAGTCTATGACTTCTTTATCTCTTCTCTCCTGGATACTTAAGAGGTGAAAATGTGAAATCCTTCACTGGATTTTAAGCATATCTAACGATCTTTTCAGGGCTCAGAGTATTGAATACTTAGTAAATGAACGTGGAAGAAGTGAATGTAATTCTGGAGAGTGGAGACAATCCCACCAATTAAGAGATATTTATAGAAAAATTTATCGTTGTTTTTCGAATTTGACTATTTTCCATACCCAAGTTAACATAGAACTTTGATTAAGCTTAGTAAAATCAAGCCGCCAAAGCTGTTGTATTTCGAATTCGTCTGCTGCCCAATACTATAATATAAGCAAGCTTCGATTTTTTTTTTTTTTTTTTATTGTATCATCAACCAATGTGGATATGGGCCGGGCCCAAATCCAGGTCTTTATCAAACTAGGAACATAGTAAGAATCCAACTTTTCTATTCTTCGATTGCTTAGTAGTCCTCTAAAAATGTCATAGTTTCTGTAAATCCAAATCCAAATCCAAAGATGATGCTTTCTACTGCTTTTTCTTCTCCCCACCAAACCCTTAATCCCCCACTTCGCCATCATCTCAAAATCAGTTCTCTTTCTCGATTATCCCTTCAAGCGCATAACCAAATCTTTCCTTGTTCGACCAAATGTCACTCACTCGAACCAGCACACAGGTCGAGGTTTCTTGGATTTTCCGGCAACAAAAGATTTGGGTTTTCGTTTAATAGAAAGTCGGGCTTCTGTGTGAATGCAGAGAAAGGTGAAAGCGGAGAGAGTAAGAACGATGTTGATGAAGCTGATAGGTTGGCTAGAAGTAAGAGTACAATGCCTGAACGGTTTAGGGACTTGACCAGAGAAGCACCTGACCCTCCTGTGAGGTGGCCATGGTTTATTGGTAAGTCTACTGAACTGGGCTCCCGAGATTAATTCAATTTGAAGTTAATTCTTTTTCTCTTATTCTTAAATTAGGTTATCATGCTTTGTGTTCCTAAAAATCAGATTACAGCAATATGGCAGTGCAAGAAAGGAAGGTTTTTGTGGCATTTTTGGTTCTTTTGCTAGATACGTACTAGCATTGTTAATGATTAATAATGTGGGATTTTACCTTGGCAAATCATTTTAGTGTTTGCAGCTTCATGTGGGTGGTTCTAGAAAAAACAAAAAAGAGATTATCTGCTAATTCGGTTTCCAAATTTAATGTTATGAGCCAAAATTTACAAGTTCAGTAATATCTTGCGAATATTCCCCTTAGAAATTGAACTGTAAGCACCAAGTGTTGTTTATTTGGATCATCAAAATGAGATGCATTAGTGTTAAATGTGATTAAGTGCAGAATACTCAAAATAAGGCAATTTAGCAACTTTCTTTTGATTGAATTACGCTTTTTCTGTAAGTGAAGAGATAGCTCTTTAACATAACACAGAGAAGTTGAATAATGACTAGTAACATTTATTATTATGAAGAAATTTAAAGAAAAAACTACTTCTATGAAGAGATGATGTTGAAATTCGTAGCTCATAAAAGAACTTTGTAGAAGGGAAGAAGATAAGCAGCTGATCAGAACTCTTTGTAAGAAAGCTTTCTTCAAGTAATCTACCATTGTTAATTCTTTTCCCTTCAGTTTTACCAGTCTGGTTAGTCCCTCCCTTTAAGGACTTACCTAGAGTATGGACTGACATGGAGATCTTGACCAAATTTTTCTTTGAAATTTTGGGTGATATGGATTTTTGGAGGTATTGTCATGCTATCACGATTAACTGCTAAATTTAACATGTCTTCAATTTATGAAGAGATGCATGGATTTTCTTGAATAGTGGAAAATCAGAGAAGTAGAAAGTAAGATGGGTATTCTGATCTATTGAGAATTCTGACTTGACATAAGTTGAAACTTCGTTTGTGCACTAAAATGATGATTTCTAACGTCTTTAGGGTTGAATGATTTGGGAGCTAAAAGTTTGTGTACATTACATATGTTTCTTTTTCATAAGGTTTTATATTATTTGTTATTAAGAGTTGTGAACAGACTCAATTATTTGTCTTCTGGTTCTCACTGAATACCGTAAACTTATCGTGCACTTCAATGAATTTTTGATGCCTCAACAAAAGCTTGCACCAATTCTTCTAAGTTATTGGTGATCAAAGCTTGTAGGACTTTGTGATTGTGTGTATTATGTGTGCTTGTTTCTTTGCTGTTCGGTATCGTAAATCGTTGTCGTTTATATAGTGAATGCAACTAAATAACTTAATTTGGCAAGTTCCTTTTTATTTTTTTATTTTTTTTCACAGTAAATGAATAAAGAGAAGGTAACTGTAACCAAAAAATAGCCCTGATGCTGACTAATTCATTTTCATTTTGTAATCAATGTGCAGCACTTTCTTTCCTTGTTTATACATGGAGGACAGTCTTGTTCGAACTATCCAACTGGAGAAAGTCTGCTCTGGCTATTGTCCAATTTGTGGGATATCTCCTAAAATTTGTCTTGGCCCTTATCTTCCATTTCATAGGGAATCCAGTTACTTCCCTGATCGGATGTGTAGAGACTGCAATCTACACTGTTCGAGCTTTCTACTCTGGGATAGTGGCATATACTCCCATCGGTGAACTGACTCTGGTTATCATGCTTGCATCAGCTGTTCTTGCCATTGCAGAAGCCACTGTTCCAAACGCTGTCAGCCTCCAACCATATCTTCTTACACTATCTGGCCTTATTGGATATGCAGTTGTGGGAGGCCACATTTCTGAGGCATTCTTCTGGACACTTCTATTGGGTATGTATGGTTTCTCCCGTCTGATTAAAAAGAGAGATGATGTTACATCTGCTTTACCCGTTGCAGCTGTGCTAGCTGCTGTCGGGGAGCCATGGGTTAGAGTAGTGGCAATGGCTTCATATTTAGCTCTAGCAATTTTTCATCATTCAAAGAAGCTTTCCAAAGGAAAGGAGGAAGTTGAAGTCTTAGCAACAGAGAGAAAGGTTCCACTGCCATTGTTTTGTGCCGCCTTGGCCATTGGCATCCGTGTCGCTGCTAAGTGGGCTGGGTACCGGCATTTGACATGGATGGTAGTTTGAGGGCAAAGAACTTATCTCATGACCTCTTTTCACATTGTAAGGCAAGCAGTCTGTTTTGAGAAGAGTCCTTAACTAAATACCCCCAGTGGCAATGTAATCTTCTGGATTCTAATTTCTTTAGGCACAGCTAGTCATTTGTTTTGGACCGAGGATTTTTCTCCTGCCTTTTTGTCTACACATCCTTCTTTTGATGTTACGGGATGATATCTTTGTAAAATATTATGAGTTTTATACTTCGCGTTATAGATTTGCCTTTTATTTGACGGCTTCATGTGTACAAGTAGGGATCCTAATTTTACTGCAAATTTACTATTACTCAATTTAATTTTTACGAGACATGTTTAGTATATTTTTTAGCGGTTCGGAACAAATTTAAAAAATAAATTAAAATTTGTAGCGAATATAATACGAATATGGTATTGATAAATATTTATAAATGTAATTAAATATATAATTTTTAATTTTTAATTTTAAAAATATTAAAACGTTTTAAATTAAAGAAAATGATTTTTACATTTTCTTTTTCTTTTATATCATATGACCATAAACATCGAGGGAAGCGCCCCAGCCCATGAATAGTTCAATACGCTCTTTATACTGGAACGAGGGAAACCGAACATCGAGGGAACCAAACGGGCTGAAAACCCGACTCAGATCCAATATGACCAAACTTTTCGCGACTTGGGTTTTTAGGGTTTTATTCTCTCTATATAAACATAACGTCCATTTACCTCTTCACATTATATTTCTCCAAATGAGGCTGGGTGGTAGAACTAGGGTTCATATTTTTATTTTCTTCTTTCAATTGAATTCGATTAGTTTAATAAGCGTCTGCACGATGCTACCCCGGGCTTCTCTGAAGCTCATTGATGACGAAGAAGCCCCAATGCATGTGCTAAATCGCCGCCGTTAGTGTTGCAGTTTAGCCCTTTATTTCTTCCACGGCTTATCTGTGTCAAAATAACGGCTACATCTCATTCTTTCTGTATCTTATATATTTCTGTGTTTTTATGCCTCTCCACACCTTTAGCTGGTTTTCGATAGCAATAATACTCCGAAAATTAGGCTAGTCATAGAGGCAAATATTCAATCGCGGTTGTTCACGTGGGGGTTTATCTCTTCAATAGTTGTGCCTCTAAAATCATCCGCTATAGTTTTCTTATTGTATTAGAATAATTATTGGCTATGATTATATACTTATCCGCGCTTCTGAGAGTGATCTATGAAGCTGAAGGATAAAAAATGGTTGAATTTCTTAATATGAGCCAACCTATAGTTTTAAACTAAACCTCAGGTAACATTTTGCTAATTCATTGTATTGCGTAGGTTATATTGTTTATTGGCAATGATGAATAAATTACAGCTATATGCCAGTTCTGCTTCAGAAAATTCTTGATTGATAAGCTGTTTCATACTCTGAGCCTGTCAATTGATAAATTTTATCTAATTATTTAGAGTATTGGTCTCTGTAGTATGTGTTTACAGTTTTCTTTCCGTAATTCCAACAGCTGCCAATTAATTTTGATAATGATTTGTCCTTGTAGTTGAGGTGTAGCCTGGTCCCAAGACCCTGTTTTGGGGAGTACCTTCTTGGGGTTACTGCATTATTCATGTAATCACTGATCTTTTTGAGATCCTCGTTTATAAGTTTTTGTAAAATTGTTGAACTTTAGGGTTCTAATTGTTGATATAATTTTTGTTTGTTGGTAGTTTATGGGTGTTAATACAATGCCAATGATGATCCAATCCACCTAGTTGAGGTGTAGTGGAGCCAAGCCCTTGTTTCACAAGGGGAACCTACTTGGCAGAAGCTACAACGCGTTGATGTTACTGGATTTAACTGAGGCAATAAAATTGTGTATGATTAATTGTTCTTAGTTGCATATTAGCTTTCTGTTTTGTACTGTAAGCTTGATGAAGTTCTAATATGGTTTGTGAAATTGAGTTTTACTATACTCTTTATCCTTTAATTGTTGGGTACAGGGTCTGAAAAACTCAGATACTGATGTGTTGTCATCAGCTTCTTCTCCTGTATTTTTACGAGATTGGAGTTAAATAACAGCACTACAATCATTCAAACTCCTACATTACTAATTTGTTGTTGTAACGAGTTTCAATTATATATGAAATGCATTTTGAAACATATAGAATTATTATATTTTACGATTGTCACTAATTTCTCCATTAGCTTTTGGTGATTGCAGGGTTTTGATGTGCCTGCTGTATCTGGAAGCGTTGTTGTCGGATTTCACTATTGTAATTTTCATTGTATTACAAAATTGAAGTAGTTGTAATAAATGAGATAGCAATAAAAAAGCAAGTTTGTATTGATATTGAACTGTTTACCCGAACCATCTTCATTTTTTTAATAATAAACAAGCATTTAAAATAGGATTTGTATAGCTTGTTTCTTGAATTCGTGTTGGCAAAATCCCACCAAGCTATGGCATTACTAGAAATCAAACGTTCTTCAAGTTATGTGAACCGCATCATTTTAACCATTTTCGAATTTTATTCAACGGGGTTCATTTTCCCTTAGTCATACCCTGCTGCCTGCTTAGTCTGGCCTTTTGATTATACTTGCACGAGGTTCGGAACTTGTTTGTGAACGTAGTTGTTCCGACAAAATCAGAGCATAATAGAACAATGTTCTCGAGGTTAGCTGACAGATTTATGTTCCAATTACTGGACTAGTTATTAACAATCAAATTAGCTGGCTAGTACAACTGATTGAATAAAAGAGATACAGTCGAATTCGTATGTCCAAAAGGCAAATGGAAACGTTTACAACTTCCTCTGTACTTCACACAAATCTTGGCCTTTTAGCCCGCTACATAAACAATCCAATATGAAAAGGAGCCTTTCTTTACTTTCTTTACTTCCCATTCAACTATTCCTCATTATTAATCTTCAGCATCTTGCTTTGAATTTTGGGATGACTCGTGTTCTAATTAAGTACTCTCATTAATTATAGTCAGAGAGTCCGTTGCACAAACCCAATCAAAATGAATCTCTGCAAGACTAGAATGTTATTCCTTACGAATGTGAATGTATTTTTGTATTAAAGCATAAAACTTTTCTCTATTTCTCTATGCTTCTTTTACCTGCTGGTCTCGGTTTAGAGCTGTTTAGAAGATGCTCTGTAAACTTGTTAGTTGAATACTCCTCGAAAGCCGCAAGTTGAAACGTTTTCTATGTCACCGTTTTCATTCTCCCCTTTTGGGGCCTAATGCATCCTGGATATGTCATGTTGTTGTTTCCGGACATCTAGTCCAATAATAAAGAAAGGCCCAATTGCATTCTATAAGTAACTTACCTTACTTTACATATAATTCCCCGACAGCATGGGGATAAGATAACATGCAACACAAAAAAGAATTGAAGATCGATAACCCACCGTCTACATAATCAACTAGACTAAACCAATAAGTTATTAATAAATAATTAACATGGTAAGCCTATGAATCGCCTTTAATCCTGGCAGAGTTACTGTACTTGTCACTCCTTAGTTTGGATGCCGTCATAGAATACTCTTCGAATCATCTTTGGATCATGCCTTTATATATTTTAATCATAATAAACACACACTTAATTTGTAGACTGTATAAATAATCACCGCGGGTTATGCTGAAGTGGTTGAAGCTAAACAAACGGAGCAATTAAAAATTGACTTGTAAGCTTCAGCATCTAACAGCATTTCTTCTTCCAAGTACTTGGCAGTCAGTCTGTGTATGTGACTCTCCACCTTCCAATCAATTCACACAAAATATCTGTTTCCAATCAGACAGTTGTGCTGAAATGGCCTTTTTGTCCTCCTTCGTTAGGAGAGCTTCGAGTGCTTTCAATGGCTATCCTACTTGCTCCAGGCTTCTGGTTCTCTGCACTCTCAGGTTCTCTCATTCTCTCACTTTCGTTCATCTTCCATACTTAAATATCGAGTTTCTGTTTGGTTGATGAGAAAATGTAAGAGCTAGGTAGAAACTTGAGAATACTATGCTATACTTGAAAAAACAAAGACTTTAGCTTTGTCGGCCGTGCCTACTCGGTAGAAGTTTCGTGTTCTTTTTTCGCTCATTTAATATTTCAATTTAACCGAACTATACGATTATTAGTTTATAATGGTATGGATCCTTGCTTTTGATCTATTGCAGTGGTGGGGGTTTAGTGGCATATTCTGAATCGCAGCCAGAGGTTGGCACTCCTGCTGTTGAACTTGATCAAAAGGAGTGGAAGAAGAAGAAGAAGGTAGTGGTTCTTGGAACTGGATGGGCTGGTACTAGTTTTCTTAAAGACCTGGATGTTTCTTCATACGATGTTCAGGTTGTTTCACCTCGGAATTATTTTGCCTTCACCCCTTTGTTGCCTAGTGTCACCTGTGGAACAGTTGAAGCACGAAGTATTTCTGAGCCAGTCCGAAACATTATAAAGAAGGTAGCTGAAGCAAAACAAGACCTTCAAAAAATTTTCAGAAATAATTAGACACACAGCAAGACATGTATGTCCAACATATGCATACATGTGTTAAAAGGGATATTTTCCCCTCTCTTATGCTTCCCTGACATCAAGGCAATGATTTTTTTTAGAAGAAGGAAACAATATCATTTGGAAAGGGCTTATTGGTGAATGCTTTTCTTTTGCTTTTTCTCCTCTATTCCATGTGGGAAATATTTGATGGGTTCTCCAAGTTCACAAATTAAATGATGTGATGTTTTTGGGTACTTGCTCTGTTATATACATACACAACATATAGAAGTGTTTTCTAACTGGTAAATTGTGTTTTGTTGAGCCTCTTCAACTTGCTTTATAACTTTTCAAATTCGAGAAATCTCTCAGCATTGTTTGATAAATTCTCTTATGCATTATCATACTTCTTATATGTTTACCACTTTTTGTTCATCAACGACTTTTTGGTCTCTTGACGTTGCAAATATCAGATGGTGATCACTCTTGGAAATTGATTTCCTGCATCATTTATCAAAACATTCTTATTATTGGCAGAGGAATGGACAAATTGAATTTTGTGAGGCGGAGTGCCTCAAGATTGATGCTGCAAACAGTAAGGTTTTCTGTAAGTCCAATATTGACAACAATTTGGTGGGAAATAGAGATTTCTTTCTGGAATATGACTACTTAGTTATAGCGGTAGGAGCTCAAGTGAATACTTTCAACACCCCTGGTGTTCTGGAGAACTGCCATTTTCTAAAGGTAAAGTGTTGCAAATTTTCATACAGAATGAAAATATGCTGCATTTATTCATAATTTTGATAATCCAGATTGGGACTTTTTGATGTTTCTGATATTCCTTTTATCCCTCTAGTCTCTTAAAATTTACTGAAATTATCAAATCATTACCAGCATTCGTTCATAAGATTCTGATTTTTTAAATGCAGGAATTAGAGGATGCTCAGAAGATTCGCAGGACTGTGATTGATTGTTTTGAAATGGCCGTTCTTCCCGGGCTAAGCGAAGAAGAGCGTAAGACAAACCTCCATTTTGTTATTGTTGGAGGCGGGCCCACTGGTGTGGAGTTTGCTGCAGAATTGCATGATTATATCCAAGAAGATTTAATCAATTTGTATCCTACTGTTAAAGATCTTGTGAAAATAACTTTGGTCCAATCTGGAGATCATATTTTGAACATGTAAGAAAAGAACATTCTTATTTGATATAATATAATTTGTGCTTTTCTTTTCTGTCAGACCAAAATTATAATACCAAGAATGCAGATGTGGCCATACAGAAGTTAACGTTTCAAGTAACTTCATGGCCCTTGTATTTGCCTATAATTGGGGTCATTGTGGTTGAGAAAAAGTTTCTTAAGTCATCTTTCCATTTTAAACATATTTGTATATCCTTTCAATACTGTCATTTCTAATGCTTGCACTGTTGCTAACTTACTGCAATTCAATGGACTTGCAAGATTGTCATTCAAAAATCTTACGAATTCTGTACCGGGTCTCTTCTGCAGGTTTGATGAAAGAATCAGTTCGTTTGCTGAAAAGAAATTTCAAAGAGATGGTATTGAAGTTCTAACCGGATGTCGAGTTGTTAACGTTTCCAATAAGGAAATAACTATGAAGATTAAATCCACGGGAGAGGTTTACACAGTACCCCATGGACTGGTTTTGTGGTCCACTGGTGTTGGGACTCGTCCAGTTATAAAAGACTTCATGGAGCAAATTGGTCAGGTTTGTTTCATTAATTCTTCATACTTAGTAAGGACTTTAATTCTAATATTCTATTTGGATCATGATCATCTTTGTTCCTGCCAAACTTCTTATATTCTAGGTTTGGGAATTATTTGCAGGCTAACATAGTGACATAGATCTTAATTCTCGTCTTAATTTTGTGTCAATTGAAATTCGGGAATGGGTGAATAATGATTCTTGTCTATTCATTCTCTTATACTTGGGATTTGTTTTGCAGAGTAATAGGCGTGTTTTGGCTACTAATGAATGGCTACGAGTTAAGGGATGTGAAAATGTGTATGCCCTTGGTGATTGTGCTACTATAGATCAACGTAAAATCATGGTATGTGAAGCTTTAGCAAGTTGATTTTCTGCAGGAAGTGGTTGGCTTCATCTACGTTGCATTTTTCTCCATCATTGCAAATCTCTAAGCAATTAAAGACTCTTATTGTAACTTTTGGAGTTTGTCGATGATGTTATTCTTCTTGTACAAGTAATTTTATAAGGTTGTGGATTGACTGGTCAAGTTGGCATTTGGTTGTCTTTTGTCCTCTGCTGGTTAAACTTTACAGTACACAAACGAAAAACTTTTGCATCTTTGGTACAGGTGGAAAATAAACATAATATCCACTTCCTTTTGGAAAATGGCTCTGTTGATGTTGAATTCTGAAGAGTTACCAAGTCTGGAAAACTAGTAATTGACTGAAAGCTGACCAACAAACACAGCTGCTGGACCCAAGCTGTGAAACCTGCGCCTTTTGAGGATTGATTACCTTATTAAGATTGCTTTAAACTTCATAATCTATTAGAACTTCACTACAAAAAACAACCAATGCCTATATTATTCATTATTAACATGAATGAAGAACATAAGACTACCCTTCGGAATAAAGAAAGATGAAATACTTCATGATTCCAACATAAAGAGATGGCAGATTATGCTTTTGTTTTATTTCATTTTATTTTAGTTGTATCATGATTTTTTTAATATTTCAAATGCTATGTTGGAGCTCTTGTAGAGTCTCTTAATAATATTTTACATTTAACACTGTATTGTTGTGCTTTTAGGAAGATATTGCAACCATCTTTGAGGCTGCAGACAAGGATAACTCTGGTACTTTAACTGTTCAAGAATTCCAAGATGTAATAGAGGACGTCCTCATAAGGTACCCCCAAGTGGAGCTCTATCTAAAGAGCATGAATCTGAGTGATGTGAAAGATCTGTTGAAAGATCCTCAGGGGAATGATTTAACTGAAGTGGACATTGAAGGGTTTAAATTAGCCCTATCTCATGTGGATACACAGATGAAGTTTCTGCCTGCAACTGCACAGGTATTTGTCTTTCATACAGTGGCTAGAGTTCACTTTTTTTTTTTTTTATGTTGCTTGTGTTATCTCATATTTCTGTATTCAGGTTGCTGCTCAACAAGGTGCATATCTTTCTAGGTGCTTCAACCGTAGACAGCAATGTAGTGAACATCCAGAAGGTCCTCGACGTTTTGGAGGTCTTGGGCGTCATCAGTTCCTTCCATTTCGGTATGTGATATATTCTTATCTATCTAATCCGATTGTTTGCCCATTTTTATGATTAGTCTAGTTTTCGCTAAGCAATACTTGCTTCAATTCGAAAACACTGCACCACAAAGAACCGCTAAAAATTACTGCAAAGAATTAGAATTAAATATCCATGGAAATTTACTTGCTGTTTAAGTACAACTATCTTCAGAGTTCTTTCATCCTAAATGGTCATCACAGGAAGTGTCAGAAATGATCATGCATTGGGGTGTAAAATTTGAAATGTCATTTCATTAAAATTCTTATGCTCCATTGACTAGTGCAGTAGAAAACTGTTGGCGTTAACTCTTGACAGTAGCCAATTCATTTGATTTATGTTGAACTTTCAGATCCAACTGTAATCACTCTCACGTGGTATTCCTTTGGTGGGACAAATACTGATTACTAGACTTTTGTTTAGCTCATTGCAGTCCAACTAGCATTCTCTGTCATTAATTCTTCATTTTTTCCATTTTCTTAGACAATTTTCACATTTTATGATGGGTTTTAACCTTGATTACAATGATAAGGAAATCTTTCACTTTCCTTGCGACCTACAAAGACTTAGGCATTCAGTAAATTAATGCAACATTCCTGTGTAAACATAAAAACTTAGGAGAATTATAGAACCAAAGGTCCCCTTTGGCTAAATTTGGAATGAAGGATAGAGGTAGTATGGCATTGCTATAGGATAGGTTGTCTATTCCCAATCTTAGGCTAAGGAAAGGAAAACTGTACAACACATAACACATTCTATAATTGCATAATTTGGTGAGCAATGCATTTTAAAAAGCTTCAAGGAGTAATCTTCTGCAGTGGTATGAAAACCACCAAAGTAGCTTTTGTAATGAAATTTTGTCATAATTGATGTAGCCAGTTATTCACTTAATCAGATATGTAATTGGTCTTCAAAGTCTTTCTTACTGGCATCTGATGCATTCATGTGTACTAAAGCCCCACAAACCTAGGGCATCAAGATCATAAATAATTAGCAGCATGTTAGTAATAATTAGTTCCAGTTTCATATTTTTTTGGAGACCATGAAATTTTTTTTGCAACCTATGTTCTAACAAGAAATGGAAGTTTTCCAGAAACCATTTTTATGTCTTCTTTGCTTGTATTAAATGAATTAATAATAAATTCTTTCTTAATGAATTGTCTTCATTATTCTGGCACACCAACACCAAAATCCTTGTAAATTTTAATAACTTTTGATACTAAAATTGGGATATTTGGTTAGTAGGAACTAGGAACCCAGGATGCATAGTCAAAGTGATAACTGTGTAATTTTTTTTCTTTTACCATCATAACCTGTGTGCATTGCTGAAAACCCTGTGATTACAAGGTATAAGCATTTTGGCCAATTCGCTCCCTTGGGAGGAGAACAGGCAGCTGCAGAATTGCCTGGAGACTGGGTATCCATTGGTCACAGCACTCAGTGGCTCTGGTATTCCGTATATGCCAGGTCATTATCTGCTGCTTCTAGTGTTCTTTGCTTATTGCAATGGTTTATGCTTTCATGAATTTGATTTAATACATTATTTCTTACCTGCAGCAAGCAAGTTAGCTGGCGAACAAGGGTGCTAGTGGTATCTGATTGGACAAGAAGACTTATTTTCGGAAGAGATTCAAGCCGAATTTGAGGCAGCAACTAGTGAACTTATCAAATCTTTATGAGGCAGTGTTTGAACCTTTCATATTTATTACCCATGGATCCTTCCTTTTTCATTTATCTTTTCTGCTCGGATTCAGATTGTAGATGTATATTTTAACTACTATCCACTGGTTTTTTCCTGCTCTCCCAGCAGATGGCAATGAGCACTCTACTACCATTCTGTCTCAAACTTGATGTTGCAGGGTTGAAAATTTGAAAGATTCC
Organism: Cedrela odorata; assembly: GCA_035584115.1. Taxonomy (NCBI): domain Eukaryota; kingdom Viridiplantae; phylum Streptophyta; class Magnoliopsida; order Sapindales; family Meliaceae; genus Cedrela; species Cedrela odorata. Next base: position 2,663,992 of record JAXCLQ010000001.1, on the reverse strand, counting down.
CTAGTATGATTTCTAGTTGTGTATTATGTGTACTGGGAAAGGGTGATCGTTTCTTCAGATTGATAATGTTGAAAAGTGTAAACGGTGTAACACACAAGTGAATTTCAAAATTGGAATTTTCATTGGTGGCGAGATGTTTATATATTCATTTGTTTGTTATAATCAATAATGCTGGAGAGTCACATTTTCTCTGATGATAAATGAACGGTTGCGATCATCCCATCAATGGGCTAATGGCACTCGTGTCACCGGCTGTCTTAATTGTTTTCTCCAGAGATTCTCATCATAGATACCGAAAAAGAAATATCAGTCCATCATATTACTTGAAAATATTCGTCCCATTCCGTAAGAGCCACTAAAATCATGTTAATATTTCTAACTACAATACAATAAGTGTGTAAAGACAAATTTATTCCTAATTTTTTTTTTCATTTAACGATGAGGACACTTGTAAAATGACAAGCTATTCTGCTACTTCAAACATTTTATATTAAATACTGATGAAGAAATTATTTCATATTGCTTTTACCATTTGTTCATATCCTTCAATTTGACTGTTCTTGTTACAGTGTTGGGAGTCTAGTGGTATTTTCTGATAGCAGACCATTCCAAAGCATAAATGGTGATTCTGATCAGGGCGAATTCAATAAAAGGAAGGTGGTGGTGCTTGGCATTGGTTGGGCAGGCACCAATTTCTTGACGAAATTTGAAAGGTAATTCCTATAAAGTTCAAATGGTTTCTCCACGTAATTATTTTGCATTCATTCCTTCGTTGCAAAGTGTTTCAAATGGATCAGGTGGAAGCTCTGAGCGTTGTTGAAACGCCCTAAATTTGACATATTAAACTTATGTCAAATTAAGGAATTACTCTCTTATACAATTTAAATATTAATTTTTTATGATAAATAATTTAATTGAAATACTTCAATTTTTATTTAAATAATCTAAGTCTAATATAAATTCAATCCTTCAAAACAATTAAACATTAAGAGTTTCAACATTCATAATCTTACTCAAATAAAATTTACAAAATTCATAACAAATTTAAATTCTCTATCAAAATATAATAATAAGTCCAACAAAGTTCTTCACTTTTGCTAAACACTCACCATTATAAGGAATTCAATCAATAAAAAAAATAAATAACATGGGGTGAGTCGTCAACTCAGTAAGTAATCACATTTATAACAGTTAATGATTTACCTTCTCATAATGATTTTTCTAAAGTATGTATATAAATATGTGTAAGCCTATTTTCAAAAATTTCACATTCAACATTTCAAAATCATTCTTATTTCACAAATATAGGTTTATAAGATATCTTAAAATATATATAAATTCAAAACATTTTATTATATATATACTTATTCATAAAAGCATAATCATTTATTTTTTTTTTCACATATCAAATCATATTTCAAACTACGATATACTAAAAAAATATTCAATAAAAAAAATATTTTCTCCTTTACTTATGTCACGTAGTGTCACTTATACTCCCGGTGACCCAGTCATATCATATATTGACACCTGTTCTCTTGGTGACCCGGTCATATCATATATTTGACACCTATACTCCTGGTGACCCGGCCATATCATATATTTGACACCTGTACTCCCGGTGACCCGACCATATCATATAAGCACATACATTGTGCACAATCATATACTAACTGGTCCAATCATATTCATATACATGTATCGATGTTTTCAATTGAAATCATATTTTATAAACTACAGACAAATGAGCTAAAATATTTCTTTTTAAAACATTGCATAACAATCATTATATAACATATTGGTTTGCATAAGTTTTCTCATAAAAACTTTCAATACATTTTGCAATTCATTACCCTTTCTTGTAGAACAATTTAGTAAAAACACATAATTAATTTGTATATCGTATAATAAATATTTTATAATCATTTAATAAAAATATTATAATTTAAAAATTATAATTCATTATAAAAAAATAAACTTTCATTACAAAAAAATAAACCCACATTATGAATGAAATTACTTACCTCTATCCAAGCAATTAAATCAATAAATGTTTCTAACGTTCACCTTCCAAAAGACCTATACACAATAAGAATATAACTCGATTAACTTAATCTAATTATTTTTCATAATTATCTACATATTTTAAATCCTTAAATCAATAAATTAAATCCCTTAAGGCACATGAAACTTTAATTATTAGAAATTTTATAATTTAATCATGTCCCCAATGGCATGTTATAAAGACCTAAATACATTCCTTTTAACTTTAATAAATTCGTTTCTTAACTGAGCAATATGCATTCTTAAATTTATATCTCTCAAATAAACTGTCCGATCAAGCTAAAATTTTGTAGTAATCTTATGGATATATTCATATAACATATAAAAAATTTCCAGATCAATCCAACGGCCCCAATATTTTCAAATAAATTTAAATTGTGAAAATATACCCATTGTTCAGAAACTTTCAATATTGAGTTTCGCCATTTCAAAAATTCATAACTATTTTTATACTAAACCAAAAATTCCCAAATTTTAAACAGAAACAGTGGATACATTTATAAATCATCTTGCAAAATTTCAAAATTTTTGAAAGTGTTATAGTTGGTCAAACGAATATTTTATTCTAGATCTAGTACAGGAATTCATATTTTCCAAGTTTTAATAACAATTTTCGAAAATTCGTAATAAATTGATTTCTTAGCCGATCATTACAAAATAAAATTCTATAAACTCTTTATTAATTGTATTTTTAAGATTTAAAAAGAAATTGAAGAAATTCATAGAAATAAATAAGTTTTGAATAAAAAATTCATGAAATATACATAGTTTATCACAAAATTTTTATTTCTAGGCATCATATTTATATCAATCTAATTTATTTAATAATACTAACCTTTTGAACGGTAAAAATTTTCTTCAATTTCACTTTCTCTATCTCTTAATTTGTGAAGAAAATGACTAGGTTAAAATAAAAGAGTGAATTTATACGTAGGTTTTGTTGACCTAATAAAAAAATCAACAAGGTCCCTCATATATGTCATTCTTAATATTATTGCTCATATATATAAGTTATTTAAAAAAAAACACTTATTATTTTTAAAATTATACATTTACCCCTATAAGTATAATATACCATATTGTGGGTATTATACATTCCTTCGTAGCCAAGTGTTTCAAATGGATCAGTGGAAGCTCTCAGCATTGTTGAACCAATTCCCAATATTGTGAGGAAGGTAGAGATAAATAAATAAGAATTTAAGATGTAAAGTTTATGGTCGTTTCAGATATATTTTGACATTTTCTGTTGTAGGATTAGTATTGTCATATTTGGCCGAAAGGTATGGACATTCGAAAGTGAGGGTATTCATTTGAAGATGGGTCAATAGTAGGATTAGTATTGTCATATTTAGTTCATCATGTATCATTTCTTGAATAATACTGTATCTTTTATTAATGATGTTGTTCTGGTCATCACCTTTTCATGTTGGTATATGGAAAGCGCTGAAGAGGATCCAATGAACGCGTCCAAGGAATTGGATATTGAAAAGTTTACAAAAGATCTCTCTGGATTCTCGGATGAAGCACCTTCCTGCAACAGCTCAGGTTAAACACAAATATTTATCTCATTCAAAGATAACTTCTTACCATTTACATGTAATCTAATTGTTTTTGTTCTTCGACTCTTCTTCCAAATATCATAGGTGTCTGCACAAGAAGGTGTTTATCTTGCACACTGTGTCAATCGTATGGAGGAATGCGAAAAGAATCCTGAAGGTCCTCTTAGATTCAGAGGAACAGGGCGCCATCGATTTCGACCTTTTAGGTACAAGTTGATTTTTCTTAGTTATCTTTCTGAAATAAAAGCTATATACTTTTGACCAAAAAACAACAATGGGTCATCATTCTATATAGTTGTGAATGATATAGTAGTGTGGTATATCTCAAGTTTATGACGGCATTAGTCTGCAAATTTTTTTTGAAAGACTTGCATCATGCTGGTCAGCCAACAATGGTTTTCTGGTTGTTTCTTTTATCCCACAAACAATAGTAATATTTTGAACTGATTAAGCATGGAATTCTGTAATGTCTTTGGTGTACAACTAAAATTATGATGATTTAATCTAAGGTACAAGCATCTGGGGCAATTTGCTCCACTGGGAGGAAAACAAACTGCAGCTCAACTTCCAGGAGATTGGGTTTCGATTGGTCAAAGTTCCCAGTGGCCATGGTATTCAGTTTATGCAAGGTTACTTCACCTGTTTCTGCTTTGCTTTTGTATACTTTGCTGTAAGCATGTTGTCATCCTCTGATGTTTTCCCCACTTTCAGCAAGCAAGTCAGCTGGCGCACAAGATTTTTGGTGATATTTGATTGGGGACTACGTTTCATATTTAGAAGAGAATCGAATCAGAGATGAGATTCGTATGCAGAAAATTTCTTTCCGCCATTAATGTTTTCTCATAGACACAGCTTGAAAAGATTTTGTTTCATTTGAAGTTGTGAATGATGGTTTCTTTTGTCATTTTTTTTAAAAAAATTTTCTTCATGCCTTTTTAAAATTAGATATTTGATACGTTGGGTTGCAATCTTTTAACGCCATTTACTTCTAGATGCCTCACTTCCCTTGTCACATGCTTGTTTGGGTGGATATCTTCTGTCACAACTGAGCTGAGCTTATGCTGCATCAAGAATTCATTCGGCCTTTTATAAGTTATAAAGTAGTCAGCATATTAAGGTGGATATATATAGGTGGAACCGGGTTGAAATGTCCAGTTGAAGTAATATTCACAACTCCAGGGGAAACTGGGTTGAAATGTCCAGTTGAAGTAATATTCACAACTCTTTAGCACCATGAATCTCTGTAACTTCGCTCACCCTATTCCATGAAATTGGTTTCCATGCCAAACAAGTCGGACAGAATGCTAACACTATATCCACTCAACACTACTGGATACGGTGTGCTGAATCATAACCATTGACCGAAGAGAAGGAAGACTCTGTGATATGGAAACATCATCTGTCATTGCCATTTTATCAGCTCTATTCTTTCCAAATCTATGCTAGTCTGACATAAAAATCCATCAATATATTAAACAGGTAAGCCTACAAAAACCTATGAAATGACAGCCAATGTAGAACAGCAAAGGTTGGCCAATTAGTTTACGACAAATGTTCCCGTAATAAGAAGATTAGTCAACTGCAGCAATGGCAGTCAATCTCTACAAGAAGTTTACCACAAATGTTCCCTTAATTAGGAGAGTAGCCAATTTTAGCAATCAGCGGTCAATCTCTACAAGAAGTTTTGAATCTTGAATGGTGGCAGCTAAAACAGTACATATGCTGGCATGAATATAAAACATGCCAACAATTAACAAACAGACGTCTAACTACCACCCAGCACTTTACAGAGGCCACATGAGGTACACCACTTGGCCATCCACAAACCCTCAATGAATCTTTTCTATGGTACCTATCACAACTGAGAAATATTATGAAGTTAGCAATATACTAATTACAAAGTAACATTGAACCTTCAATCACTCCAGTTTGCTAACAACTAAACAACATAAACACTGGATGATGTTAATACTTGATATGTATGATTGGATACCAATCACATGCCAAATTCCATCAAGAGGATGCGCACAAATCATATAGAAGCAATTCGAACAGATATTGATAATGATGCCTAGGTAATGGCATATAAGAGCAACAGATTGTTACTGTTAAAAGAAAAGCACGAGTCGCAGCAAACACGTACCAATATCAGCTGCAATACATTACCGGGCTATTCATCACACACAGTCAACTTACAAAGTTGAGTCCCACAGAGTTCCTTGGAAGTGAATACATTAAAGTTTTGAGCGCTTAACTACCTGACTTTTCGTTTGAAATCCTTCGGACCAGCCAGATGTGAAAGAGATGAGTTCATCTCCTCCAAGAGAGTGATGGCCAAATCATTCCTCCAAGAGAGTCATTGCCAAATCAACTTTCCCCATCTTCTTCAAATTATTGATCGGCGATCGGTGTACATTAAATAGATGGACAGATCTGCCACTGCTTCATATCACTGAAGAGTCTCTAGGATTCCTCAATGTTACACAATCACTCAAAGCTATCAACCAATGCAGTATATGTAAGCAGATATGGTTTAATGCCACTCTCACCCATCTCTCTGAAATATACTTAGCACAGATCCAGTTTCCCAATCTTCCTCAGATTGTTTAACAACGTATTATAAGAAATGAAATCCGGGACAAAGCCAGCTCCCCTCATGGAAGCAAACTCATAAAGCATTTTATTCACACGACCAACAAGACCTAAGATATCCAAAACTGTATTATATGTAATCATATCTGGCTTACATTTCGAACCTGTAATATGATCAAATATCAGTAGTGCCTTTTTTATCTGCCTACTTTCAGCAAAGGCAAAGATGATTCTGTTTAAAACTATTATACTATCTGGAAAGGCTAGGTCCAACACTTCTTCGACAAATTTCAGAGGCTGGATACAATCATTTGTCGATGTAAAAGCCCTAGCAAAATTAATATAACAAGCTGAACTCAAGGATCTAGATGACACCAATAGCTCTTTCAAAATCTGAGATGAAAGGACAGTATCATTTTCTCACAGCCGCTGCCACCAACAAGCAATTATATGAATTGGGAAGGAAGATATATATCTCTTAAGGATTGCAGTAACCGAACGGCAGCAGAAAGATTTCCAGCTCTACAAAGCTTTTCAATGTATGCAGTACAGATTTCCTTGGCAGACTTGGAATCACTTTTTACTGTAGCAAGAATTTGATTCAAGACTTCATCGGTTACTTCTCCTTCATTGGGGGAGGCCCGTGTCACAAATGACTGATAATTACCACTAATTTTACTTACATTTGCAAATATCGGAGAGATCCAAGGAAAAGCAGGAGAGGATTTACCTTTCATTTCAGTTGTTTCTTTTTTCTTCTTCTTTAGGTTGTGAAGACAGCAATGTTTAAATTTTATTTTATTTTTTATTTTATATCTCAAATAAAGTGTAAAACAACTTTCCTCCCCATTTCTCTACACAACATTTGCATTAAGCACAAAATATGAAGACTACAAATGCATAATAATTGGGTTCATGAGCGTATTGTGGTTGGTGCATATGTTCCAGTTCCAAATTGAAGAATGAAGTTCCCTCCTCCCAGGAAAAGCTCTATCTTGCTTTCTTGTATTTCTTATGCAAATAAGGAGGCTCCCCCAACAGTTATTCACTTTCATTTCTTGTAAATCAAAAGCAACTTTTTCTTTACAGGCAAAAAGCAGAAGCTACTTTTTGACTCCAGAAAGGCAAATGAGGTTTGGCAATCAAGTATGAGTGACGTAACACCAAACATTTTGGAAAACCCCTTGCAATTTGATAACCAGATGATTATCAACATAAGAGTGATTTAGGAGCTCTAATCAAAATGAAAGCAGTATAATGATTCAAAATATTCTTTTTATTGTTCATTGAGATGAAAAGTTAAAAGAGTAAATGGAATGTTGCCTAATAAAAATTCTGCTTCTGCATCAAGGCAACGTCTTATGAACAATAAAAAGTTACTGAATTTGGGTCTCTTGTTCCCTGTGATAAGATCAACAGGGAACAAGAGAGAATCTCATCCTACTGGTGCATAAAAGAAACATTACAGCAGTACCGCTAAATTAGGAACCAATAACCCATTTTGAGAGATAACTTCCAGTAATTCTTCTTCGAAAAACTACTTCCTGATACCAGATTGACGAGATTTAACAATTGAGTGTAGTTTGGCATCATGGGAATCTCTAATTCGAGATCAAAAAGCTGTTTCTTCTTCTTGGAAAGTTGCCAACATGAGAAAATGTCCTAGCAATAAGAAGAAGACCCAAATTCATTCCACAAGAATTGAAACATATACATCACCATTAGAAAGCAAGAGAAGAGCTTATCATTTTCACATTATTGAATAACAGAAACAATAAGAGTTGAAACTAGAAACTTATATCCCATTATCAGGTAACACAAATGAAAACCATTCAAAAACCATAACAATTGTTATGGATTACACCATTAAAGCTAACCTTGCGTAGAAATTTGAAAATTTCCTTATCATTCTTCCTCAAAATCATCTCCATCAAAGCTCAAAGCCTGACAAACAAAACCCTCCTCTGCTTCCTTCTCCTCCTCATCAGCACAAAAGAACGATTTCGTACCAACCAATTCGGACACTCTTTTCGCTGCCCCTGAATCTCTTGGACTCTGATCAACACATTGAACGGTCCTGATCTTCGGCAACGCATCACCCATATTAGAAATGGACGGAGGAGATCCCTTGTAAATCATCACCTCAGTAGGAATTTCCCATCTCTTCTTCACTCTAGTCTCAGTCTTCTGATTCATTGCCAAATTCACACCATTTTCACGCGAAGCTCGTCGCTTATCACACCTGTTACTTTCTTCTTTATCATTATCCGGTAAAGACCTTTTACGAGCATCATTTGTGGTCTGATTATAACGGCTGGCGACCATTCTTCCAGGTTTCAATGGTTTTTTACTTACTGATTTTTCTCCATCTTTGAAGAGCTTTCTGGGTTGAATAAGTGAAAGCAGAGCATCTTCTTTTTTCACAACCTTTTTCGACCCTACTGTTGTCACCGATTGTTTTGGAGGTTGAATCTTGGACATCACCGTTTTGCGCGTTTTTGGGCTAACACTCAAACTCTTTCCCCTCTCTTTCGTCACCTTTAATTCATCAATTTCGTGTAGCTTCCAGAAACAAGATTTCCTGCGATTCTGTATTGATTGAACCGGAGTGATAATCTCTGGCCTCCCAAACGATGGCCTCGATTTTGCTGCAGAGAAAATCTCAGCTGGCCCTAAACTGACTCCTCTTCGATTCAGCTTTGATTTGGCACTTGAAAGCAAGTTTTCGCCGCTCTTTTTCATGTTCTTTACATTCTTGAAACTCTGTTTCTGCTCCATGACTTTTGCAGGCACGCATCTTCCGCGTTTTTCAACAGCCTTCGTTTTACTATCAATCTTTTCGAGTCGAAGCGATTCGAGTCTCGATGATAAGCGAGCGATCTCCTTCTCAACCTCCTCAATCTCCATATCAATCTTTCTTTCATCACGCTTTACCTCTTCTTCCTCAACTCCATTCGTTGATCCTCTCACAGGCTTTTCTAGAAACCCCTGCATCGAAACACTCTTCAATGGTCTGGTTCGTGAGTTCTTGATGGAGCTATTCATTGGAACAGGCTTGTTGGGTACAGAAGATTTGAGACAAGAAACTGGGGATTTGACAGAACGAGGACTCAGATTCTCTTTGCTGCAATCCGATTCAAGACACTGATTCACGTAAACAGATTGCAAATTAGACCAAGAACCTTTAATTGCTGTAGAGTCCTCAAATTCACCATCGTCAAAGGCGGCATTGTTCCATATCTGAAGCTCTTGTTCGTTCAACGTATCTGGGTATTGAAGAACACTCATTTTTGCGTTCAGGTTAAAAGCGATTCTTGAAAACCATTGAGTCTCTTTTTGAGAAAGAACAAGATTTGAAGGTTTTCTGTGGAACGAAAGCAGATTGAGAGAAAAAAAAAAAAATCTTTATCAGATGATATTTGAATCTAACGAGATTTTTGACCGTTGGAAAAAGTTGACGTTAGGGTGTTGGTGAAATCTCAGCCGTTAGTTGCTAAACGGCTCCTATAGACGCTCCGATTTGATTTAAAGGCTAAATAACCAAAAAATTGCTTGAGCACTCGAGTCCAGAGGGAGCGTTGGTCTGCTCGAGTTGGCAATCTTTGCCCATCACATCACTTATGATATAACATAGAACGTTGTGTTTTATGGAAAGTCTAAACGACGACGTGCTATCAATTTTATGGACGACAATCCCAGATAGAAGAAAACAAAAATCCTATTTTAAATTTATCATAATTATCAATTTCTTTCGTTCACTTCATAAGAAATAAAGAACGTTTGGTTCAACAATCAATTGAGAATAATTTGTTTAAATAATTTCATGAGTTATATATTTACTTTATTCAGTAATTTTGTTACGAGAAAGTTTTAAATTTAACAGTTATACTACATTATTATATAATATAGCGAGATTATTCAATTAATAAAAATTAAAAATAAATAAAAATAAATTTAACTATGAATCTTTTATTTATTTAATTTTTAATTTTTTATATTTATTATAATTATATATATATATATATATATATAGATATTACCTAAAATCTCTTCCCGTACCTTAGTTCAGTAATTCAGTAAAATTGGTATTTAAAATTTACATTTATATTTACTTTAAGAGAGCTGTTAATGGTGTTTGAGTCTTTTCCCATTACAAGAGGATATTTTTCAAAATATCTGGAATTCGAGTTAGTCTTCATTAAACTATTGTCTTGTGCGTCAACCGGGCATAACGCACGTAAAAAATAGCTGTTCAATTATGCCTGTGGACACTTTGCCGGTTGATCTCCCGTCTCCGGCTACTTTTTCTCTTCGCAGCTCTATTTGCTATTGCTTTTAGAATTGAGAATTGAGATCGTCAATTATTTCGACTTTGGAGGTAAAAAAATTATGGACCAAATGCGGCAAGTATTCTCAGTAGACGTTCTTGAAAGATACGCGGCGAAGGGGCGCGGTGTAATTACATGCATGTCAGCTGGAAGTGATGTGATTGTATTGGGAACTAGCAAAGGATGGCTTATTAGAAACGATTTTGGTGCTGGAGATTCTTACGGTATCATTTTTAACCTATTTTCTATTTTACTTCACCTCTAATTTAGCAAATAAAATTTTCGTTCTATTTTTATTTGCAAAGAGTTTCAACTGGTGATCTAATTTTGTTTCATTTCTGTTGCAGAATATTGATTTATGTTAAATGTAGGTGGTGTGTATGATATATACTACAATTTTTATGTTGAAAGTGAATGGAAATTACCAGAACTTTTTGTTAGATGAACTGAGCTGATCAAGCTTGATTCATTAGTTTAGTACAGTATGCCTGAGTTTGATTCATGAAAGGCTTGAGGTTTTGATAGGAAAACTTAACTTCATCACTTAATTTGAGCTTGGTTGAACTATGACACATAATATGGTAATCTATTAACATGCTGAATCGAACTACTAGCTTGTTTCTGCTTGAGTTTGTGCTTGGTGTTTTAGCATGCTGTTGAGTAGATATGGAGTTCAATTAGCCCATTCCTAGAATTGGTTCAGCTGGGTCTGATTGCATTCTCATATAAGATGAAGCAATGGCTGATTTCTTTTGGTCAATTTGAAATATAGATACGATCTTTCCGCGGGTTGACCCGGTGAGCAATCCATCCTCAGAGTTTTTGTAGATCCTCCTGGTAGTCACTGTATTGCCACCATAATTGGTAGTGGTGGAGTTGAAACTTTCTACACTCATGCCAAGTGGAACAAGCCCCATATATTAAGCAAACTGAAAGGTCTTCATGTAAATGCTGTTGCCTGGAATAGACAACAAATAACAGAAGGTAATTTATTAATCTCCTTGGAAATTGCTTGCTTGTTATAGAGTAGTAAGGTTGGTGTATACGTGTTGATTTCTGCTACTTTATTTTGTTTAACTCAGCTTCTACGAAGGAAATCATTCTCGGTACAGACAATGGAACTTCATGAGATGGCTGTGGATGAGAAGGACAAGACAGAGAAATATATAAATTTATTATTTGAATTAAATGAACTTCCAGAGGCTATTATGGGTTTGCAGGTACTCTTTTCTTTTCTTTCTTTCTTTCGCTAAATGGACTATGGATAGTCGCTTGTTTATTCTTCCTCAATCTTCTTGTAGTGACATAATTTCCTACTGCTTACATGTTTGAGTACTATTGAGGCGACTGGAAGTCTTTTTTGGATGGTCAAAGTTGTTATATGTTTCTGTGTTTTTGCCTGCTTGTATGTGGTGTGTCTCATATATTCTGCTGCATAGATTTTGGGCTGTGGTTTCCTGCTAGACAGTATGCAGCTAATATCAATAAGTCGGAATAGTTTAACTATTTTCTGTTAAGATATACTTGCCCTCCTCATTTTTCTGGTTTGATGAAGTTGATAATGTCAAAGGAATACATGTAGGTAGAAAACAAGAATAATATTCATGAAACTAGAATTCAATTACTTTACTTCTTCTAGAAACTGAAACTATGGCTTTATTCTTGGATTTAATTTTTCCAATTTATGTAGCTGATGTATTCACCATCTCAGTCCTATTTTTGTCTACAGATGGAAACAGCTAGCTTAAGCAATGGTACAAGGTATTACGTGATGGCTGTTACCCCTACACAACTTTATTCTTTCACTGGATTTGGAGCACTTGAGGTAAGTTCAGCTCTGGTCTCCTTTCTGCCTCCTTGGGTTGAAATTGGTCAAAGTTTAATAGAATTAACTAGTGAAATATTTGCATTATGAATGGAAAATGTAATCCAAATCATTACAAGATAATTCTAAATGATCATTCCAGTGCTCATTTGCACTGTAAGATAATTTTATTAATGCACATTCCAGGCTTTGTAAACACTTTGATAATGATGCCCTGGATTAGCTTCTGGTAGGTCTTTTGTTTTTACACCATTGAACTTGGAGGTTTCTTAGAGATTCAAGCTAAAGCTGCTGGTATTCTGTTGGGGCTTCTGCCAAAGATGTGGATTTATTCTAGAAAAACAAATCAAGAAGTTTCAGTTTTCTGGACAAAAGCTTGATTCTTCTATTGTTTATATATTACATGAAAATCATATTTTTCCAAATGCTGCTTTGGGCATCCTTATCATCCAAGGCCTTGTTTAGATACACGTTTTTCATCTAATATATTGATTCTTGATGGCTAGAAATAAGGATCTATTTGCCTTTCTATTATAGTTAATAGGGGTAGGAATAAGTTCCATCTTAGCCAAATGGCAGTTACAGCCCACTCTTTTCATTCAGCCTTCTCACAGGACCTTATTATTTAGATTTCTTTTAGCTCCTTGGGAGTTTTTCCTCAAGAGAGCTAGATGTGTTTGTACATCTTTGCTCTTTCAATTACTTGAAATCTTGTATGAATATGCCATATTGTTGCTAGCTTATTGCAACATATTACTCAAAAACCAATCACTTTATACATATTAGTTGGAATCTTGTTTTTTGTGTACTTGTTCCTGAGTTTTTTTTATAGATTATGATATTCTCTACCAGTGACTTCAAGAAATAGTTATTGGGATACAGCTCTCTGTCTACTTTGAACTTTTGCAGTATGACATGCTTACTGTTTGTATTACATTTGCAGACTGTTTTTACTAGCTATCTAGAGCGTGCTGTGCATTTCATGGAACTTCCTGGTGAAATACTTAACATGCTAGTTGTTTCTTTCATGTTTAAGCTATGGGAAAATTTAAAAACTAAAAAGAATATGAAAATTGAAAACTGTTTTCAAAGTCAAAATTATTTTCCTTCTTTTTATGGTCTATCATGTATGCTTTCAAAATGGCTGGAAAATAATTATATGCTGTTTTTCTTGAGGTTTCTGATTATGAGAGTTTCCCTGTTATGATGGTCTTCTTTTTCAGTGAACTGCATTTCTTTATCAAGCAAAGAAGAGCTGTGCATTTTGCTTGGCTTTCTGGAGCAGGTGTCTATCATGGTGGCCTAAACTTTGGAGCACAACATAGGTAAAGGATATCTTATTTACTTTTTCCTTCTTCCATGTTGATGGGACAATCTTCCAAATTATCGCTTGCTATTCTAATACATATTTAGCTGCTACTATCGGTGATACTACATTTGTTGGTTCTAATCTTAATATATATTTCATTGTATGTTCTTGATATAAATAGTTTACTGGTTATTCATGTTTATCATGTATAATTTTGTTATGAAATCATTGCTAACTTTGTTTTTTCTGAATATTTCGAGTAGTTCTCCAAATGATGATCAAAATTTTGTGGAAAACAAGGCCCTTTTGAGCTATTCAAAATTGTCTGAAGGTGCTGAAGCAGTTAAACCCAGTTCTATGGCAGTGTCTGAATATCATTACCTACTGCTTATGGGGAATAAGGTTAAGGTTTGTTGTGTTGATGATATATTTTTACCCTTGATTAAATCTATTGTTTGTCAAATCTTCAAATACAACTACGCATATGATAGTGAGGTGGGTTTATTTTTAGATTCTAGCTGGTTTTGAGTACAAGGCACTTTAATGTCGCAATGTCTCTTTTAAATGCATGTTTTCTCTTGTTCTAGAGTGAATAAAAAATTGAATTCAAGGACTCTTGGTTTTTACTTAAGAGTTCATTGTAGTTTCCCTTTTTCATTTTCCTTGTATTTTAAATTGTATGCTGTGCTGCCCAAATATTATCTAGGTTGTAAATAGAATCAGTGAGCAAATCATAGAGGAACTTCAGTTTGATCAAACATCAGACTCCATTTCAAGGGGTATTATTGGATTATGCAGTGATGCAACTGCTGAGGTGTTCTATGCATATGACCAGAATTCTATCTTTCAGGTGTGTGTCTTAGGACAACTTATTTTCACTGTGTTTGGTATTTGTTGTACCAGTCAGTGATTTGTTTTGTGTGGCTGGATCGGAGAACATATTGTAGGTGTCTGTCAATGATGAAGGCCGAGATATGTGGAAGGTGTATCGAGATATGAAAGAGTATGCTGCAGCTTTAGCCAATTGTCGTGACCCACTCCAGAGAGACCAAGTATATCTAGTTCAGGTCATGTCTAATTGACTCCATTGATGTTAAAACAAATGCATGTTTTGAGACATTGGACTTCTGCTTCTTATAGTGTAATTATATTAACTTTCACCTTGTGTGTTGTACATTTGTTAATGGAATCTTGTTTTATTCTGGTTGGTGTATAACTGGAGTTATTTATGTTGCAGGCTGAAGCTGCATTTGCCTCCAAGGATTTTCTTAGAGCATCATCTTTCTATGCAAAAGTGATTTGTCTGCTTCTTTCAGATATTATGTATATGTTTTAAGTTTACTATGTCATTGATAACATTGCTATGTTTCTGATATCCTTGTTTGTATTTTTATTGTTGGAGTTGATATTGATAAATATACGCTGTTAAAATTACATATTTATGAACAATGCTACATTAGTCATTAAGCAATGATAACTTAAAGGAAAGCCATGATCTATTGATATCTCAGGATGTACAAGTGTATACACATCCATCTATATTTTATAGACCAATTCAGGACACATCACTTTAAAATTATGTTGTTTTGTTTTTCTGTCTAGAGAATATCCTTGTAACCGAGTGGAAGGTATTTTGCAGATTAACTATATCTTATTATTTGAGGAGATCACTCTCAAGTTTATTAGTGTAAGCGAACAGGTAAATACAATACTGTTCGTGTTTTTAGCTTCATGAAGATGTGGTATCATTGATCAAATTGATTTCTCAACATTTTATATTATATCATCATCTCTGCGATGAATAATCCATGCTGGTCCACATTGAGTCCATCATTGCTTTGTTATTTTTATTTAAGCACACATCATACTGGAACTGAACTTCATTAGGATTTGGACTGCTTATGTGGTCCAAACTTGTGAATTCATAGGCTGTTAAACAAAATCTAGAATATCAATATCCTTGACCTAGTTTATACATTTTAGTAATTGCTTACTAGTTATCATTATTGGGAAATACATACAGGATTCATTTTTAATTTTCTTGTTATTGATAAAGATTATTATATAAAGCTCTTAATTTTGAATATAGGTTTAGGTGCAACAAAGAGCAGATCTATATTGAAGTTCTTTTGAAATCTTGTTATATATTTCATAGATGTTGTTTTGAAGTCTCAAAAAAAAAAAAAAATCAAATTGAATTATGTATTTGTGACTTTTGAATTTTGATTGGAATTCTCTCAATTTGAATTTGAACACTTTAGCATAAACTTACACAAATTTGAACACTACATTACAAGCTTATATTGTGTTTTGCTTACTTGCAGGATGCTTTGAGAACCTTCTTATTGCGGAAGCTTGATAATCTTGCAAAGGATGACAAATGCCAAATAACGATGATTTCCACATGGGCAACAGAATTGTACTTGGACCAGGTTTTTTGCTTCTTTTTATACCTAACTCTTGGGTGATTAACTTGGCTACACTTTTGCCTCCTGTACTATGCTAGATGAGTAAATGGTTACATAAAATTAAATGAATTAGCGCAAATTGGAATGATAATTTCTTTGGATCATATGATCTTAAGTTTCCAGCCTCAATGGTTACATAAAATTGAATGAATTAGCGCAAATTGGAATGAAAATTTCTTTGGATCATACGATCTCAAGCTTCCATTCTCTGGCTTGTTGTTGAACATCTTTTTTATGCTTTCTACATTCCATTAACCTCCCAGAGTAACATCAAAAGAAAATGGCTAAATTGAACAGGAAATTGTTTCTTGGGTCATGGTTGTTTTGAGAACAATTTTCTTGACAGTTTTAGCCAAACAAGTTTTTTAGTCTAGAAAACATAAAGCTTATTTTGAGAATAATAAACTGTTTTGGAAATGGAGAACCAAGCATGTCTTTAGATTTTCAATTTGTTACACCTGTATTTTTTACTGTTTTTGCCTCTTTTTGTAAGAAGTAATCAAGTGGCAATAGAGATATTACCAATTTAAAATATATATTAATGCTAGAATTTATGCTCCAACTTTTTAGATAAATCTGCTACTTTTGGAAGATGACACTGCTTTGGAGAATCGTAGTTCAGACTACCAATCTATTATTAAAGAGTTCCATGCCTTCCTGAGTGACTGCAAGGATGTATTGGATGAGGCAACCACAATGAAACTTATAGAAAGGTAATTAAATTGCAATACGTTGACTGTGTTCACTGTCAATTTTATCTGTGGATCAATATGTTGACATGTCATTATGTTTTTGAATTCTGTCAAATGAACTACCAAACATTTACGAATGGCAAATGCAACTTCCTTCAATTCTCATGTAACAAATAGGCCCTTTTACTTGCTCATTCTAACACATGGATTTGGGAGGTTGTTTTCCTCAATGTATCCGGTGATTTGCAATATATGCTAGTTTTACTTGTGCTATTTTTCAACCATTTAGTTGTTGATGCTCTGTGATACTTATACTGAAAGATCAATGCCTATTTCTTATGCATGTCATTTGGCCTTTAATTTTTGTTTGTCAGTCAAAAGTAGCTTAAACAATTTTTTTAACAATATTCTGCAGCTATGGTAGGGTTGAAGATCTGGTATTTTTTGCTCGTCTGAAGGAGCAGCATGAAATTGTAGTTCACTATTATATTCAGGTACATTTTTTTCCATTTTAATTTCCTTGTGGAATACTGTTCTCATCATCCCCTATTCTGCTCCTTGTGGATCCTCTGTACTGGATAATTTTTGCGTCAAGTTAATTTCCCTTCTGTGTGTTTTTCCTTGTCTATCAATGATCAAGCTTTGGACAACTTTTCTTTTGTTTCCTTTCTTAACATTTTGCTAAAAAAGGTAATAATGATGCGGATTTTTATTTGTTTTTGGAAAAACTTTCTTTACTGTGTAATTCTAATGGACAATAATATGTGTTTTTGTTCATCCATCTTTCCCTATGGACTGGTGGTAGATTTTTTCAAGACAAGAGAGGAACTAATTTGGTACAAGAGAAATAAAATTTCTTGGTCAATTTGTTGATTTGGCTTGAAGATTTTTCTTCATTTGTTTGCTTATGTATTTTGTTTCTTTCAGCAAGTAGAAGCGAAGAAAGCATTGGAAATGCTTCAAAAACCTGCTGTCCCAATAGACCTTCAGGGATAGATCAAAATCTAGAATTATTAACATAGATTTTACCATCACATTCAGCATATTGGTTGCATGGTTCTTCCTACTGTGTTTCTTCATTGTACTTGAATCACCAGTGATTTATCTTTATCTTTATTGTATGAGGTAACTGGCCTGTATTGTTTGTCAGAGACCAAAGGCTCTCGTTATTGGTCTATTATTCTTGAAAAAAGGCAATTACTGATTACTGATGTTCTGCATACTTTGCAGTACAAGTTTGCACCAGATATTATCATGCTTGATGCATATGAAACTGTGGAGTCATGGATGACCACAAACAACCTAAACTCAAGGAAACTGATTCCTGCAATGATGCGCTATTCCGGTGAACCTCATGCAAAGTAATCTGCAGCCTGCTATTTGTGTATTTTATCTGTTAAATCTTTCTTTAACGTCAATCAGATTTGAGTTCATGAAGTTTCATGTGATAATATTCTTTTTGCCTCGAATGTGTCAAGAGTTCAAAGCAGTTACTACTGGGTTAAAAACTGTGTATGATACGCTACTACTTGGGCTACTCCTGGATTTCCGAGTTCATCATTTTAGAGATTGCAGCTATGCATGTTTTGTAGTTAGATTAGAAAAGTTCATTGTCATTTTATAAATGCTAAAGTTATTAGGTAAAAATTGTAAAAATAGGTTTATGTTTTGTCACTGACATGGAACAGAAATTGGAATAATATTTTTTTTCCGGTCTGGGCCATTAGGTTTTGGCACTATTAATGTGTTATATGTTTTTTTTTTTTTCTAATTTGTAACTTAGGGAGGCATTTATACTGTCCAGCAACGTTATGACTTTGATACAATGGATTTTATTTTCAAATTTGAAATTTATTTATTTTTTCCGCTACTCATTAAAATGCAGGAATGAAACCCATGAAGTTATCAAATATTTAGAGTTCTGTGTTCATCGCTTGCATATTGAGGATCCCGGAGTTCACAATTTGCTGCTTTCTTTGTATGCCAAGCAGGTTGAGATGCTTATTTTGAAATTACCAATACTTCCAAATTTTTAGTTGTATTATGTGTTTCGTATGCTCTATCACATAATATAACTGATTGTACTGTTTAGTTATGCAAATAAACATTAGGTGAATTTCATTGTTGCCATTATTTTCTGTTTATATATGTGGGTCCGTGTCTGGCCGTTGAATACCATACACGTGATATTTATTCTGAACATTCTTACCTAGAATTCTGACATTGTTTTGTATGAACCACCTGAGATAAATTATGACATTGTATGGCCTATTCCATTGTTACTGTTCTATGGTATGTTTAACTGCTAGAATGTATCTTTGATGGAAACATTTAGATTCTTTAATGAGGAACTCTGAAAGATGTTTTAATAATATCTGAAATAAATTTGATTTTATATCGTGTGCGTGATTTTATAATCATATACATATTGCAGATGGTGTGATACTGTAGATGCCATATTAGCTTGATTAGATTGGAATGATGCAAAGCTATATGTCTTATTCTTTGTGTTTGTTATTAAAGCTTTTAAATTCTCTATTTTATCATGAATTTGATTCTAATTTTCCTTCTCGTATTATAATTAGGAAGATAATAGTGCCCTTTTGCGCTTCCTACAATGCAAATTTGGGAAAGGACGAGAAAATGGCCCTGAGTTCTTCTATGATCCCTAGTATGCCTTCCGTCTTTGCCTCAAGGAAAAGCGAATGCATGCCTGTGTTCGTATATACAGCATGATGTCTATGCATGAAGAAGCAGTTGCGCTTGCTTTACAGGTGATATGTTATTCTAATGTTTTTGTGGTTCCACTTTATATCATGTGTATCGTGGTTCTCAGTTTGTTTGTAGCTGTTTTATAATAGTCCTATCATCCTACATATAATTTTGCTAGTATCTAATGTAATTGTTGCAGGAATTTTTGCTTAAAACAACACAAGTACTTTAGTTCAAATCATGTACTTAGAATTTCAGATAGATGAATGCCATTCTGAAAATGCAACTTATCTGCTGGTTGTAATATATATACATTGAGGGCCTCTATCTATTTCTCACTTCTGGGGATGAGGAGATGGGGGAATGGACTGGGAAAAAGCTTCCGACGGGCAGTTCTTATGGGGGTTGTTAGGGAAATATTGATTGTGGCATATAAGATGGTTAATCAATTCCATACTCATTTCCCTTGATTTGAAATTCACGGGGAAATCTCGACAAGACAATTTTGTAAATCTCTTTTCATGCTATCTTGCTGAAATACATTCTAGAAGATATTTACGCTTATCCTTTTGATTATTAGGTTGACCCCGAGCTAGCTATGCTTGAAGCTGACAAGGTTGAAGATGATGAAGAATTCAGGAAGAAGCTTTGGCTCATGGTTGCAAAGCATGTAATAGAACAGGAAAAGGGAACTAAAAGAGAGAATATCCAAAGGCAATTGCATTTCTCAAGGAAACTGATGGACTTTTAAAGATCGAGGATATATTACCATTCTTTCCAGACTTTGCCTTGATTGATGACTTCAAAGTAAGATTCTTTCATTTTAGGGTTTGTTCATAGTGTTTGGTAATCTTATCCATAATTGTTTTGAATTGGTATACTTTAGCCATTCTTGGCATATATATGTGTGTGCGTGTGTGTATAACACCTATAACTGTTATTTTAACGCTCACAAATTTTTGGTTAGTTTGTTCAAAGAACGCATTTAATCTGATTTCCTTTTGGTAATTTATATATACGTTCTTTCTGAAGTTTGTTCTTCCATCAAAATTGAGAAAGTTAACATTTTTATGTGTATGCAGGAAGCAATTTGCTCATCACTGGAGGATTATAACAAGCAAATTGAACAGCTTAAACAGGAGATAGAATGATGCAACACATGGTGCTGACAACATCAGAAATGATATCAGTGCACTTGCTCAAAGATATGCCGTCATTGAACACGACGAGGAATGCGGGGTATTGGTCGTCCTATTATTCAGTTTTATTTGATACATTGGATTAATGAAGTTATACTTCATATTCTATTTAAATTTAAGCTTTTGTCTAGTAACATGTCTCAAGTGGAACAAAACCAATATAATACTCAACTTGATTCACCTCTGAAGTTGCTCCATATAGTTTGCCATGAGCTCTTGATTTGTATCCGAGTTGTGTTCCCACCATGATTTTCACATTCTTCCCTGTTAGTCTAATTACCATTTTGTTTCATTTGAGTTTTCATAAGATTATATTCCTTTCTGTGGCACTTTCAGGTAATTAAATCCCATTATTTAACTTCATGCCTATATTTAGATCATGCCTAAACTCTGTAAATCATTAGGCTTGCAGACGTAAAATCTTGATCGTGGGTGAGGAATATCGCATGGCTTGGAGATATACCCCATTAGGGCCAATGGCACCTTTCTATGTATTTCCCTGCAGACATGCCTTTCATGCAAAATGCCTGATTGCCCACTTGACACGGTGCACCAATGAAACTCAAGTAAGTAGTGGTGATATCTTTTTAATATTATAGGTTATAAGTGAAAGTGTTCGGGGAGGAATACTGTGCCTTCTGGTTGGTTTCTCACTAGCCATACAAAGGATGTTACAATTATGGTGACATTCCAATTTGAGAGTAAAACTATCAATCAATAGTTTGCCATGGTGGTACTTTTGTGTTAAGCTAATTTATAAAAAATGCATCAGAAAGTAAAATGTACCGCAGATAAGATTGAGACTCTAACTTGAGATGTCAATTTTAATAACCCAAACATGGTCAATGGACTGTCACCATGATCATCACTTTCTTTTCTTTTTTTCTTTTTTTTCCAGAAGATGGATAGTAGGAAACAAAAAATAGCAAATTTTCATTCTTGCAATAGCATGATCAATATATGTTGAGACAAAAATTTGCTACTGACTTAGTCTTATAGAATTTCTGCTGGATAAATTTAGTCAATACAGCTACTCAGCAATAGCTGTGACTAGCTGCGACAACTTTTTGAAAAAGATGGCATTATTAACTTCATAAGTCCATTCCTACGACAATTTTCATGTTTGAAGTTAATAATTTCTACAATCCCTAAAATGGAAAATTATGAGAAAAATGCTTGATTTTGTGAAGAATGTGCATAGTTTGTCAAAGAAAAGAAAAATATGTCATTTTCCCTTGCAGCAAACAGTGTTATTTATGATGTAAATGTGCTGTCAATCCATTTGCAAGTTGTGGTTATGCATTCTGCAACCTGATGATGCACCTGCCACAGAAATTCATATGAAAGGGCTGTGCCTTCATACAAAAAAGAAGCTAACACTTATTTCTCCATCTCTTATGGTCTGAGTGTCACTGCACTGCTTAAGATAAAGTATCTGTGCATATGAAGCATAATTTGTTGACATTGTGATTTCCCATATATGTGTTAGAGATGATTAATCTTTCCTCATAATTGGTTCCTCATAAGATCATATATGATGCAAGCTTTGTTTTATGTCTTGTGTACATTAAAGTAATAATTATAATGTTTTGGTTGATTAAATGATGCCCTTGCATTCGGAATAAATATATTTTTATGTAGAACTATATTCAAGTTATAGGATCATTCTGCTCCTTGCAAGTTTTTCTCCTCTTTTACGCGGTTTTCTGAAAAAAAAATGTTACAGGCAGAATATATACTGGATCTTCAGAAACAACTAACTTTACTGGGTAGTGAAGCCAGGAAGGATTCAAATGGTGTCACAACTGAGGAGTCCATAACTAGCATGACCCCAACAGATAAGGTTTGTTTTCTCATTCCTACGCTGCATTTGGCAAACATAATTCACTCAATGTGAAAAGTCACTTGGAAATAAGATTCTTCACTGCTATATTGCCTATGATGTGACATTGACTAATCAATCTCATTATTACGAAGACCATTAATGTGCATTTTAAATTTGTTATTCATCATTTCCTCAAAATTTCTGCATTGCATTATGGTTTTTCAGCACAATAGTGATTTTTTCATGCTTATAGTCAATTCATGAAGCTTAGGCTTTCTGTAGTTGAATGAAATTCCACTGATTCAATGACTTTTTTTTATTTCTGAATTGACGGGCAGCTTCGATCACAATTAGATGATGCAATAGCCAGTGAGTGCCCATTTTGTGGCGACCTTATGATCCTTGAAATCTCTTTGCCCTTTATTGCTCCTAAGGAAGCGCATAAGGTAACTTCGTGGGAGATAAAACCACATAACTATGGAAACCAGAGTCTTTCTTTGCCCGTATGATCAGTTCCCTGTGTGCATATATCAAGTTGCAAGTTTGCAATGTGTTGCCGGTCAACACGTTCAGGACCTAGTATCGTGGCTCATCATCTCTGGTATCTGAGTGTAACATTTAAATTTTTTGCTGTCACGAGCAATGCATGCTCACTATTTTTCTTTCTTTCTTGTCTCCTTCCTAATGCTCCCTCAATCCTGCAATATATTTTTACATGGAGGGTGGCCTTTTTTTTTGGGATTTTTATTCTTAAAATGTGTTTATTGTTTTTATTTTTCAGCTTTGTAATGAAGTCCCCATTGATTTATTTTGCTACGTTGAAATGCCGAATGCTCTGTAGATGGAAGTATCATTGTGCTTGTCCCACTGTACAGTAAACTGTCAGCACTTAAGAATTAAGATATTTCCCTTGGCAGATTAGAAAAAGAGATTATTTTATTTAAGATCGCTTGAGAAATCTCACCTGTTAAATAAATCATATAATGAGAATCACTACTGTCCCGTTGTAATCACTGAACAGAACTCTCTCTTTATGATTTTACGGACCCACTAATGACTTTATACAATTAAAAGATTGACTTACAAGTTACAAAACTGATTAGTAAGTTTGGGGCATTGTCTTTGTGGACCCTAATTAAGGCACTAGAAGTCAAAAAGTACAGAACTTTCAAAGATGAAAGCTCCACTCTTACAGATTGATACACCAATCCAAATTACACGGAGTAGATTTGTTCTTAAATAATAACTTTTCTTATCTGTAAATCAATGGTGCTAACTCCAATTACTTCATCGTTCGTACTGATCAATGATCATAAATCACGCCTTAAAAATCAATCGCTTTGAAAGCTTGTACAAAATGAAAACAGATACATTACAAAGATAATTGAACCTCAAATTGTAAGTTATATTTATCAGTGTCAGATATATTACACCATGTTATATCTTCTGTACAATTGTTAAGAAAACAGAGAAAGATCATCCAACCCCTCCACGGCTATTTACAATCTTTCAACTCAAGCTGTGACCCGCCCGTTCTGATTCACAGTCAATCCCGAGCATAATTCTCTATTCACTTCGACTCACCGGCGAGTTACTGAAACTTCAAATCACCCACGAGCTTTTAGTTGAATCAACTCAAACCTGACCCCAGCAGTTCAAGTACATGACTCGCCGGAGAGTCTCCTCAGGTTGAGTATCACGGCTCCCCGTAACTCCCGATTTATCGGATCCGACCAATCCGGAAAGTGGTCGGAAGTCGGAGTAATCTTTGGAAGAAAAGAACCTTTTCTTGCCGTGATGAAGAGACGTAAGGCCGGTCTTCAGTTTGTAACCCTGGTCAGTGTGGCCTTGCACCACAGCCACGGTAGCCGCCATCCATACACGGTTCAGGTAACCCATTTTTTAATTTAGACGGAACTCCTTGCTTTCTCTCTGGAATTGTGGGAAGAGACCATAGAAAGTGCGCAATTTATAGAAGGGAATAAGGAAAGAGAGGGAAAGGCAGTATTGTGAAAAGTGAAAACCAGAAACCAATGGTGGTTTTGGTTTATTAGTGGTGGGCCCGATTCCCAATGTTCTTTTGCTTTCCCCTTTATTGGATGCATGTGTTGCTTTTCCATGGGACATCTTATCACGAGTTCTTACAGCATGGATATCGCGAAATGAAAAACAAGGATAAGAGAAAACAGGTACAATATCACGAGATATCACTGTAGTTTTTGTGTTCGCAATAATAGTACGGGGGCAGGTGGCGGCCTTATCCAATGTGATATGATGACTCATCTCACTATAACCAATGGCATCTTAACATCATTATCGTGGTCCCCGCAATGAATTATTTATTATTTTTATCAAACCTCTGTTTGGAATATTATAATTGAGGATAAGTGTTGTCGTATTCAAGACAAGACAAGCGAAGTGAAAGACACTACACGTAGTGGGACGATGATATTGCCACTGTGGCTATGGTTTGCATTGGTAACACCATATGGGCATCACGTGATACTGGACTTATTCACTTGTAACAACGCGTTGCTTCGATCTTGGTGGACTGGGCCTTTGGGAGGGATGCATATAATTTATGGACTTTTCAATAATTTATTGGCACTATATCAATTATTGTTAAAATGATCAGCGCCCACTTGATTTGTAAGGCCAAATACAGATTTCTGTAATGATAATTGCAAAAGAATGTGTAGAGTAGAGAGGCATGGAGTAAACCAGAGGATCATAAGAATAAGAACTGAAAACAATGGGAGACTTGGCAACGGAATGAGTTCACAAATAATGGTCTCAAATAACAGAAACAGAAGCTCTGAACAAGTTGATTAGAGGAGCTCAGCTCAAGCCTAAAAAGGTAGGTAGGTAAGGTGGAAACATAAACATTAAACAATCGACAAAAACCACCAACTCCTTAAATTATAGAGGAGAGAAAGAGAGAGAGAGATTTGCCTTGCAACTTCCCACTTTTGAGATCAACTTTTGATTCCATATACATTGTATCAAGTTGCCTTTATTGCTTTTTTCCATATCTCCAATTGTGATCTCTATAATGAGCTCCACCCAACAAACCATATATTTTTATTACAATGTTTATGAATTCATTGCCTCCAAGATTGCCTTTTCAACAGAGTATTTTCAAAACAAGTTCACCAGCTTTCAACTTCTAGTAACTCATATGTAAGCAAAACAATATTGCAACATTGAACTTTGTAATGATGCTAGTAGTATATGTGGATGTGGTCCATCAACATAATTTAATTAACAAGAGAATCTTAAGGCGAATTCACATATCACATTATCTAAATATTTAATATACTAATTATTGCAATAAATACAATCATCGATATTACACTACAATTAACATTACACAACCATTAACATCACAAGATCGTCTTGCAGTATCTTGTATTGGGTTGTTTTAAATTTTCTTCATATTAAAGTTAAAGAGTCAACTCAAAGGTTGATAAATGATAAACCTCAGATTCAGCTTTAATAATAATAATAAGACTCCCCACAGCATGTATAGAAAGTGATTGAACATGATCACTTATTAATATATTTCTTTATAAGAGTATCATCTACACAGCATGCTTTAGTTCCAAAGTTAAGGACTTGTTTGGATATCTTGTAGGAGTAGAATTTAAAACAAATTTCTAATTGTTCTGGGTAACACTGAATATTTATCATCACATATTTGTTTTGTATTAATGCTGTATTTCGAGACTAAGATCAATGATCAATTATCAAATCAAGGAGATCAACTTGCACTTCAATAACCAACCCCACATTTATATAAAAACAAAATACAAAACCACAAAGCAAAAGGCAAAAGAATACTATTCCAGAAACAACATAATCCAAACATGCCCTACTACATTATAATTATTTAATCAGTATATGAACATGATAGATACATAAAATAAGTTTAGGATGTTAAAATAAGATATGTGGACCAAGAAGAATCAGAACCATATCCAGAATTCAGATCTCAAGAAGCATTTTTAATTGACAAATAAAACAATATTATTTTCATATGGCCAAATCTCCAGCTAAGCTAAGCATCCTACAGATCTTCTTTCTAGCTATTAAGGCAACAAAACGGAAGCAACAATAATTATAGCAACAATAGGGCTTTATCATTTCATGTAAGAACAAATCTAGCCTTTAATTAATTTCCTATTTAATTTATTAATCTAATGGTGTGGTGTGGCCATGCTAGGACAGGTTTGGCCTTATCCATTTATCTCGAAATAATAACATAGGGAATCTTATTATTGGCATAACTGCAGTAAGGTTACAGTGATGCAAAATGTGACTTTATTACAAGTTATATTTCGGTGCTTAAAACTATATAAAAGTTGGTACATTAGGGTGGAAATTTTCAGGTTTAACAAAATTCAGCACCCAGAAAAACAAACTTAATATTTGTACCATGTAAACTCTCCAATTTTCAAACACTAAAATCATAAGGGTAGTTCACAAAGATAAGCAGAAAAGCAGAGCTACCTAAAGCAGAAGTGACTTTGATCCGCCAAAATCAACAAATTCCATTGTAATCAAAATCCCACTATCTACAAGTAGTAGGGTAACAGCCCTGAATCAAATTCCTTATACCAAATACAGTTCCATGTAAATACAACTCATCTCACATCTAACAACAACAAACATGCCTTTCATTTTTCCTTTTCTGAGAGTCCCTCTTGGTTGCCAAGATATCTTCTGGATTACAGAAGGCCAGAGAATACAGCTTCGCATAATGGGAATTTCAGCTCTGGAAAAATAAGTGCTTGAAATAAGAGGAAAACACTTTTTACACTGAATCAACCCCTTCAACCTGTTGCCTGGCCAGGTATCTTTCCCTTCGTTCTTTCTGTCAAGGAAATTGGACCAGAAGAAAAAGTTAGAAAATGTACAAGATTTAGTATTAGCCAAACTCCATCAAGTTTGATATCTCACCCATTCATCTATAACAAGTCCTTCCCCAACAATACGGGGTCCAGTGTCTTCTGGAGGCTTCTTGCGTGCCTCAAGTGCAGCCTCCGCCTCAGCCAATTGTCGTTTAAGTTTATCCAGTGCCTTGGCAGAAACAAACTCAACAATTTATTGAGTGATTATGAAACATTTCTCAGTAATGCACGGATGGAGTAAGTAAAGAAATACTCAACGAAGCAGGGACATGACATATGAGAAATGTTTGATTCTACTCACAGGGGTAGGGCGCTCTGGGTCAAGGAAAACAACCCGTAAAATTTGCTCAACTGCCACCTGATCCTTTTGTTCATCAAACTGTGTAAACATTGTTATAATACATCTTGTCAGCATTGTAGCTCACCACAAAGAAATTTCTAATAAGAAAAAAAAAATCATGAGCATAATCCATGCCACCAAGCTTTTCATGACCAATCATCAATTTTAAATCCTGTGTAGAGTTAATTTCTTTTACATGAATATGTATTTCTATTAGAATTATTGGCTGAATTTGTACATTGCACAGTGCAACTGATTCTAAGTTCCAAAGTTCCAATATTTAAATTCTGTACAACATGATATGTAGTCATTTGCATGGTGAAATGGATAAAATCTTCAATCAATAATGAAAGCCTAACTCTATTATAGATATATGAACCATCCTGCACTGGTAGCCGCACCTCACAACTCAGCATATGAAAAAGAAACTCCAACATTCATTCAAATTGTAGGATTGTCCTGAGAATGGGCTTCCAAACATGAATAGAGTTTGAAGGTGCCCTTAATTATGTGATGCAAAGAATGATGTAAAAAGTGGAATTAATAGCAATGAACTTCAAAAACCATAAAGACAATAATACATTTGATTTGCTATAATTTCAACAATGAATCTAGAGAAGGTAACAAACCTTGGTTTTGAAAGATGAAAATATATATTTCGTGCATAAAAAATTAATTGGGACATATGCAACATCACGATTAATCATCAAGTTATAATGCTTTTACCAAAACTTCTAAGCTTAATGATCCGTGATCCAGTACAAGTGATATCCTTCTGCCAATAGCTTAGTGATTTCAAAGATAATAACTGTGACCGTAAAAAGGAGAATAATATTCTTGAGACTATAAGAACTTCCACCAAGTTCACCAAATCAAACAGAAATGAAAAGAAAGATTTAATGATAAAGGTTGAAACTATAGGCTTGCACAATGTACCAATTCTGGAACATAGTCCATTTCTCCTTTCATTTTTAAGCTCATGATCTTAAACTTGACCTTGCACTTCTGATCTACTGGTCTCTCGTTGTTCTCAGGAGGCTCCACAAACTTGAATACTGTCAGTCAAGTTACCAATTCAGAGAACCCACTAAAATGTAAATGATTACAGGTTAAAAAACAGAAAGCATTTGAATAGAGGATGGGACAAATAAAGGCTCGATCAGAAAGATGAATTACCTGTTGCAATAAGACTTTCACCAGGAGCAAGTATACCCCCAGGAGGGCGCATGTAACAACTCTTTGGTGCAGTTGTTTGAAACTACAACGACAAATGTAGTCAATGAGAGTTATATTAGGCATTTGGCGTTAATGACACATATCAGACAGATACTCTAAAAGGAAGAAGAGGAAATGCAATAATTTAGCAGCAGAAGTAACTACAAGTTTAGAGTATTCCACAGCACCGGCTTGGATCAAATTTGTCTTAATTTGAATTTAAATTTCCCAACGGAGAAATTTTTTGAAATACAAAACCTTTTTGTTTTTAAATTAACTGTTTAATTTTTTCTTTTTCTTTTTTTAATATAATTTATTGAAGTTATTAGAGCAGCCCATCAATGAAAGGTTCTACCTTCTGGGAATAACTTTCAGATCAAAGCCAAGCATAAAACCGTTAATTTTCACATGAATGTCATCCAAATTTGATCATGAGTAGCAGGAAAATTGAATTTGATAAAATAATCATGCCTTGTTGCAAAATTTAACCCCACAGGCAAAGATATTTTTTAACAATGAAAAATAAGAATCAGAAGACCATGTATGAGACAAATCATACATCAACATGAGTAGCAGGAAAATTGAATTTGATAAAATAATCATGCCTTGTTGCAAAATTTAACCCCACAGGCAAAGATATTTTTTAACAATGAAAAATAAGAATCAGAAGACCATGTATGAGACAAATCATACATCAACATCAAAAACAGTGAACAAACAAATAGATTGACAAATGCATTTTTCATACCTTGAAAGCTGCATGGGACCTGCTGGTGTTTTTAATGGAAATGGCGCTCCTAACCTGCTTACCGGGCTCATCTTCAAATGTAACAGAGTTTAAACAAATCAGTGGGCTTGAAAAAGACATATCTAGCTTGCAAACATCAAGGGACAAAGAAATTTGAGCAGCATTGTTACTTATAATCATTGACCAAATTTTTAAAGGGAAACCTGGATAAAGAAAATAGAGAAAACAATGAATAATAATAAATAAATAAATAAAACCTCAACTTAAATGACAGCCACAGACCTCAGGAGCCTGTCAACTTATAAATGTTGAAGAAACTAAGATACGAAATCAATGAAAACTTTCCTCTGATTAGAGAAATTAAACAAGCCTGACCTGCTGAATCTAACCACTTAAAAAAACATATTTTACTACTTTGAAAATAAAAGAATGAAGAATTTCATTTCCAGCGCCAGAAGTAAGCTTGGCATGGTTGATCTAAGAAAATCAATAAATCGTGCAGTGGAAAAATTTTTTGAAAAAATAAAGATTCTACGTATACAGACTGGATGAAGACAACCCAGACTAACAAAATCACATATTGAACCGCAAATCAATTAAACCACTTGAAAACAATGTATAATACTGCAACTGGAAAACCAGACAGGTCCTGCGACCTAAGGAACCAAAGGAAAAATGGCCTTTAATTCAAGAGACTGGGTGAATTAATGAAAGTCGACTTAGCAAGAAAGCAGAGAAAACCACTTTCAACTCAAAAGAACTCATATCATAGAACGGAGGCCAAAAGAACAAGAGATCTTAATTGGAAAAGTAAACGACAGAAGTCAGTAGCCACATCAGCCATTTGCAATTGAAACTGTTGAACCCTGTCCGAAGCAATCAAATCAGCTAAGAACAATAAGAACTACAGCAATCCAGAAAATGACCAAATTAATGGAACATCAGAAAGAGCTAAAGAAGTTAAAACAACAATAATAGACTCCAGACCTAGATCACCAATTGCCAAAACAACAGAAAATCTCTTTTCCTGTGAATGTAACCAGAATACCCAGATCAAAAATCAGCTAACTGAGCCAAAAAAAAAAAAAAACGCATTCAATATCTATTAAACCATCCAAAAACGAAAAAGAACTCACAATAGAAATTCAACCAAAAAAAAAAAAAAACATGGAATTTAAAAAATTAACACATACAAACAAGAGGCTTACAAGGAAAGTAGAGCTTATTCGGAGGATCAAGCCTGAGTCTCCTCCTAGTAGGAAGTAAGGACTTGGCCATAGAAGAAACATTTGAAGAATTAACAATTGATCTCCCCATCACTTGTTGACTCTGGTTCTGCTGATAAACATTATTGTTATTATTATCACCGTTATGCATCGAAGAGAATGAAGAAGAAGAAGAACCGTTGGTTGATTGCCAAAATGGCATTTTACAGAGACTCCAAACCTTTCCTTCAGCTCCTGATTTCTGCTTATCAACAGCCATTTTCTTCGTTTCTTTATTAAATTGGATATGGGCCTGAGTTTCCCTTTTTCCCTTTTTTATTTTTATTTTTGGTTTATGAATATATATATATATATATATATTTATATGTAATGTTTTTGTTTTTCTTGTGTGTGTGCGCGTGTGTGTCCGTGTTGGTGAAAGCTCTTTATCGTATCAACTATGGCTTTGTTATGTGTGTGTATGGTTGTTGTACTATGTGACCTTTTGCTCGCTTCGCTTGCAGTTTTGCCTTTATTGATTGTTGAAACTGGCGGTAGTTTAGCTTTTACTCGTTTGATAGATCTCAAAGTTTCGGATTTTTCTTTTCTATTTGATTAGTGCGTTTCAGGTCCATTATCTTCCTTCCTTGTTAGCGGTAAGTTTTCCTTCTTGTCAATTTTGACATCCTTCTCGACTCTGTCCGATTCAAATATATATATATATATAGTAATTTTAGAAATTATGTAATTACCAAATGAGAGAGAAAGTGAGCAGCCATAAGGGCATATATAAATTAATGTGTGGTATGACGAATGGTGTGAGAACATGTTCTTGTTGATGGGTGACAATTAAAAATAGCAACAAAATGTGAAGGGAAAGAAGAGAAAGGCAGTGATTCTCCCATGTGGCCCTCTTTCATAAAAGCAACTCTTCTTTTTTAGCATCCATTCCTTCCATAGACAATAATTTTAACAACGACAACACAGGCAAATTAGTAAATTGCTTGGGTATAATCCAACACCCTTCGCGTAAAGCCACTTTCTCTTCTCATATCTTTGACGATAGTCAATCAATTATGGACCCACCCCACCCCCCTTCCCTTCATTATATCGCTTCATAATTTATAATCTTGCCATTACCCTTTTTATTATTATAGTTATCTAATCCAATAGATTGTGGATTCGGATTCTCTTTTTTGTCCTAAAGCAATTCACAATGCCATATTTTGATTATTATTGCTTGACGTATAAAGACAATGAGATTTATTTGATTGTAATTATATTCGACAATCAATCTTAAACCTAATGCAACGGTTGTAATTAGAAAAAGTTAATTACAGCTCATTTGTTGTCATGGAGACCTAATTTAAGGAACTATTGAAACCCATTTCATCTTTTTACAAGTATGTTCAAGTTTTGGAGAATTTTAAATGCAAGAACATGGCCTGAGGAATAGTGCATACAGGTTGGATCTTATTCTTAGGTGTGTTCGTAAAGGGAACACAGTTCCAACACACTCATTATTCTTTATAGAAAGGGGTGGTGGCATTTCATTTGCT
The DNA here is from genome assembly GCA_035584115.1 of Cedrela odorata. Classification (NCBI taxonomy): domain Eukaryota; kingdom Viridiplantae; phylum Streptophyta; class Magnoliopsida; order Sapindales; family Meliaceae; genus Cedrela; species Cedrela odorata. The sequence continues at coordinate 2,631,442 of JAXCLQ010000001.1, read as the reverse complement.
GCTTGTAAGTTGTAATTCTATATTATTATTATTATTATTTTGATATAGCTCTAGTTGGGTCCCCAGCAACTCAAGTACATAATTTTCCTGAGTGATTCCTCTGATTGATCAAGGTTTTCTTGCTTCCCTTTCTTCCTTGATATCATTTGTGAAGAAGATGATGAAGGGGATAAAGATGAACTCTGCACTCGAGTAGAGACTGGCCCCATATTCTTAATGGATTGTTGTTGGCGGTGCAAAGATTCTAAGCTAGAATTACATGCGCACAATTTCTTAGTTTTCAATTCCTCCAAAGTCGCAACAGTGCCTGCAAATGCCCATGCTTTGCTCTTCCAACTCATGTTTTTTCTTCTCTTTTGATTGATGTTATACTCGGTACTCTGAGAGAGCTTAGTTGGCTTAACTTTCTTATACATGGTGATGAGAGCAGAGGGCAGTTACACTTCCAGCTTATGGTTTTTGCCAAACCGAGGGACGGGGTCTGGTTTCCGTCTTACCAGCGGCCCTTTTTGGTTACTTTTTAGCCCAGAATACAAGGAAACAGTTTCGATCGTTTTGTTTTAGGCGAATAATTTACTCATTAAGATCTGGGCCATAGGCTGGGCGGCCCTAGGCTTACATTAAGCCCATTCTGGCCCAAAACAAAGTGACGATGTGATGTTTTACAACTGCTAATTAGATTCAACGGCATTTCTAGTATAATAAACAAGTAGTTTTGAAATAGTAATTAGAACTTGTTGGTGCTCTTAATCCTTCTTCTATTACCGGTTACTACAGTGCATTTTCTCATGCATTGGAGCTTCTGCTTTACAGAGTATTGTTAAGGGCAAGAAATTGTTGGCACCTTTAGCACGTTTATACTAATTTCTTTTATGGGTTTACGAAACTGGTCACTGCAGTCAGCCGAGATTACATTGTAGTGGAATGATTAGCATCAGAAATGCTTAATAATAACGAAATACTTAACATATATTATGTATGTTAAATTACTACCCTCAGTTTCTTCATAGTCAACTTTTAAGTATGATTGGGAGGAAGAAGCAAAAATATCGTAAGACAGCAATTCTCAAAAAAAAAAAAAAAATGGAATTAGTATGCGATAGAGCGATTGCTCCTCTTACAATTTACAACTCACAAATTAGAATCATTTGGCACCAAAACAAATATCTATCACTGCCATCTGATCATTCTATAACTACTCCCCACCATTGACACTCTCGAATTTATGGTCTTCTTGATGATGATGAGCTGCGTTTGGGTTTAGTTAGGACCCCAACAGCTCAAATACATAACTGTCCTTAAGGACTCTTCCGATTGCTTTGCCTTTTGTTGTTCTCTCATCACTTTGTTTGAAACCACAGCGGCAGACGAAGAAGAAAGCTTCTTGGATGATTGAGAAACCGACCTGATATTGTTCTTGGCATGCTGGTGTAATGATCTTATGGTGTAGTTCCATCTGCAGAATCCCTGATCTTTCAAGGCTTCAACTGCTGCAACACTTGCTGCTACAACCCAAGCTCTGCTTGTTGAACTCATCTTAATCTTAATATTTTTCAGATAAACTCTTCTCTTTGCTTTTTGTATACTCTCTTGAGAATTGATGTTTTGATGAAAAAACTGGCACGGGGAATTCTTGTTTATATAATCAGAGGACGAAGTAAAGGCCAAAAGTACTGGAAATGAAACCAGTGGGCAGTGGCTGTTGCTTTTTTAATTCGCTGGTGGTTTTATGAGTAGCGAAAGCCAATGGATTTCCTTGGATGGTAGTTGGGATTGGGGAAATATGACTTTAATGTCCTTGTAGGACCACCCAGTGAGATGAGATTAATTTAAAGGGGACAAAATGGGGATTTGAGTACATCATGACAAAGAAATTCTGGCAACGCGCACCTGGTTTTCCTTTTTAAAATCCATTTAAGCCCGGAGTATGGGAGCAAAGCAACACCACCCGGTTTCTTTGAAAATGTGGGAAAGTTACCTTGGTATCAAGTTATGAACTGTAGTTCATTCAAGCTCCAAACATTTTGGGCAGATTATCGTGATTCGACATTATCATCAGCAGTTATTTTAAGAGAGATTTTAGAACTTCTCCGAAAAGTGTTATTTTTCATAAACTCATTTTTAGACAAACCCATTAAGAGTTGGTGAATAACAGTATTGGTAGTCCGCATTTGTTTTCAATTTCCTTTCTCCATAACCCATGGGCCTTAAAAATCACCACTCACTATCCTTACGATGCTCATACATATACTGATACAGTAATTATAAGGTCAAACTTTAAAGGTCTGCTGCACATATTGATGGTACTCGGCGTTTTGTCTTTGGATTTCCTCTTCTCATGGGACTAATAAATGAAATGAACCGAGTTACTTCTGTAGAGTTATGACTTCACTCATTCAACAGCTAGCTAGTTTAGAATTGTGAAGCAACAACCACTTGACTAATCAAATATGGAGCACAGATACTCGGCGAGCAGATTGATGAAACAGCATTATTCGGAGAAATAAGCAAACATATCATTGAAAAAATAACACAAATTTTCCCAAAATTAAGTTTTTGAATTAGTATGATAGAGCGATTGCTCTTACATTGTACAATTTACAAATCAGAATCACATGACACCAAAATATCTACCATCTCATCTATAAGCAAGCTACAACCGAAGAATGACAAACTTGAATTCATGATCTTCGTTCTCCTCGTTAAAAATCGAGTTGGTGCCTAGTTAGGACCCCAACTGCTCAAGTACATGACTGTCCTCAGAGACTCCTCTGATTGCTTGGCTTTGTGTTCTCTCATCACTTTGCTTGAAACCACAGCAGAAGATGAAGGAGAAAGCTTCTTGGACGATTGAGAAACCGACCTGATATTGTTCTTGGCATGTTGGTGTAATGATCTTATGGGGTAGTTCCATCTACAGAACCCTTGATCTTTCATGGCTTCAACTGCTGCAACACTTGCTGCTACAATCCAAGCTCTGCTTTTTGAGTTCATCTTGATCTGTATATTTTTCAGATAAAACTCTTCTCTTTGCTTTTTGAATACTTTCTTGAGAATTGATGTTTTGATGAAAAAAATGGTACGGGGAATTCTTGTTATATAATCAGAGGATGAAGTAAAGGCCAAAAGTACTGGAAATAAAACCAGTGGGCAGTTGCTGTTGCTTTTTTAATTCGCTGGTGGTTTTAGGAGTAGCAAAAGCCAATGGATTTCCTTGGATGGTAGGTGGGATTGGGGTAATATGACTTTAATGTCCTTGTAGGACCAAATGGTGAGAATAATTAAAAGGGGACAAAATGGGGATTTGAGTACATCACGACAAAGAAATTCTGGCAACGCGCACCTGGTTTTCCTTGTTAAAATCCATTTAAGCCCGGGGCAGGGGAGCAAAGCAACACCACCTGGTTTCTTTGAAAACGTGGGAAAGTTACCTTGGTATTAAGTCATTAACTGTAGTTCATTCAAGAACCAAACATTTTGGGCATATCATCGTGATTCGACATTATCATCAGCAATTATTTTAAGAGTGATTTTAGTACTCCGAAAAGTGTTATTTTTCATTAAGAGTTGGTGAAAAACAGCATTGGTAGTCTGCAATCTGCATTTGTTTTCAATTTCCTTTCTCCATAGCCGATAGGCCTTAAAAATCACCCCTTACTAGCCTTGCCATGCTCATACATATACTGATTCTGTAATTATAAGATCAAATTTTAAAGGTCTGCTACATATATTGATGGTACTTGGCGTTTTGTCTTTGGATTTCCTCTTCTCATGGGACTAATCAATGAAATGAACCAAATCACTTCTGTAGCTTTATGATTTCACTCATTCAACAGCTAGCTACTTTAGAATTGTGAAGCAACAACCACTTGACTAATCAAATATGGAGCACAGATATTCGGCGAGCAGATTGATGAAACAGCATTATTCGGAGCAATAAGCAAACGTATCATTGAAAAAAGAAGACAAATTTTCCCAAAATTAAGTTTTGAATTAGTATGATAGAGCGTTTGCTCTTACATTGTACAATTTACAAATCAGAATCAATTGGCACCAAAATATCTACCATCTCAATCTATAAGCAAGCTACTACCGAAGAATGACAAACTTGAATTCATGATCTTCGTTCTCATCATTAAAAATCGAGTTGGTGCCTAGTTAGGACCCCAACAGCTCAAGTACATGACTGTCCTCAGAGACTCCTCTGATTGCTTGGCTTTGTGTTCTTTCATCACTTTGCTTGAAACCACAGCAGAAGATGAAGAAGAAAGCTTCTTGGACGATTGAGAAACCGACCTGATATTGTTCTTTGCATGTTGGTGTAATGATCTTATGGTGTAGTTCCATCTACAGAACCCCTGATCTTTCATGGCTTCAACTGCTGCAACACTTGCTGCTACAATCCAAGCTTTGCTTGTTGAACTCATCTTGATCTGTATATTCTTCAGTTGTTTTTTCTTCCCTTTTTTCTTTCTAAAAACTCGTAAGAAATCAATGCTTTTACGGTGTAAACGGCACGGAGGTTACTTATTTATAGGGAGGGATGGTTTTGGTTGAGCACACAGAAAAAGTAAAGGCCAAGAGCTTTGGAAATAATAAAACCACTGGCTGACTGGCTATTGGATATTTTTTTTGGTGGGCTGCCTGTCGGGAACAGGATAAAATGACTTTAATGTGCTTGCAAAACCACCTGCTGAGATCAATTAAAAGGGGACCAAATGGGGTTTTATGCACATCACGACAAAGCAATTCTGGCTGCTGAGCACACGGTTTTCCTCAGAAAACCCGTATAAACCCGGAATTTGGGAGCGAAAGCCACTTGGTTCTTCTAAAACGTGGGGGAATGGAGAAAGATTGCCCTGCAGCTACGTTATTTTACTATATTATGTACAGTCTATGAGCCAAATATTTTGGGTTATTAGATTTGCGAGCTGAATTAAATATGAATTAGCAATGATTGATGATTAATACATCAATGACCAAATCGCTATAATAATTCATCAAATTTTCAGTTTGTACAAACAAATTAGCAAACCATCAGTTCGGCTATAAAATTTTCCAGGATTAAATGGCCCTGCTTCCTGCATAACTCTTCTTTCTGATTTCTAAATTCATAATTTTCCATTCTTTTGATAGCAAGAATGTGCCTTATGAAATATGAATGCACTCTGCACTTACTCGATGATTCATGGCCCGAGAAATTAACCTGAGACTAATTGTTCTTGGCATGTTGCTGTAACAATCTTATTGAATAATTGGGATCATTGTAGCACTATGTCCTGAGTTGGACTTGTTAATTGATCAGAGGTCGAAAATATTATAGAGTTTGTTTGTGTCACAATTCAATGTATCAAGAAAATAATTTTTTTCTACTAATGATACGGTATTGCAACAATTGAGTTAAAACAGTAGAAGATATGAATGTTGTAACAATTATTTTAAGAGAGATTTTAGTACTTCTCCGAAAAGTGTTATTTTTCGTAAACTCATTTTTAGAGAAACCCATTAAGAGTTAGTGAATAACAGTATTGGTAGTGTGGATTTGTTTTCAATTTCCTTTCTCCATAACCCATAGGCCTTAAAAATCACCACTCACTATCCTTACGGTGCTCATACATATACTGATACTGTAATTATAAGATCAAATTTTAAAGGTCTGCTGCATATATTGATGGTACTTTGCGTTTTGTCTTTGGATTTCCTCTTCTCATGGGACTAATAAATGAAATGAACCAAGTTACTTCTGTAGAGTTATGACCTCACTCATTCAACAGGTGGCTAGTTTAGAATTGCGAAGTAACAACTACTTGACTAATCAATATGGAGCACAGATATTCGGCGAGCAGATTGATGAAACAGCATTATCGGAGCAATAAGCAAACATATCATTGAAAAAATAACACAAATTTTCCCAAAATTAAGTTTTTGAATTAGTATGATAGAGCGATTGTCCTTACAATGTACAATTTACAAGTCGGAATCACTTGGCACCAAAATATCTACCATCTCATCTATAAGCAAGCTACAACAGAAGGATGACAAACTTGAATTCATGATCTTCGTTCTCCTCATTAAAAATCGAGTTGGTGCCTAGTTAGGACCCCAACAGCTCAGGTACATGACTGTCCTCAGAGACTCCTCTGATTGCTTGGCTTTGTGTTCTCTCATCACTTTGCTTGAAACCACAGCAGAAGATGAAGGAGAAAGCTTCTTGGACGATTGAGAAACCGACCTGATATTGTTCTTGGCATGTTGGTGTAATGATCTTATGGGGTAGTTCCATCTACAGAACCCTTGATCTTTCATGGCTTCAACTGCTGCAACACTTGCTGCTACAATCCAAGCTCTGCTTGTTGAATTCATCTTGATCTATATATTTTTCAGATAAAACTCTTATCTTTGCTTTTTGTACACTTTCTTGAGAATTGATGTTTTGATGAAGAAAATGGTATGGGGAATTCTTGTTATATAATCAGAGGATGAAGTAAAGGCCAAAGGTACTGGAAATAAAACCAGTGGGCAGTGGCTGTGGCTTTTTTAATTCGCTGGTGGTTTTAGGAGAATCACAAGCCGATGGATTTCCTCGGATGGTTGTTGGTATTGGGTAATATGACTTTAATGTCCTTGTAGGACCGCATGGTGTGATTAATTAAAAGGGCATAAAATGGGGATTTGAGTACATCACGACAAAGAAATTCTGGCAACGCGCACCTGGTTTTCCTTGTTAAAATCCATTTAAGCCCGGAGTATAGGAGCAAAGCAACGCCACCTGGTTTCTTTGAAAACGTGGAAAAGTTACCTTGCTATTAAGTTATTAACTGTAGTTCATTCAAGCACCAAACATTTTGGGCAGATCATCGTGACTCGACGTTATCATTAGCAATTATTTTAAGAGTGATTTTAGTAGTTCTCCGAAAAGTGTTATTTTTCATTAAGAGTAGGTGAAAAACAGTATCGGTAGTCTGCAATCAGCATTTGTTTTCAATTTCCTTTCTCCATAGCCGATAGGCCTTAAAAATCACCCCTTACTAGCCTTGCCATGCTCATACATATACTGATTCTGTAATTATAAGATCAAATTTTAAAGGTCTGCTGCATATATTGACGGTACTTGGCGTTTTGTCTTTGAATTTCCTCTTCTCATGGGACTAATAATTGAAATGAACCAAGTTACTTCTGTAGAGTCATGACTTCTCATTCAACAGGTAGCTAGTTTAGAATTGTGAAGCAACAACTACTTGACTAATCAAATATGGAGTACAGATATTCGGCGAGCAGATTGATGAAACAGAATTATTCGGAGAAATAAGCAAACATATCATTGAAAAAATAACACAAATTTTCTCAAAATTAAGTTTTTGAATTAGTATGATAGAGCGATTGCTCTTACAATGTACAATTTGCAAATCAGAATCACTTGGCACCAAAATATCTACCATCTCATCTATAAGCAAGCTACTACCGAAGAATGACAAACTTGAATTCGTGATCTTCGTTCTCATCATTAAAAATCGAGTTGGTGCCTAGTTAGGACCCCAACTGCTCAAGTAAATGACTGTCCTCAGAGACTCCTCTGATTGCTTGGCTTTGTGTTCTCTGAAACCACGGCAGAAGATGAAGGAGAAAGCTTCTTGGACGATTGAGAAACCGACCTGATATTGTTCTTGGCATGTTGGTGTAATGATCTTATGGGGTAGTTCCATCTACAGAACCCCTGATCTTTCATGGCTTCAACTGCTGCAACACTTGCTGCTACAATCCAAGCTCTGCTCGTTAACCCATCTTGATCTGTATATTCTTCAGATGTTTTTTCCTCCCTTTACTCTTTCCATAAACTCTTAAGAAATCAATGCTTTGATGTAGTAAACGGCACGGAGGTTACTTATTTATAGGAAGGGGTGGTTTTGGTTGAGCACATAGATGAAGTAAAGGCCAAGAGCTTTGGAAATGACAAAACCGCTGGTTGACTGGCTGATGGATATTTTTTTGGTGGGCTGTCGGTCGGGAACAGGATAAAATGACTTTAATGTGCTTGCAAAGCCACTTGCTGAGATTAATTAGAAGGGGGACCAAATGGGGTTTTACACCATCACGACAAAGCAATTCTGGCTGCTGAGCACACGGTTTTCCTTAGAAAACCCGTATAAACCCGAAATTTGGGAGCGAAAGCCACCTGTTCTTCTAAAACGTGGGGAGTGGAGAAAGTTTGCCCTGCAGCTATGTTATTTTGCTATATTATATACAGTGTATGAGCCTAATATTTTGGGTTATTAAATTTGCAAACTGAATTGAATGAGTTAGCAATAATTAATGATTAACACATCGATGACCAAATCGCTATAATAATTCATCAAATTTTCAGTTTGTACAAACAAATTAGCAAAAGATCGGTTCGGCTATAAATTTTCTCAGGATTAAATGGCCCTGCTTCATGCATAACTCTTCTTTCTGTTTTCTAGATTCATAATTTCCCATTCTTTTGATAGCAAGGATGTGCCATATGAATGCACTCTGCACTTACTCGATGATTCATGGCACGAGAAATTAACCCAAGACTAATTGTTCTTGGCATGTTACTGTAACAATCTTATTGAATAATTGGGATCATTTTAGCACTATGTCCTGAGTTGGACTTGTTAATTGATCAGAGGTCGAAAATATTATAGAGTTCGTCTGTGTCACAATTCAATGTATCAAGAAAATAATTTTTTCTACTAATGATACGGTACTGCAACAATTGAGTTAAAACAGTAAAGGATATGAATGTTGTAACAATATACAGCCATTTTCCATAAACTAGACATGAATTTCACCAATATATATCAATATGGCTCCGGATTGCCATCTCATTTGGGTAATCGTGTAAAACTGATGGACTTTCAATGCATACTTCAGTCTTCTTTCTCCTTCCGATCATGACTTGTATCTCTTCATGCCAAAGCTATTCCCGCAAGCACTTGTGCTATAAGTTGTTTATCTGGCAGTTTGGTTCAATATGGACCCCAAGAACTCAAGTAGATGACTTTCCTCATGGACTCTTCTGATTGCTTTGCCTTTTGCTTTGGAACTAAAGCAGAAGATGAAGATGAAAGCTTCTTGGCTTGAGAGACTGATCTGAGATTATTCTTGGCATGTTGGTGTATCAATCTCATGGTGTAGTTCCATCTGCAGAACCCTTGATCCTTCAAGGCCTCTACCGCCGCAATACTTGCTGCTACCATCCAAGCTCTGCTTGTTGAACTCATTTTCTATTAATTTCTTAAACTCTTCGGTATTCTTGCAAATTTAGGACGAGGATAGCAAAGAAGTGATTAATGAATTGGATATTTGTTCTGATGAAAAAATGGCGAGGAGGGTTTCTTTATATATATAGAGGAAGCTGATAAGAATTGGCAAGTGTTGTGTGTTAAGGCCGAAATTATCCACAAAACCAGAGGCTTAAGCCTGCAGTTGGTTTTGGCAGGTGGTTTTAAGGTTGGTGGGACATTTTCTGTCCTTTTGGGATAAGCTGTCCCTGTCACATCAAATAATTGAGGCAAATTTTGGATTTTGAGTATATCTCGTATAAAACAATAAAGATAAGATACACTTGCCAGTAGAATTTTGCTGATGAGCATGTGGTTTTCCATTTCTAAAATCCATTTAAGCATCCGGAATGCGGGAGCTGGGAGTTAAACCACTTGTTTTCTTGAAGACTGCAGCTGAAAGAGCAGCGCCACCGCCTCACTTTTGGCACAGATATAACAAGGGCAATAAGTCATACGTTGAGCTTAACATATAAGAATGTGTCAGCTTGTCAGGAGTTTCTGGTTTTCATACGCTACGAGATTATGTCATGATTATACTTAATCACTTCTTTGATTTTATTAATTTCCCTCCCTTCCGAGAAGGAGAGAACTGCAGTTACCATTACAAGTAATATGTATTTTACATTATTTTTTATTTGAAACGAGGAGACGTCCAACTCCAAGCTGTGACCCATCGGCCTTAATTTTGGATGCACCCGTGTAGTCTTTCGTGCTCTGTTGGCGTTTAGGATAAATTTATTGGGCTTAGCCTATCATCCTAAAGTGTACCATGGACCCTAAATAAGCACAAAACCGATCCTATGAATTAGGCCCATGTGTTTTCGTTATGCAGATTTGGACATTGACAGGTTTATTACATTTAAAGGGTGGCTTTTATTATCATTGTAAAACCGAGTTTTGTGCGAGGTAGAGTGGATTCATTCTTTTTACAGGAGAAAAAGGGAAGAAACGACCTTCTTCAAATATTCTTCAAGCAATCAAGCTATAACTACAACCAGCACCCCCAAGAAGCACCAAGAAGCAGAACGAGCACCCAGTATCTCCTTCAAAGTATTCAAACAGAAACCACACCGCAGAATACCAAAGAAGAAGACCACCAATAAATACAGGGGATTGGGGAGTTTAATAGACCAGCACACTGCACACATTGTGTGTTACCACTCTCAATGGAGCGATTCTTTTAAATCTCGTTAAATACGCTACTTGGATCATCTCCTTTGATTATTTAAATTTTAGGAAAAATCACTGACCAACTCCAATTCACAAATTGGCATTGTTATGGATATGCAGAGCAGACTTGTAAACTGAACACATTCAGTTGTACATTTGGTCTAGAATGAGTAGTACCCAAAACCCTTAAAATATTAATAATTTATGATATGCTTTGATAAAGCATGGGCAGATTGATTAGCCAGAAGCCGGTCCAGTTGCAATTAAGGAGCTGAATGAGATTAATAAGATCGGGAAATTAATAAATAAACGAAGTCAGTAAATCGAGATTCAAAGAAAGGAAAAATTCCATCGTCTGATCAAATATTGATTATCAAATAAGGAAACTTTCATTACTCAAGTGATATTAACAATTTTCTTCTTGATATACATGCGTATGTCTTATTCTATGGAGAAGTACACATCTCTCTAAAGCTCTACCGCAGAAAACCACCACCTCAACTTCAAGTTCTAATGCGTTGGATTTGAAGCTGTTACGTCAAAACATTTTCGACAAAAATCTTGGGAATGAACTGATGATCGTTGAAAGATATTCCGTTAACTCTAGCTTCAAACTCGTGTCAATTAGGACCCCAACAGCTCAAGTACATGACTTTCCTAAGAGACTCTTCAGATTCTTTCATTGTCTCATCTCTCAATTTACTCAAAGCCATCGCAGAAGATGAAGAAAGATTCTTGGCCTGATCCAACCATCGCAGATCGGTCTCGGCATGCTGTTTCAGTGACCTCAAAGGGTAGTTCCACCTAGCGAAGCCTTGATCTTTCAAAGCTTCAACTGCTCCAATACTTGATGCCACAATCCAAGCTTTGCCTTTTGCTCTCATATTGAAAGTAGATATCTGTCTTCTAAGTCCTCTTCTTCTCTTCTTTAGCTTCAAGATTCCTAATAAGATGATTATGCTTTGGAGTCGTAAGTTGTGAGGTTATATAGGGAAGATCCGAGCTCATGGTGCCAGCAGTGATGGATATTGGTTCTGTGAAATCAAGAGGCAAGCTTTGTCCGTTTCTGAGTGATAATAGATGCTCAAAGAAGTGGTTTTATCGGTTTCTGAAGGAAGTAAAATGTTGAAGGGTCCCAGTGTCATACAATTTTGCATTATTATCTCTTACTGCCCCTGGTATGTACAATTTTTCTCATGATTTTTACTCAAAACCAGGGGGCGGGTTCCGCTGAGAGCATTTTTCAGATTGCCATGCAATGGTGTTGCCTTCAACTGTCGCCATGTTGCATCTTGCATGTTGTTCTATGCAACAACTGTAACCTTTTCCAGTGCCGATTATATACAGATGTTGAAAGAAAAACTGCAACGTGGTATTATCTAAGATATATTGTAAGACCTTAAGAATTGCTGGAGAGGAGCTGACGCTGGCAGGTGGATGCACACTGTACAAGAGCTGATTCTGGCTTAAAAGTCTAATGAATTAGTGAGTTCTATAATTCAATCAAGCTTCCCCTAAGTTTGTCGAATTAATTTAATGGTAACAAAATCAAGTATAGGCCGAAGAAGTTACTGATTTTGGTTATTCAATTTTGGATTAATCTGTAAAAATATAGAGAAAATGATGTCTATTTTATCTAACATTCGTTACTGAGACCAATAAGCTCAATGTTATACTGATGAAGTTAATGGGTGTTACCATAAGCTTTTTGCTACTTTCTAAAAGTGTTCGACGAAATTCTTTAGTGAAGACTGTACAGTGGAGAAAAGACTCCAAGAACGTTGTTGGCTTGAGCAACAAGCAATTGGGCCGATTTAATTTTTAATTAAGATTGAGATATTAGCTTTGATCATATATTCGCATTGTGTTTGCTTCTCAGGAAAATCCTGGTTAGAGGATTAGATTTAAGGATGCGGGAAGAAAAATATTTGGCTTATCCTGGGATGATATATGCATTATTGTTCAGTTGGCATGTGCTCTGACTGCTTTATTTTGTGAGCAGCGGGATACTTTCAAACAAGAATGGTTGCATGATTCACTTGTGTGGCGCTTCAACTGGTCGGTACTTGGAAAGACTTCGTATTAACGAGCACTGTTATTTGTAGTTTAATCGGGATAACTCAATTTCCAAGAAAAATAAGCTTCTCATTGGCCCCAAACTCAAGGATTATGAATGTTTGGTAAGTTTAGCCATTCAAAGGAACGCGCTTTGCTGGAATGACTCGGGACATTAGTTACTCAGTTACCTCCTCCTGTTTACATTCATCATGATGATAATTTCTTGTATTAATACAGATGAAGGAACATTTTCAAGGCAATCAAAACCTAATGAACATACTAATCGGGTAGTTTATGTACAGTAAGCTGCTTTCGTGTGCCTTATCAAAGTGCAGCTCCGGATGGCACTCAAAATTTACATAGAAAACTGGGATTAGAGATCAATTAGGACCCCAGCAACTAAGGTACATCACAGTCCTGAGAGACTCCTCAGCTTGTTTAAGCTTTTTATCCTCTTTACCTTTAGCTACTCTGTTACAATATCTAGGATTAGAAGCTTCTGAAAATCTTTTCACTTGCTTAGAAGAACAAGCTGTTGCACAAGAGGAGTCATTGACAGATTTGTTGGCCGAATCACTTTTAGAAGCCTGATCCCTGATGCCTTGCAAGAATTCCATGCTCATGTTCCGAATCAACTCCACTTTCAGAAACCAATTTTAGTGCTTTTCTTCAGGTTTTTAGTGTGTGTTTTTGTTTCAGAGAGAGGGACGAAGATCTTGGTCAGGAGTTTGTGGCACTGTGGTTAACTTGAAACTGCGGTACTCCTATATATAGGGAATGAACAATCAGGAAAAGAATGGTGGTTTTGTCACGTTGATTCCTGCTTTCAGAAAGCACTTTCGGAAAGTAGCTTCCCCGGAGATGAATTTATCCATTGAAAGATCTTATTTATCCACTTGGCAAAATCTATCCCATGTAAGTTTAATACTCTGCTGCCTCTGACCCTGCTCAACTACCATGGAGTTAAACAAGGACAACAAAATAAAAATATAGATCGAGGACATTAATCTAATGGGAGACTGCTAATACTATATTTCGATCAGTGAACACGTATTACAGTCTTTACCAACCTATTTATAGGCAACTACAGCTATAAGCATTAGATGAAATGCAATAATTCTTTAGTGGCATCACCAGTCACATGCAATTTCACCTTAATGTCTCCTCTCTAGTACACCTATGTGGCTAGATTCAGTCAAAAAAATGCAGTAATTCAATATTGAATGACAGAGACATCTTTGCTTTATCCTTCTCAAATATTTTCCTGCAAAGTTTACATTGCAGACCTCAGCTTTCTCTTCCCAAAAATTGAAAAAAATATATTTTTTCCTGTTCCTTGCCATCATTTCTTCTTCATACTTTACAATAAAGAAACAACACTACTTCTAACTTAAGATTACTGCAGATTTAGAAAGATACTTAGCACGTTGCTTCCATAGACATTAGATGACAGGGCACATATCCATGTGAATAGATGGATGCCATGGACACGTTTGCATGAGCTATTCGGATAAGAACGACACATAACCATGCTTGCAACTTGCATTTTCTTTTTCTTTGTTCTCTTTTTGCAGGAGATTGCTGTCAACATTGCCATTGCTGCCACATATAAATTGCCTCACTATATATTCAAAGGCATTTACCCGGCCGTACTGTTACTTTTCAATGAAAAGTAACGTTTTGACTCTTTACATGTGCTCAATATAAGCAACCCCAGTACTCATCAATACATCTCAATTATCGTCCTATCCTTTGAGCAATTTACAGCGGAGCGTTGTGAAATAGACATACCACCTACAAAATTCTGAAATATTCATTCCCTTGTAAATGTGATATTGTATTGTGTGTCAACTTTCCCTTAGCAGATATGGTCAACGGTGATCTTCGGTGCAGTGGGACTAGAGAAAATTATCCTAAGAAATTTACTTGTTTTTTCCACTCTAGAGTTAACTTTGCAGGGCTTATGTTTGGATGGTTGGGGCTCATAGTCATAGGCAAAGGTGCCTAAAGTTATGAACCGATTTCTCCGGTTTTAAATGCAAAATTTGGAATAATTGTCACTAAATTAGCCAGACTTCTCAAATTTCGAAAGTTAAAAATACACAAAGAAAGGAATGACGAGAGAACACAAGAGTTTAGAGAGTATTTTGTATAAAATGTTTGGATATTTTAGTTAAACAAGACATTCTCTTATAGTTAAACACATATATAATGAATGACTGAAATAAAATTTTTAAAATCTCATCATACGGCTTAGAATAAATGTAATTCTTAAAATCATAAGTTTTACCTAATATATTTAACAATTATAGTGTTTTATTTAACATATTTGATAGTTAAATAGTTTCACCTAATATAATTGACAATCAAGATATTTCACCAAACATTATTAATAATTGAGATATTTCACCTAACATTATTAATAATTGGAGTGCTTTATCTAATATTATTGATAATCTTCCACAATGTTAAAATATAATATTATTTAATTAATGTAATATTCTAGAAAGGTATTTAGAAGAAAACGACCTTTATGTTGAACCAATCAAGCTCATGAACATGAGAAAAACGCCAAGGTCTGACACTAATGTAACAAGACATGATGGACTACTGTTTCTATAATAACCCGCAAGGTTCCTCACTCTAGTTTGTCAGCCATTTGCATTGGAGCAATTGTGATTCTGGCATATAATGAAGCAAAAAACAAACATTAGAAGAAGAAACCTATTTGGATATGTCCTTTTGTTTTAATTCTAAGTGTTATTTATTTCTACCAAAATGATGCTATATATTATCAACTTTACCTGATGTTCTACACCATTGAATAATTGTATCTGCGCGTTATATTTATTGTATAATATGCTCCTGTTCTGTTCATGCCTATTTAGAACATATTGATGATTTGGCCTTTATTTGATGGCTGGTTTATTCGATAGTGTGCTCTGAAGATGCAAACTACTGTTTCTGAATAGATTATTAAGTACTGGTTCTGGTTGTTTGGAAGCTAACCTGGTAATAAACGAAGGAAGATATGGAGAATCCCATGTATTGTCACTCCGGATACCCTGTTGAACAGAGTATTGCAGGTCTCTTGAGAATTAGAAGGGTGGGTTCATTATTACTCTTACGGCACCGTTTTGGGAAAACATTGGCCTATCTGTAGGCCGTAGCTTTCCCTTCCAAGTAACCTTAGCCACAAAACAAGCAAGATGTAACAAATCAGAAATCACCATCTCCAGAAAACTACGTGTCCAAAACTTGGCTTCTTCTCATGAAAATCACAAAAATCAACATTTGATTCACTTGGATAAGCCTAGGCTACTTTCTTGGCCTTACTTTCTCTCACTTTCCCGAGAAAAAATAAATAAATAACCAAGAAACAAAATCAAAGGCAAACCCCTTTACAGTAAGATACAGAAACACACACACATATATATATATATATATATGCATACATAAAACTACAATGGCGTCTGTTACTTCAGTGGCGTTTACAGCAATCGGTCAACCAACTTCTGAGAGGAAAGTAAATGTTCCGTCGACTCGTCATTTCGCTTCTAATTTTGAAAGTTTACGTTTCCGTACGAGTGTATTGTGTCATTGTGTCTGCGTTAGAGCTTCCTGTTTACCTTCTCGGATGGTTATTCAATGCATGTCTACTGTTAGTGGTGAGCTTTCACTTCCTTTTCCTTTTTAATTTGAAATTGATTTCAATTTTATGTTTGTTAGGACTGAATGAAGGTATACAAATTTGTTCTGTTTTTTATTGTTTGTTAAATTTAACTTGAAATTCTATATTGTTTATCTCTTAATCAGAAAAGGCAAGGAATCTTGATTATAGTTTACTTGTTTTTGCAATGCTGGAGCATAGTACTGCATAAATTTTACTTTTAAGCGGGTTGCTGTTACCTGTTTGTTCCTGTTGAAAGTAATTAATGAAATTAAAGATGCATATGAGTTAACAGCTCCTTGCCTTTACCCCCTTAGTATGCATCTTATTGTTCCATAATATTGCTGAGAAAAATTCTGCAAACAATAAAAATCTGGAATCTAGTGGTGGATTGTGTAGTTTAGTGGTGCAAATAAATGGAGGTTTTATCAAACTGAATGAGCTCGGCTTTGCTTATTTCCAGGCCTGTTTACTTATCAAGGTCAAACTTGAAAACTATAAAATTCAGCTTTGTCATTTGATAAAAGTATTATTTTATATGCTACATGTAATTTGTCAATATATAAATAAATTTTAGATTTCATTGATTTGGGCTTGATTTTTAGATCAAATTCAAGGCTCATGCTTGAATTTCTTTCTTCTTTAAACCTGGGCTTGATAAACCAAATGTTTGGCTTAATTTGGATCCTTATCACCCCTAGTTGTGGTTGGCATGGTAGGGAAGTTTTGAATATGGCCCGACCATTTTAGTAAGAATATATGGAATCATTTTCTTTTTGTCGTAGTTTGTAATATTTTACTGCAATTCTCGTATTATGTTTTCCGTCAATTAAAGCATTTTAACTGAGGCAAATGATACTGAATTGAACAATAATCAGTTGCTGCACCATAGCTCAAGTTATTCAAGTACTGTTTTAGATTTGAAGTACATTTTGTCTCAGTTTGATTGAATTTATGTTATTCAGTGCTAATTTTTTGACTTCCAATCTTATATTTTGGTCCTGATTTATTTTTTTTTACATGATCTTCAGATGTACCGCCCACTGTGGCTGAGACAAAGTCGAATTTTCTAAAGGCATATAAGAGACCAATCCCCAGCATCTACAACACTGTTCTACAGGAATTGATTGTTCTGCAACATTTGATGAGGTATAAAAGAACATACCGTTATGATCCTGTGTTTGCCCTTGGTTTTGTCACTGTATATGATCGACTCATGGAAGGCTACCCAAGTGATGAGGATCGAGAGGCCATCTTCCATGCATATGTAAAGGCACTGGAGGAGAACCCAGAGCAGTACAGGTTTGTCTACTGGGACTCCTGTCTTTTTTAGGAACTCTTTTGAATTCTTTTTCTATATTATTTGAAATTCTCCTTGACACCGTCTGAGTTTTGTTGAAAATCAAGGAAAAATGACTGAATTCTTAGTAATAGATGAATTATATGAACTATGTATTACAACTGAAAAAGTTTCAGCGGAAGAGAAAAAGGCTAAGCAAAGTTGGTCTTGCTTGAGAATCTCGGTTAGATCCTTAGGAAAATTGGAGATGTGCATACTAAAATTCTTACAATGTTAATTTCATATTCTTAAATCTTCAGAAGATTCAATTCGGAAATTGCTAAATTAAAAGTGTTTCTTGTTCGTCAAGGACATTAGTATTACATTGAATTGAATATTTGCAAATACATACATACATATATATATATATATATACATATAAATAACTGTATTTTATAACTATAGAATTGATGCACAAAAGCTAGAGGAATGGGCTCGGACACAGACAGCCAGTTCATTAGTTGAGTTCTCATCTAGAGAAGGAGAAGTTGAGGAGATATTAAAGGACATTGCAGAAAGAGCGGGGGGCAATAGGAGTTTCAGCTACAGCCGTTTCTTTGCAGTTGGACTGTTTCGCCTTCTTGAGCTGGCTAATGCAACTGAACCCACAGTGTTAGAGAAGGTTAGACCTACTCTTTCTATGATAACATTGCGACGTCTGTTGTACCTGGTGAAGATTCATTTAGTTTATAAATGTTCAATTAGTAATTGCATGACCCTGCCTGACTGTAGTATTAACAGGTTGTACCAAATTGTCTCTGGAATGGATGAGTAGGTTCAAACAGATATAAGCCCCTGAAGTTCTGACGAAAGATATCTTGCAAAACACTCTTTCAATTGGTTAAATATTTGTCAACTTGATAACTTATCCAAAGGAAAATGCATTTCTTTTCTTGAATTTCCTTTAAAAAATTGAATTGTTTTGACTGATGTTTTGAGCCTATCTTGTGGTTGCTATGCAACAGCTTTGTGCAGCCTTAAATGTTAACAAAAGAAGTGTGGATCGGGACTTAGATGTATATCGCAATTTGCTATCCAAGCTGCTCCAAGCTAAAGAGTTGCTGAAGGAGTATGTGGATAGGTAAAAAGACAAATCCTCCACTCCTGGTTCAGTTCTTCTTTTCTAATGTCTAGCATGGTATTCTGTTTTATTTGACTATTGTTCGACATACGACATATTAATGCGATAATTGTGCGTCTTTTCTAAGTGAAGTTATCAAACTGTAAAATATTTATAAAAAAAAAAAGAAATTAAAAAAAAAAATCAAACTATAAACCTATGCAATTTATTACTTGTGTTCCTAGTTGCCACATTTGCTACAAATTCATAAGTGGTTCGTCAAATTTTATATCAATTTAATCTACTGGATCTTAAACCTGATCAAATTGGAACTTTCTGTGCCTCCTGCATACAATTCATTAATTTATGCTCATGAACTTTGTGGCATTCATCTACTGCTTTCTATTAATTCCATCTTTCATGCTGAACTGTTTCTTAAAATGCTCTGGGCTTTCAGGGAAAAGAAAAAGAGAGAAGAAAGGGCAGAATCACAAATAGCTAATGAAGCTATTACAAAATGTGTGGGAGAATTCCGATATGTTCGTCACTAATTTAACTTGCAAAGCAATCCTGCAATGCTAATCATCTCTTGCGAAGCTTCAATCTTGTTTTTGTTTGTTTTGAGGCAAAGTTGGAGCCTCCGTGGTTCAGGCACCATGTTTTAAGCTTGCGGGCTTGCTTATTTTAGTGTACTGTTTTCAATATGATGATTAACATACATCCAGTCTATACCATGCGCAAGTTTCGTTTGCTTTTGCCAAAAAAATGTATTTTTCTGTTCATAAATTCTATCTCAAGATGCATAGAAATCTGCATTACCCATTATTAAGCCTTGTAGTGTTATTGATATGTTGGATGAGATACCTCCAGTCTTTACCATGCTTATTTGCACAATTATTTTGCTTTTGCCAAATCTCTCTCTCAGCTACCCTGTGCAACCTCAGCCTTGCATTATTATTAATCCAGTAGAACGGGGAACTTGAACGCATGTTTTTCTTCTCTCATAATCATAATTTTCCCATTTAAAGGTGGAAAAAGAAAAGAAAAATTCCTGCCTTCAGACGTCATCACCCTTTCGTTAAGTCAAGAATTCTGTCAGCAGCAAGATAATGGCGAACATTCATTTGTATTCTTTAATTATTGCTATTCAATTATGTAACTGAATCTGAGCATCCATTGTCGAGATATCATAAAACATAGGAAAAAACCAGAATAAGCGTTCGGCTTTCTTTGCATTTCCCTCATATGGCCAATTAAATTGCCACCATCGTGCTTTAACTAATGACCACCAATGATAATTGGGACAGCATTTAAATTGGTGTCCAGAGTCAATTAATGTTGAATCTCCGAGGCCAAAACATAAATAGCGAATGCAAATGAGATATGCAAGGACTTCTAACTAATATGAGAAATATCAACCTCCTCAGGGATCCTGAATGTTTCTGCGGCTCCGAATTTCCTTTGCTCCTCCTCCACTCCCACAGAGTCTTCTTCATCACTAAAATGTTCCTCGCTGTCATGTTGGCTTGGCAGTGATGATGGATGTTGCACACTTTTAGACCGACAGTCATGGGTGGCAAGCATGTTCACTTGGCCATGGTGAGAGATTTCAACCACAACAGTATCATCATCTGCTGGCAGCGGTTGCTTCCACGGTTCTCCATCAATTCTCATGAATGTATGATCAGCAGCTCCTTTGTGAAATTCAAAGAGAATTCGATTTGCCTGATTCCAAAGAAACCAAAAAATAAGAAAGGTACTTCATGAAACCAATTTACACTAACTAAAATAGCTTACAATATCACTCAATAATAGTGTTGTGAAAGCATGACATTATTTTAAAGTACTTAGTTGTTCTGCAGTCATGCATTTCTATATTTCTTTTGTGCACGACTTGAGTCTGAAATATGAAGTAAAACTATGATAAGATGGTATCTTAAAACAAGACTTTCACCTGAGCAAGACGAGTCCCATGTCCATTTGGAGCAAACAGAACAAGCCCATGCCAAGCATCTCTAAATCCAACCACCTCTAGAAGATGATCATCAACATATGGCAGAGTGAAGTCTTTCTGTATGTCAATTAAGAAAGGTATGCATCAAGTTTGAGTGAACAAAAGCAATTTGCAATTTGCATCAAGACTCGTCAACTCTAAAACAGATAAACTAGTGACATATATGGAACCTACACCATGAACTCTCCTGCTGTTTGGCTTTCCCCAAGGATTCAACCCACCAGAAAAGCTGGGCAAGTTAAGACATACAATTGACCTGATGCTGTTTACAGAAGAAATAGAAGTCAATTAAATGTAATTGAATCACTTTTTCTTTTCTTTTTTCTGGAGTTATATGATTGGAAAAGAAAAACACAGCATAGCAATTTAGCAGATAAAACCATAATAATTAATAGACAATATACAAGTAATCTTCAGAAGCAGTAGAAACAGAATGCAGGATTGAGAAACACACTTTCTACAAGTAGAGCAGAACCAAAGTGAAATATAGAGGGATTCCACAAATTGGCAATAAACAGAAGCTGAATATTAACGCAGTGCTTTAAATGTCAAATGCATGCCAGTATGAAAGTTATTCATGAGAAGAATTGGTTTGCTGAACTAGTAAAAGCGTCAACTCTAGATGGTCTTTCTCTTAATGCTCAAGCACAGATTAAAGTAGAAATTGTCACTTGCAAGTAAATTTTTAACTTGACATATCAATTATGGAATGGTTTCCCACCCATGCAAAATCACAAATCAAATTTCTATTTTTGAAAAGAGAAAAAAGATGAATTCACAAGGAGAAATGTGGGCAAAATCATAGTTTACATTTGTTGTTAAGTGTCCTTTTCATTTTAAATTTCATATATAACCATCATTTAGAGAAAATTTCTATTTTGCATGATTGGCTAAGCAAATTTACATAATGCAAAGATGAAATTTTTATCCTTTAAGACACCAAGAAGTAGTTTTAGACCCGCTGAAGCACTGATGAATTACCTGGGAGGTATTTCAAGATCTTGCCATTGACCATGATTCTTCATGACCTTCACCTTTGCAAGATGAGCTATGTTCCTGTAACAAAGATCATTTCCATTACAATTTAACCAGAAAATCAAGACCTGTTTCATAAGATCCAGTCAAATTTATACACTATGGGAACAATGCATTCCTCTAATAGGATTGAAATTCAAGCTTTAGACAGCCAATGGATGTGTTAAATGGACGTGTTAAATGAATAAGAAGATGCATGGTACAGTAGCAGAAAGAAAAATATAATATATGTGTATATATGAATCTGATTCTTCTGGATACAAATTTTCATTAATTTTCTCTTTGTTTTCTTACTTTTCACATTTTTATACACTATTGAGAAGTTTATTACAGAAAAGCAGCCAAACAAAGGAACAAAATAATGGAATTACTTCCAAAGCAAGCAAAATGTTTAAGCAGTGACTTAAGGTAGAAAGAACCTGATGTTATTAAGTGAAATTATAATTAAATGAAAAAAGAAACTAATAATACTCATCAAAACTATATAAACAAAGACATGATATCATATGATGATTACAACAGAATTACACATTACAACAATAACACACGTACAATTCGGAAAATTATAACTGCAAGAGCCTTTTAGTTATTAATTCATAGTAATACCCATTCATGAAGAACAAAAAGAAACCCACAGAAATTAACCGTATCATGCATTTCAACGGTTACATCCTCTAAATGATATCATCATAAAAGATTTCTAACTTCAGTAGCTCATATTGCAACCACAAACAATATAGAAATGTTCATTAAAAAGGAAAAGGGTAAGCCAGTGCATCTTTTAACAGTCCAGAACACTCACTTAGAAGAAGGATGCATAAGAGAAGCACAAAACCATCCTTGAGTACAACCAAGCTTCGCATACGTACTCTGATTGATTTTAAAAGATATGGAAAAACAGGATAAAAACAACATTTAGCATTTCTTTCTAAAAAGAAATTGCATGATATAAATAAGCAAGAATCTGGTAAATAAAAGGGAAAAACCAAATGATGTAACAAACAAATCCAAACCATTGAACATTTCCAAATTTAAGGTCAAGATATGTTACGTTACACCAAAAACTACACTCAGTACCAATTCATTTAAAACAAAAATCATGTACTGCAGCGGAGAAAGGTTATACATCCATTTTTCTGCAAATACTTAAAATCTTTTCTTTGAAGATCAAAGACATAAGAACAAGCTAACACAATACCATCATGCATTAGAACCACCCAAAGGTAGCATACTCCACAAATTATCAAGAGACTATTTAAAAAAAACATACTCCATCTCCAGAAGAAAAATTAAGGGGAAAAGAAAATTCATAACTGATTTGACATGTTGAATTTCATTGTTTCAATGTTACACTTACATTGCACGTTGTACTATAACAACCAAAAATGGAAAACATGCATATGGATATGCAGGCAGTAATAGCTTATGAGATTATAATCCTCTAATTGGCGTTCCATATAATTAGCCAGATCATAATGGATATCTGCTTCAGAAAATACCCTCAAATATATTTCAACAATTGCCACATATTTTCACATCTCCAAGTTTTGCTTCCATATATGCCATCCATCATAAGTGTTGTCAAATCTATCTAGATAATCCCTAGACAACTTATCACTCATCCAGTTATTACCCTCCAGTCATCAACTAAAGTTATATCTATTTAAGAAAGGCCAGAGTAGTCTAGGTGTAACATCTCCATGAATAGCAGTCAGCCAACAGAGACCAATGCTTGACATTTTACTCTCAGAGCTTAAAGAGAGCAACTCTATCTCAATTCAATCATAAAAACTCCATGTAGTAATGTACTTGGAAAACGATGAAAAAGATGATAATCATTCTAATGTCCGTGAATAATTAAAACAAAATAGAGAATGCAACAATACCTGATTAACTAACTGATTTTTGAATTTTTCAGGATGCAACTTTCGTTCAGAATGAAATGCATATGATATTTGAGCATCCATTCCTGTATACAACAGAAAATATACTAGTAGTTCACATCTCAGCAAATTCATTGAAATGAAACCAGATAGACGCGAGCCAAAAGCCAGCAAAATCTTTCTAGATCTAAGAACAAAACATTCTTATAAAAGATAAAACCAACAAAGCTATAAATATAAATTAAGAAATTATACATCCCAATTCCTCATTTTCAGTTGTCAGATACTAGATTTTCAAAAAATTTCAACTTAAATAAAGGAACTTAACAAGCGTTTCAATAGAAATTTTGAATCAATGCACACAACAGAATTTTAGATTTCCTTTATTGCTCTAATCCGTATACATTTTGTGCAGAACTAATAATATCTGGACTCCGTATACATTCAGTATATCCTCCACCTATCATGTATAACTTTGGTAAATTTGATTAAGTGTCAAGTCAAAAGTAGATGAGACAACTTCTTAACCAAAATGAAAAAACCACATAAATCTATAAGATAAAATTTCATCTTATGATTTAGAAAGGATTGCCAATTGCAATGTTTGAAAGGTATACATAATTAGAAGAAAAAAATATCAAAACTTGACCAGAATAAATAGATCTGTGAGCTAGTAGTTTGAATACTTGTGTAAGATATACTTACCCATACTGAAGTAATTCCAGAATCCCCCACGAAATGTGTGGTGACCCTCCTGAGATGCAGTCAAACATTTGTTTGTAAAATGAAAATGCAGGATGTGCTTAAAAGAGAACTTTAATGCATGGCAGATTTCAATGAAGTATTTCTACTCAAGGGTATTAATCAAATAAATTAGATATTGATATATTCACTTATTGCATCTTCAGCTGAGAATGTTGCACACAATTAATACATAGAAGTCAATAATGAGGTTCTCAGTAGAATTCATCCTATTTCATCATGAAAGCTCAATATTTATCAGTCAAATTAGAAATCGGGCCTTTGGTTCATTGTAGTTTAAGGTCTTGCATTTCAATTTCTGTGGTTCCATAGTCTCTTTGAAAAAAATACATAATAGTCTCTTTGAAGAAAATACATAATCCCTTCAAAGAAACCAACCTGACTAACAGCACTGACTCTTAAGAAATGCACAACTCCATGAGCACAGTCAAAATTTGCCGAATGCTAATGAAATCTCTAGTGATGATGCAGCATGAAAACTTGTTTCTATCTCAAAATTAGCTAAGATAGATGCATCACAGTTATCATATTTCCACAAGAAATTCACTGATAAATCAAATCTACCTATAAAATTGTTTTAGTAACCCTGATTATCATATAATAATACTTTTTTTCTTAAAACTTTTTGATAGGAAATGAAACATTGAATTATATTAATACCAGCTTGTTCACCTTTTTGTAAACCCCATATAAGAATATGGATTCTGGATTTATTCTAGCCCTCTTCATCGTAGCCTCTTAAAAGGTTAGGCCAGACAATGGGAGAAGCAATTGAATAACACTCAACCTACTAATACATTTGCATGATAGCCTTTGTTTTGTTTCCCTCTGTAACAAAAATATAAAAGCTAAACGGGAGAAGGGGTGTCTTTTGCTGAAGAATTATAACACATAATGACTTTGAATAAATCACGGAGACAATTAGCAGTAGTCACAAATAATTGTGAAAAAATTTCATGAGAAGACATTCAAAAAGATGATCATGAAATATTAAAAGGGAACAAAACTACAAATATTTTGCTTAATATGGTCCTGGGTGTTAAATACAACACTGGGGAGTCATTATAAGTTCAACACTAGGGAGTCATTATAAGTTAACAGAGTTCAACATAGGAGCCTGTCTTACCCTGTTCAGCTCGTCTGTTGCGGAGACACGATGAAATGCATGTAAAGAATGTGGTAACTCGAGAGGTGCAATAGGCTCACAAGACCCTTCTTTTGGAGCCCTCATCCTCATGAGAAGATGCCAACTAAAATAAATAAATCAACCAATATAACTAACTAAATTAGATTAAAAAGAAAAAGAAGAATAAAAAACTATTGATCAAACATTGTGTAAATTACCTTGTAAAATCATATATTATGAGACCAAACTGCACAACAGTATATATTGTAGTAATAAATTTTACATGTGAAATAAGTGATATAGATATGCAGTGATACTATTCAGAAGTCACAATACAAAACCAATAGAGATCATCAAAATAACAACATTAGATTGGAATATGATGAATCTGGAGAGGGGAGCACATAGTTTTGCATCATGATTGGCTGAAGATTTCTAAGCCAAAAGAGGCATTTCTTCAAAGTAAAATGAATGCCCTTGCTCTAAGAAACATCAGTTGACACCCATAAGCACCAGCTTAATTCATTTCATTTTCTACTGGCAATATTTTGGTAGAAAACGTCATAGTTAATAACCAATACTTCTTAAAACTTAAAATAAGTATCCATGAAGATGACAAAGAATAAATCATTAAAAATATATATAAGAATCTAACTGCATCGTCTAAGCAGCACATCCTTGCATGTATGTCAATTTCTTTAAGAACATGTACGTACACACACGTACAGAGAGAGAGAGAGAGATCATGTCAATGCCATTACTTGTCAATTTTCATTTCCTTTGCTTTCATTACTTGACCCAGGAATTGCTCCACAGAGTTACGATCAGTCCCAGGATTCTTCTTACCCTATAAATTAATAAATTGAATGTTAATAGTACCCAACTTCAAATTGTCTCTATGCAAGAGTGCAACTAGATTGGTATTCATAAATCAAACTGCTTGCAGATATTCATTGCAGACTGAAATAAAGAAAAATCTAGTAGCACACACAATTAAATGCATAGAGACATTACATACATGAAAAACATGAGGTTTCAAATATAGCACATAAGGTTAAGCAAAATAAGTTGAATCAAAATTAAAAAATAAAATATCTTTGGTTTGGAGAAGACAACAAGAAATTAAAGAAATGTTCCCAAAATCTCCAGAATCATCATCTGTACTGTCTGGAATTTGCTTGATTAATAAAATCACTGATGTGATAAACAATTCCTAAAAGATACTGAATTATGAAATAGGTAGATAATAAGAAAAAAAAATACAAAAGAAAAAGCTTTCATGTAAGATAATTGAAATGAAAATTACTTGTTCCTGCCTAACTCACAACATATTGTGATTGAAAAATGAAGATCACTCAGTCTGACAGGTAGTAAAGCCATAAGACAAGTAATGAAAGAGACAAGCAAGTACTCACCCAACCAAACGCAAAAGGGAGGTTGTTTCCAGTTCCCAAGGGCATTGTAGCAATTGGCGGAGGATGAAATAATTTGAGATCACAAACAACTCCAAGGAGCCAACCAGCTGTTCCATCACCACCTGCAACCTAAAACGCTAACTAACATTTCAGATTCATTAATTTATACTTCCATATATGATCTTTGCAATTAATGACGAGAGAAACAGATAACTGGTATAGAGAAAAGATACTCTATTGAATCATTAATTCTACAAAATCATTTCTTAACTCACAATTATTCTTAATCTCTCCTGAAGTTTTACAGCAAATTCATCTCCATTAGCTTTGAGCTTTTCTAAATTTAGATAAACTCTTCGCAGCGCATTATCAGGAGCTTCTTCCCCCAAATCAAACACCTGAAAATGACCAAAACAGAACCTTAAATATCTACAGCTATACTATTTCAATAAGATGAATCATCAATTTAAACAAACCAGAAATACCTGATTTTTATTCAGAAGAGAACGATACGTAACGAGAAGCTCTCCGCCGAGTTGACCACCGCTTCTGGAGTTGATAAACACTAGAACAGGACACTTAGGCACTTCATGAACAGTAACAAACTCCGATTCAGGTACCAATATATAATCAGGAATGTAGAATTCCTTCAAGAAATTCAATTGCGACTGAGATTCTTCCATACTCGCACTTAACTGCACCACACAAAATTCATTTAATACCACCATCATATTTACATTTAGATCATAAAAATTGAAGCTCAAGAGGTAAAAAGATTACCGGAAAATTTAAATTTCTCGGAAAATTCAAATTTCTCAGAAAATTCAAATGTCAAAGAGACCTGATAGTCGTTTGTTGTGCTCGGTTCGTTATTTTGGATCTCAAAATAAATAATTCTTAATTGCGTTTAAGTAGGAGTAGGAGATGTAGAAGGGAGGGTCAGTTGACCGACTGGTTCTTTAGTAAATACTTACATACAATACATAGCAAGTTAGCAACGTGAATCTCATGAACGTGGCATTATAAGTGGGAAAATAGGAGGTATCTTCCTCTGATTCATTATGGGGTGGAGAGGTGGGGACTAGGGATCTCCTGTTTCTAATGATCTGTTGCACACCATTAGAGGAGATATTTTAAGCTGACGTCAGATTCCACTTGGCAGATAATGGTGGGTCCGTCCATGTAGGCAACGGATTAGGACGATTAACAACTAAAATGACTCTTCTATTATCTTAACGAAGCACTGACATCAATTGTTTGATACTAAGTACACTCGAACAAATTACTAAGTACATCCAAATAAATAAAACCATGGGCGTACTTGGAAAGACTGACATAAATCTAGATCAAAGAAAACTTGCGGCGGTTGCAAATGTGGTGTACTGAGTCTGATTGAAATTGAAGGATTTTGATTCTTCTACGAGAGAGCGTTTAGAAAATATAACCTCACCTGAATCCAACGAAAGCACCAGAATCTTCTTGGTTTCAGCCGACGTTTCTTCTGCGAATTCGGAGGAGTAAGATCAAGAACCTCTATTGTGTGTGGTAGAGACATCTTTGGAAATCAGAGAAAGAGAGGATGCAAATTTAGAAGAATTTTATTTATGTGTATATTATCGAACTTGAAAAAGATTGAATTTATAGGCTCTCTTAAATTTTCTTTACAATTTATTAATATATATATATATTTATATATATTAATAATTTAAAATTTTTATCCTATTTTATTTTTTATCAATTTATAAAATTCAATAAAATATTAATTTAAGTTTGAGATTACTTATAAATCCTTAATTTGTGTAGTGGTAGTAGAGTTACTGTTGTTAAATCTGTAAGAATTTAATTTGTACGAATAAAATTTATATTTCTTTTAGTAATATTTTGAGAAGAAGTTCAAAAAGGGCAAAAGCAAAATGTGAGGAAAATTAATATAAATAAATAAATAAAAAGATTTCACAATCTAGTGAACAATTATAACTAAGGTTGTATAACGGTTCTGATTCGATTTAAAATTGTTAAAAAATAAAATTAGAATCGATTTTTTTAGAATAGGTTTCGATTACAAAAAAATTAAAAACTAATTTTTTTACAGTAAGTTTTAATTTTAAAAATTGTGCAACTGGAACTAAATTGAAGAACTGATTTGATTTTTTTTTTTTTTTTATAAAAAATTATTTTTCAAGTTAAAGGAATTGAATTTCACCTCATATTTAAATTAATCATTGAACTACATATATAAAGTTACACAATTTATTAAAGAGGGTAGTGTTTATTCATTCGTTAAGTTAAATAAAAAAATTAATCAAAGTGTTTATAATATTTAATTTAATTTAATTGATCATGATGTGTATATATTTATTTTAAAATTATCAAAAAAGTTAACAATTATAATAAATATATATAGTATAATATTATTAGATATATAATTGTACTATTATAAAAAAATAAATAAATTTCTCTTTTTAGTGATATATAATATTAGTTTAAATAATAATACAATATTTTTTTAATAATTTATCGTATATCAATTTTTTTAATAATTTTTTTCTCTTCACCTTTGTTTACTTAATTTTTTTTTTCATATATACAATACTTTTATAATTTAATTTTATTGATTTGATTCTTTTAAGAATTTTTCATATGAAGTTAAAAATTGGAGAAATTAAGAGTTCATCCAGTATTATTTTTAAACTGGTGTTTTATAAAATTAAAATGAAAATAGTATTTTTTAGTTATTATATTTCGGATATAAGAACGTGTTCGGTATCATATTATGAAAATTGTATTATAAAACTGAGAGAGTTTAATTTAAGTGAGAGGAATATTTTATAATATATTTTGTGATTTATTTTGTAAAATAATAAAAAAAAAAGTTTTGAACCATTTTATAATTTTAAGTTATAAATATATAATTTGTATTTTTTATTTTATGAATTTAATTTTAACAAAATAATAAAGTACATGTTTTACATATGAATTTAATAAATAAAAATGGAAACAATAGCAAAAATTATATCGGATGGACTCTAATACAATTAATAAATATGACACCCTATTTTTGAATCGAAACTAAATTAAAACAAAAAAAATAATATTCTGTTAAATATAATAGATTTCAATTTTAAAATTTAAGAATCGAATTATTTAGAATAGGTTTCGATCTTGAGTAAAATTGAAATCGATTTTGCACACCTTAATTATAACTTTTTTTATCATCTTTATTATAGTCTTATGTTTTGATTTTGCACTCATTAATTATAATATTTTTTGTCATATTTATTATAATTATGTTTTATGGAATCCGTTTGCGGTTGAATTCATTAACACTAGAATTAGGATTTTTTCTTTGTCTTTTCTATATTTAACTTTTATCAAATATTGACATGAATTATAATTAATAAATAATAGTTGAAATTGTATTATAGTATTTTTAATTGTATTAGAAGATTTAAAATTAGTTTATAAATTTTATTAAAATATAAATTTTATTTTTATTTTAAATTATATCAGTTGTTAATACGTATTTAAAAGCCAAAATTAGAAAATACCCAGAGACAACCTGATCCTAACGCTAGATGTACCATATGGTTGCTCATTCTTTTATGTTTTCATAATAAATACCATTTGTCTAAAGTGGACTAATAATGTCATGATTGACTTGCCGGCTAACATTTCTTTATCGGCAAATATATGCAATGCTGACCTGAATTGAGGTATTGCGACATTTTTGTTTGTAAGGTATGTTCATAACATCGACGAAACCCACATAAAAGAATCTGTTTCCACAGAAGTTGATATCCGTAATTGCTCCGAGTTTTTGGGTTCATGAAGTATGTTGGAGCTGTTACTAAATACTTTCTGAGAAAATTTAACAACAATATTTGGATAATTGATAGATTTGAGTCAGGTGATATTCTCAAATCTGTATAGAACAGTTTGTCACTTGAATCAAATTTGTAAACCAGCTGTTTTAGAAGAAGAAATCTTAGCGGTGATGAAGTAAATTGTTGCTTAAATATCTTACTTGCTGTAGCCCGACAGATTCAGCTCACCGTTAATTGGATATTGAATTCAACCCTTGCTTGGTCAATTAAGGCATTGAAGAATTCCAATTTGCCTCGACCAAATACTAAGCCGATCTCAATCAGACCTTCACCATCTCTACATTCATTGAGTGAAAAAGCTCCATAAGCACCAGTCTCATACACATGTAATTTTGGTGACCCTGCAACCGAAACTAAATGTCCCGGCACTTCGATAGTTTCTATCAAATCTGTTATCCACTTTTCTGCCCCTACTTATGGTCCTTTCTCCAATTTGTGAATTGCTTTCCTAATAGCTTTATAAGCAACGACAATCCCATTTTCTCCCATTAGCTTCGTTTAGCTGATGCGAAAAAAAATGTTAGGCAATTGCCAAAATATGCTGTTGGTACTGGTAATTCGGAAAAGCGTCCTCTGCAGTCTGCTACGGTAACGAAGTGGTAAAGCGAATCATCGTTTAAGTGACCACTAGTTTCACTCTCTCGTAACTTCATCAAATTAACCCACCTGAAAGCACACGTTACCGCATATGTTGATCCGTGCATTGGCCCCAGTTCGTTATTGTCGCTGTTTTCAGTTGTGACCATCTCTTTCAGCTTCTCAATTTGGTCACGGTTCAGCACCAGTGTGACCCGGACGTTGTCTCGAAGAACAGGATCAGCTCCGTTAGAGACCGAATTCTTCTTAAAACTCCACCAATCATTCAAGAAAATAGAAGAGTCTATCTGGGTCCTTGATCACATCCTTGTTATGGAAAGGCAGCGAAAGAGAAGTCAAATCTCCACCTCCTGATTTATAAATGGACGCCCAAGATTTCATGAAATGGTTGAAACTCCTTCCATCACTTGACGCATGGTTGAACGTGATACCGATGGAAGTTCCCGAGTTCGGAAATACAGTGAATTGCACGGCCATAATAGGCACTACGTGTGTATTATCTGACGATAAGCTTGCCATAGGCAAATTTTGGAGTAGAGACTGAAACGATCTATTGTCTCGGGCATGGTTAGCTATAAGATTGTTGAAATCAACGCCCGATTCAGCGACGGTGACCGGAATGGAGTCCTCTTCTTTGTAAAGAATGTATGGCTTGTTGAGTGACGGGTGGCACGTAAGACCCCAGCAAAAGGAAAGAAATGACTGAGTAACGGAAAGAGAATGTTTAAGATTGGGAAATATATTTTGCGTGAAATCAATAGTAGGGTACGGAAATTCGTAGAAGAAGATGCGTTGCATGGGTCCAGAAAAAAGCCATGCCATGTCGAAGAAGGTGAGAAGAATAGTGGTGGTGGATACTGAGCCCGGAGGCGGAGCAACATGGCTCTGTTCAAGAACCTTGACAATGTCTGTGTATGGTTGAGCCATTAATGGGAAGAAGAAGAGAGACTGCAAATTAGTCTGAGAGATTTGTTGCCTGTTATTAAGGAAGCAATTAAGTAAGCACAAGCACAATTAAAAGAGAAGAATTCGAAAAGGACAACAGAACAGGCAAGAATTGTATTTCAATAAAAGACGGCCGGAAAACCATTGGTTGCCGTCGTAGAAACATATATATCTCATGCATACAAACAGAATTGTATTTCTTCACAAATATTTTTAATTTTTCCTAATATAAAAGTACTTAATAATTACACTAAGCATTCATTTAAATTTATTTATTCTTTTCTTTGGTCCAATTTATTGTCTTAGTTACATTGTTTGATTCCACATTTGTACAGGCATTTAACAAAACATCTGAGTATCATAACAGCTGCTTGAAAGTTTCAAGTTTTTTTTTTTTTTGAGCCATCTACAGAAAACGGAGAAAATTAAACAGGCTCAGGCTGCAGTTTAATAGAACAGTTATGTTGTTATCATGTATATATATTACATTACATCTTCAGTCAAATTCATATATTGCTTGAATGATTATCATATGTTATTATCATGTATTTATTAAATATTGGTTACAAATTTAATCTTGTAGCCATTTCCATGTACTTTCATTCAAGAATATTTGTTATATGCCTTACTCGATATTATAAAGCAAACAGCAAACAATTTAAATTATTTGAATTAACAACATTAAAGTTAACTTTAAGCTTACTTTCAAATATGAATTTTCCGAGTTTTGGGTGCTCAACTATTTGATAGTCTTATCTTGATTTGGTGTGAACCAAAAACATAAACCACTGCTTAAAGGTTTCAAGTTGCTTGCATTTTTAGTTGTTTTCGACATTTAAACGTCAAATTTTATAGTTTAACATTAAACTCTATAGAACCAAACTGGCTTAAGATCGCTAAAACTGAGTCCATCTCTGCCTGACGTGATTTTATAATTGATAATAAGAACTATTAGACGGGGAGTCAGTTGCTTCAATTTTCAATAAATTGGCATGGAATCCACAAGGGCCCTTGGTCTCCATCATCGCCATCAAACATTAAAAAGCAGACCTACCATCATTGGGCTGTGTCTAAGAGGTCCAGGAGACAAACTTCAGGTTCTTAGATTTTGTATTGGATCTTAAAGCTGTCTTTGAAGAAAATGACTCGTCAGGCATTCTATACATTCATAATTTCTTTTAAATTAAAAAATTAATTCCATTGACTCCAGCTTGTCTAACAACATCATCTACGTGTAATATTATAGCCATGCACAACACTCACTGACGCCATAATGTTACGCCACGTGTTCTGATCTTGGTTGAACAATCCAACAACTGACACAACTAAAGGCAGGTTCGTCTTCTCTCCCAATTTAATATAATACAAGTTACTTTGTATGTGTCGCAGTATTTCTACAACAACTTCTCCAGATACGATATCTAACCTACGTATTTTAAAATATGTGCATGAACTTGCATTAAAAATTAGGGTTTCTAATTATAACACTCTTAAAGAAAGTGTATGTGAACTCAATTAGAATGATAGCTTGCAAAGGTTAAACAAAACCCCATGAATATTCAAAGTTTGTTGGGGCTCCCAGATCTCTCCCAACAATAATTTAACAACATTTGTATAACCACCATATATATCTAAGTCAACCAGGCCCATAGACGATGATGACTATATTGGGTAAGCCATGCACAAGTATATGCCTTAGATTTGTGACAAGTAATTGTATGAGTATGTAAGCAAGCACATATATTAAATTTATGAACCAAAAGGATCTAAAGATTATACGAAAA
Organism: Cedrela odorata; assembly: GCA_035584115.1. Lineage (NCBI taxonomy): Eukaryota > Viridiplantae > Streptophyta > Magnoliopsida > Sapindales > Meliaceae > Cedrela > Cedrela odorata. The sequence continues at coordinate 2,597,392 of JAXCLQ010000001.1, read as the reverse complement.
CCACGTAAAGGGAAAATCAGAATCATAATCTATATGATCAGAATTATAAACCATTTCATTATTAGCCAAATGCACGTATGTGTCGTCGTGTTTAAACTTCCAAATCCTTATCTCATTATGTTTAATATATAATTAGATGATTGAATGTCTCTAGACAGCGAACAGGGAGACAAGAGATAGTAAGATCTTGGTTTGTGTAATCTTACATATAGAATTAGTATAACACTTAGATAAACACAAGTAAATCATTCATAATCTATGGTTGAAGGTAATAATAATTAAAGTCGTGGACACTCGTCATGTGTACATGGTCATGTTCATTCTAGAGAGTTTCTTGGAAAGACACATAAAAGAATAAAGGTGAAAATGTAATATACAAGCAAGATGAAAGGCTAAAGTGTTTTGACATTAGAAGAAATTCCTTGTTAGAAAAATATAAAAGCATTTGACGAGTGATTATATATTCTATTGTTAGATAGAGGTTGGATGAAATAAACACCAGATTTTCAATGACTTTGAGTCTGAGTTTTCTTCCCCCAGATTGAAAGATGGCCAGCTAGCTGCCTAGCTTTAGCAGAGATGGAGGAAAATGTTATTTTCCTACATGGGACAATTGTCAAATTAAGACATCATTCACAGTAGATCAAAGAGAAGAAGATGGTTGACTTTATTGTTGGAAGTAGAAAGGACACCTGGCGTTACATGCTACGTGGTGTGATTCCTATGGTTAGATTGGATAGTTTCCCTCCTATGAATAGAAAAACACGTGTTCCATAGGATGTAAAAGCACACCTACGTGTTCACTTAATTAATGAAATAATAATAGTAATAATAATTTAATTAACATAAACTTACCTAATTAAGATCCATTTTGACCATTTCCCAAAGCATAGAAAGTAAAAGATTTATCCTTTTAGATTATGTCAAAGTCCAATATGATCAGACGATTAATTAGAACTTACCATGCCACCTTAAAAATTATTTACAAAATTAAATGAAAAATATAAAAATTCTAAACATACATTAAATATTCATAACTAACCTTATATACAAGTAAGTTTTATTAGCGAATTACCGGTGCTTTGGTGGTTATAATACAATTAATGGCAATTGACAAATAATTTCAAATTTTGTTATGTATAGATTAGGAGTGATAATTTTTGACACTATTGTTAATCTCATATAAATACGATATGATATTTTACGGATTTAAATTGAAGTAAAATGACATAGATATTAAATATGTGACATTATATAATACGATTAATAATCATGTTAAGTTAAAATTTAAAATTATTAACGTGATATTGTTTATAATACGATTAATTATTCAAGTAAATTAATTTATTTATGATTTAAAAAAATTATAATTATATTTATTTATTTTTAAGAGGTATTTAATTATATTTATAATAAAAATTATTAGTATTTAAAAAATAAATTATCATAAATTTTATAAAAATATATTTAAATGTAAATATAAATATTATATAAATTACATAATTATAATTTATTTAATTATTTAATAATATAATAATAGTGCCATTTAGAATTCTGGTTCCTGACACGATTCGATTCCCCATCCTAGTATAAACGACTGGAAAATCTTCAGATAGTTGATGGAGGGACCTACCAACCCACCTTCCAATGATGCTCATTTTGGAGATTGACATTAAAAAAATGGTCAACCAAAGGGCACAATCGTCGCTGTTTTTAGTACTCTTTAGCGTATTACAATTAGCCAACTTTCCAAGGCTAAATGGACATTTGTTAACTGCTACACTATGCTAAGGCCTGGGGTGCCTCATGCCCCTACAAAATGAAGATTCAATTATGAATCGAAAGTCAATCCTGAATCGATTCATGCTTCATCTCTTTTACCTAATATGATCAGATGTATGGCTTACAACAGTCAATTATGAAGAGAAATGCTACATTCTTATGATGAATGAAGATTGACTATTGATCTAAATTTAGCTAAATTTTAAATTACCTTTTAACATGTAAATGTACATTATTATTTACAAATAGTTTAATAAAAAAAATAATTGCATAGATGATGTATTAAGCATGTAAGAAGAGATAGGGCACTTGTCACAGGGCCGGCACCAAATCCTTTTGACTTCAAAATAAATCTCACAATCTCAACTATATAAGGAGGTCTTCTCCTCCATTAGGATCAACGGGTACACTATCAGTTTTCAGAGCCCACAATTCAGTTCCTTCTTCTACAAACTCTTACATATTGTACACAAATTCTACCTTTAGCAAATAACAGAATGGGAAGAACTCCTTGCTGTGATAAAAATGGACAGAAGAAAGGTCCTTGGACTCCAGAGGAAGATCATAAGCTCATGAGTTATATTCAACTGCATGGCCCTGGAAACTGGCGCAACCTGCCGAAGAACGCAGGTAGAGATCTTTCCCTTACTAATTTATACAACTATCTCGATACCATGAGATTTTTAGTTTCTTTGATGATTCTTCAGATTATTTTGTTCTAATTTTTACCTTAATTCAATGGTACAGGTCTTCAAAGATGTGGAAAGAGCTGCCGTCTTCGATGGACTAATTACCTGAGACCTGATATCAAGAGAGGAAGATTTTCGTTCGAAGAAGAAGAGTCGATAATCCAATTACACAGTATTCTCGGGAACAAGTATGTCCATGTTTCATTAATGTCATATCTTTCTAGACTGAATTGAATACTCATAGTAGGTTATCAACTTTGCGGAAATGACCATTTTGGATCTAACATGCATGTTTTTTCTCTTCAATATTAGGTGGTCAGCCATTGCTGCTCGCTTGCCAGGAAGGACTGACAATGAAATCAAGAATTACTGGAACACCCATATCAGAAAAAGGCTTCTTAGAAACGGAATTGATCCTGTGACTCATGCTCCTCGCCTTGATCTTCTTGACCTTTCCACTATTCTCAGATCAACTCTATGCAACTCATCTTCACTTCTTAGTGTGTCAAACCTGTTAGGTACTCAAGCTCTCCTAAATCCAGATCTGTTCAGGCTAGCTTCCACTCTTTTATCATTAAAACAAGAGAACCCAGAAACAATGTTGCAATATCTTCAGCAAAACCAGCTTTGCAATTCTCCAATGCAAAACCAGATCTCAGCATCTCAACTAAATCTGTTTCAAACTCCAGTTTCTGAAGGTCCAACTTGCACCACATCGGGTACCTCTTATACTCCACTTTTAGAAGAAACACAGTTCACGCAAGCTAATTTGGAAGAATTATTGTCGAACTCGACAAACTTCAACGGCCAAAATTCTCAAGAAAATTTGATACCGTCAAGTTTGACTGAAACTTACCTTACACAGCCACTTCAGCCGTATGGAAGCTCAAATCCTTCGGTTCCTGTTCCATCTGAAAGTTCAAGTTTCCAGTCATTAAACAATAATGGTAATCAGAATTTTAGCTTTGATTCTGTAATGTCAACGCCATTATCCAGCCCGACTATGTTGAATTCATCATGTACATATATCGATGGCTGCACTGAAGATAAAAGAGAAAGCTACTGCAGCAGCTTGTTGAAGTTCGAAATTCCAGAGAGTTTGGACATTAATGATTTTATGTAAATTATGTATTTGTGTGAGAGTTGTAGTGAACTATCGTTGTGTTTCAGGTTTTTTTTTTTTTAGTTGTTGATACATATTATATATATGAATTCTTTGTTCTTTCTTTTATATTAATATCTATCATTGCCACAGCAATAATACCATATTACTCTACCGAAAGTAGACGAAAAATAGTGATTCTTTCAGTAGAATTATGCTCATCATCTTCATTGTGTCAGTCAATAACTCAATGCACAAATACGAAAACCAATGCTACTGTATGAGAGACAATAAATTTTTTAAAAATGGTCTTTCTAATTTAGATTATGATAGTCTTACCATTTTAGCAAAAGAGAAGTAGTGTTTTCTTGTCCGAAGTTTCAATTTGTCATTGACTGGAAAGACAGGTTGCTTTAGTGTCAGAGACCATTAATTCTTCGGGGTGAATAAATGAGTTTTTACAGAATTGTAGAAGGGATTAAAAATGTTCTTGCCTAGTTGAACACTTAATTGCTTCTAATCGAAGTACCTTATTCGACTATTGTCATTTTTGTCTCTTCTTTCCCCTTACCACTAGTCTTTGTCTTCCAATCCTGGTTATTTACTTTCAACTGAAATGCTGTCAAATATATGGAAACACATATTTCGTAATTTTCATAAACAAGGCACCTTTTTATTGCAATTCAATTTAGTTACGCAATTTTATCATCAGCATCTCGTCGTTTTCAATCTCTTCTTCTTCTTCCTCTTCTTCAAGTGGCGGCCGCCAACCCTAAAGAAAAGGGATTGTTGGTCACAAGCTGCTTCTCCCCAAGAGTTGTATCATATAATTTCAAAGCACGAAAGTGTTTTCTTGTCCTTGCGTGCGTTAATGATTAATCTTCTCTTAATAAAATAGCTGCCGAGTGTACAAGGCATGTGAATATAATTTGCTTTTACATTGTCTGTTTCCTTATTTGAGAAAGAGATATAATTTTCCCATATATAAAACAGCCTTTTATCTTTAATTAGTTTCCTGCCTGGGGCTTTTTTTTTTTTTTTTTTGAGTTTCGGATACACACGTCGCCGCCAGTCAAAACTCGAAAGAAGCTTTATTCGGTGGTGCAAAAGCCAAAAAGTGCTCAACCACATATATATGGATCACCAACCAGGTGACGCATGTCTACAGAAATTTATGAAGCCATTTTCTATAACTTGTGGACCAAAATAATCATAAATTTCAGAAGATAATTGCTTATATTAAACGTTAAGGAGATTATATCATTTCAAGTTACATCATTGCCCATGAGACTCAATCCATACAGCAAAAAAAGAAGACAAAAGATGCATTCAGAAGCAAGAGAAATTAAAAATCCTGTCGACAATTTGTAAATTATTTCTTTTTCGCTACTGAAATTGGAATAAGTTTTTAAGTCTGTATTGGGTCAAAAAGTGCTATTGATTTCAATTAGCTATTTTATCATGGTTGGCTGTATCTTTTGTAATGACTGGCTTAATTTCTGGTCAAAATACGAATGCTAGGTGAACATACAACGGCCGAAATGATAGGCCTCAATGGAGCTAGTGATGAAGACATTATTGTTGCTTTACCTCCAAGTATGAACAAACATTGAATTTGACTCCAATTTGGACCCCGGCTTCTTTATTTGGATCAAACAGTCCAAGTTTCCGGCCCATAGCCTACCTACAACCCATCCTCCTTACTTGGGCTACCAAGTATAGCAAACTTAAATCTAAATTTTTATGCCTAGTATTCCTCCTTATCTCTTATTACCCAGCAGTTGATTATGATAATTTAAGAGAAAGTTTATAGCTCTAAAAGCTTTTAAAGATAATCTTTGAAATAGAGCCACAAAGGGAGAATCAGGATCAGCTATGCATCTTTTACCTTATCTTCAAAAATTACATACTTGGTTTGCTTTAACCTGAAAAAGAAAAATGTTAATATCCTTTTCATGATGATTACTTTACACCCTTTTGCAAATTTAAATTTGGGGTCGTTTAACTTTAAATTTAGTATCATTACTGTCTAAACTATAGTCTTAAAGGCAAGTCAAGATCTCATCTTCAGTATTAATTGCTTTTCTTGATTTATTTAGTGCTGTGTTTGGTATAAGCAATAATATGAAATAGCTTCTGCAATTGCTTTCAAAACCTGAAATTAGCACTAAACCATGCTTAGCACTAAACCATACTTAGCACTTATTGAAGAAAAAATGATTACCACCTCAACTGCCCAAAGTCAAGTCTATTTTTTTGAGATTTAATGCTTAAATCTTTCTTGTAATATTATTGCCACTCAGCTCTGGATCATCTAAACATGAAACAAATCAGTGTGTAATGGCCTTTATGCAGTGATTAATTTATTCATTAGTTATAATCGTGGATTAGGCATCAATGAGGAAAGCCAAACTCCAAGTCATTTTTTTTTGTTTAATACTTCGTTATTCCTTTGATAGTGCTGTTTCTTTCTAGAAAACTTTTTGAAATAATTAGAGACTACAATGGAGTACAAAATCACTAGAGTGAAAAGTTACTCGATCTTAAATGATTTGCACCTATAATTAATCTAAAAAAAGTGTCTCCACAATAACTTTTTGCTTTCATTAATCCACATTTTTACAGAGTAGAGAACACTGAGAGCTCATTTTTGTGTTTTTCCGAAGTGGGGTTTTCGTTTTCTTGCCAAAATATAAAATTGCAATGTTGGCTAATTACCTAACTGCTTGCTTGAGTGCTGATGCTATCGAATTTGGAGTGGTTGACAGAGCTGCTTTAATTTGTTTAATCCTGGTATGCTTTGAAAAGTTATAAACTACAACATTAGGGTTGTTACCATGTATTTTTCGTGGTTGTTGGGGGTTCTCTCTGGAAAGATAAGGCAGGATTTCATCAAAAGTGATGTTAACATCACATGGACCACTTTCTTTCAGTTTCACTTGTCATTTGGTAAAATTGTCTTTTTTCCACTGTTATTTTTGGAAACAAAAGGGAACCATTGGATCCCTCTTCAATTATTTAAAAACGAGTTTGAAAAAGTGGGCAAAATATGAAAAACTTTGCAGCCGAAATGTCTGAAAAAAGAAGCCAATCCAGAGAGAGTCAGACAACCACTCGTTCAGCTGTCACCATACGCCATGCCTTCTGCTTCCAGGCTCACCAAACCAAAGTCGCTGGGCATTCGTACAGAAGGAAGATTTATCTGGGTCCGTCTACCCTGATTCACAACTCCATGATTACTCTTTCTCTCTCTCTTTTTCCTGCAAATTTTCAAGCTCAATTACCAACGTCTTTGAAACTCTTAATCTCCTTTTTATCTTTTCACTGTTTCTGTTCTTTTTGTGACTTTTGAATCTAATCTTTGCGTTTGTAATACATTAATCAATTAATTATCCGAGCTAATGAAGAAAAACAAAGCCCTTCCTTTTTTCTGTAACGATTATTGAAACTAAGGGACCCAGCCCAGAACCCAAAGTTAAAAGACAAAAAAGAAATGAAAATGGAAGTCTATACCATAGCCATAGGTATTCGAGTATTGTAAGCTTTTTGCTAAGGGGACTTTTTGTTGGAATAGTTTTGCTTGATTGACGCTTTATGTTTGTCTTTAGACTAATACATCTCTCTCCCTTGTTACTATTTCTTTAGAATTTGTGTCTGTAATGGAACCTCCTCCTATACATGCGTATGTGTTTTTCTGTCTTTTTTAGAAATGGAATATGCTAAGACTTAAAGATTGGCTTGACTTGAAAATGGGGAATATTTGTGGGTTTGAGGTATATATGCTTTGCTTTGCATAAAATAAATAATAAAATTGTTACGTTTGTTGAAAAATGGAAGGAAATTCCATGTGAATTCAAGATTCTAAATTTGTGTGCATTCTATCTAGCCAATCACATTACACTACTTTATATTATCCGTAAATGCTAGCGAATTGGTACATAAAAAAGAATTTCCTGCTTTATATTGGCTGTCACGCACGACCCTTGTTTCAGGACTTAGGTGATGAGAGAGAGTAGGTGACGGTCAGTCGCTTAGGTTTCATGCAGACATGGCCGCTGCTCCATCGGAAGAGTCTAGAACAGAAATTGGAAATGTAAACAAAATGTCGAGGGTTATAGGGAATAGAGGTAATGAAGACGAGAAAAAAATGATACCTCAATTGGGGACGGTGGCAGAGTGTAAAATTCAGTAAGCAAGAGTTTCCCTTTCTTTTTGTCTGTATGATTGAGTACTAGACGTGGCAGGGGAAGGATGGTGGACCCGTATTATTTGGCACCCATATCACATCATATCATACCAATTTACGTTCATGATTAGAAAATGAAAATGGTCCCACGTATATGTTTGTCCCGGGATAATTTTCGTCTTAGTATAAGCGAACCGTGTGATTTGTGCTGATTTTGATGGACGATTATCATGGACCTTTTCTCTTTCTTTTTATAAACATGTAAACATTTGTGGGCTTCAAATGGGACTCTCACATGTACACCGAATTGGATACAATTTAGCATGCGAATTACATTATACGCTAGAAAAGGCTAATTTCTAAAATGGCATGAATATCCGCATGCTTTAAACAAGACTTGGAGTAGGAGGTATAAAGGTAAAGCGTACATTGATAGAGTAATATTTGAGCTAGAAACATCGTATTTGAAATTAAAAGATGGGTTTATTGTTTAAGAGCGAGTGTGAGTTGTAACGAAACATTAGCAAGTAAACAGACACACGTAAAGTGAAAACCCTTGGCGTTGCGTATCATATCATATCCACAGAGGAGAAGAAGACAGAGAATGAAAAAGAAAAGGACACCACAAGCTGCCAAATCCTCGGACAGGTTTTCCTGTCAAACGCCAAACTCCTTTAACATCTCTGGTCTTTTCCTTTCTGAATTCTGATTCCCCTCTTCTCAACCAACGAATCTCCTCTGTTTCTTCTCTATTCATGGGCCCCTTCACCCATCTCTCTTTTCCTCTCTTCCATTAAAATAAATAATATAACCCAATATAAAAAAATCAATAAACTTGAAGAGCCTTTACCTCTTAGGATCCGCTGTAAGAGAGAGACACTGGATGATCAATCCATAATCTGTCATTTCTTAGCTAGATAGAGAGAGAAAGTGCTACCAGGTTTCAGAAGTTCAAAACTTTTTCATTTCGTACATTGCATGCTGCTACTTCTACTTTGAATATCTATTTTCTCCTGAATCTGCTTTTGGAAAACATTATTTGAAAGCAGATTCTTATCCCTCCAGTTTCCAAGTAACCCTCAACTTTTCTAATCTTTTCTTCCTCACTGTAAAAACCAAAACCAGACGTCAACGTTAACCCAGCGAACTCATTTATCGTTTTACTCGTAAAAATGCTTCCACTTACCTTTATTTTCACGTTAACCGTTCTACTGTCTACTTTTCATCTATCATTTTCCGCTTTACTAGCTGAACCGGTTTCCGATCACGACCAACCGTTAAAACCGGTAGAGTACGCATCCCCCAACACGGTACCAGCATTCCCTGTCCAGACCGAGGCTGCTACCTGCCGTTTAGACCTCTCCGCGGAACTTTTCGGCGGGGTGAACGATGCCTGCGGCCGTGACCTAGACCGGAGTCGGTGCTGTCCTGTACTTGCCGCTTGGCTCTTCGCCGCTCATGCCCGGTACGCTCTCCAGATCCCGGCGGCGGCTCCAGCTACCGAGCCGGACCTCCCAATGATGCCTGACGACTCTCAGAAGTGCGTGAACTCTCTGCAAAGCGCGTTGTTGAGCAAGAACGTGAAGATTCCGCAACCCAACACGAGTTGTGATGCGATTCTGTGTTTTTGTGGGATCAGGCTGCATCAAATCAGCTCGCTTAGCTGCCCAGCTGCGTTTAACGTGACGGGTGCGTTTCGAAAAGTGACACCGACTGCCGCTGTCAAGAATTTGGAGAAAAACTGCAGAAATTCCTCGTACTCTGGCTGTACCAAATGCCTTGGTGCACTTCAAAAGGTAGGATTTTTTAAAATTCTCTCTTTAATTTTTTATTGCAGGTTTTTGCCAGATTTAATATTACTCAATTAAATTCACATATTTTTCTTTCTGCGAACAAAACTGTAATGGAAATGTGATACTTGAGTCTGTGTTTGATTTGTAAATAATTGGTTCATCATGAACTGGGTGGGCTCTCATCTCATCTCTTGCCCTATGAACCTTATCTTCTAAATCATTTGGAGGGCATTTTGTGGCAATTAATAATTTCTTTGATTTGTAGCAAGAAAACAATTTTACAAATTATGGAATAACAATAATGAAAAATACCCAAACAAAAAGCTGGGTCTTTTTGATATTTGGTGGGGAAATCTTTGTTAACAATTGAAAGCTTTTCTTTACTTTGCCTTTTGGTATTGAATTAATATACATTACCTACCGATAACGGCATATAGATCGGCACTGACATGAAAGGGAAGTAGGCGACACTTCAGAATCGGGTCTTTATTTTTGCCGTTTTCTGAAACCAACCAACGTCGTTCTGGTAGACCCTGGAAAACGACGTCGCCATGTGCGTACTAGTAACTAGTTACTAGCCCTTGAGTTTCATTAGCATTCATTGTACAGAAGAGAATACGAATGATCCTTTCACTAAGATTTCATTCCCATTGATCTTTCCTCTTTTACTAAATTTTTTTATGTGACTAAAATGTCCTTTTCTGTGTTTGATAATTACAGCTAAAGGGCGGGAATAAGAACGAAACAGAACACGAAGACAGCAGGGCAACCAAGATGTTCAGTAGAGACTGCCAGCTCATGGGACTGACTTGGCTTTTGGCACGCAATAAAACGGCGTACATCCCCACCGTTTCAGCCGTTTTACGAGCCATCATGTACAGCGCGCACCCACCACACGAGTCCAAGTGTAGTCCTGATCAAGAGAACATGCCATTAGCTGTTGATTCTCTACAGTTCGATAAATCCAAATCTTCCCCATCAACGGCTCAAAACTTTCATGCCTTTTCTCTTCCATTATTACCCCTATTCATGATGATTTCTCTGTTTGTTTAGGGGGTTGTCTGGCCCGGCCTCTGTGTATGTTTTTGGGGTTTCCGTTTGGGGTCACGTGAAGCTAGGAGACAAAGGGCTACGGGTCGTTTTTGTCAATTTTCCCACTGTAAATTTCAGGTTTCATTTGACATGTAGTAAGAGGAGGAGGAGGAATTGTTACCCAGTTACCCTTACCATTAATATTTATTTTGCTACAAAAGAATATAGATACTATCATATTTTTTTATCATATGCTTTTTGTTTAAATTTAAATAATTCATTCAAGTGAGTCTGTGATTAACAATTTAACTGATTATGTTGGTCGCATGAAAATCATAATTGTTCATTGGATATGTACAATTTAATGGACAAAAATTTGTAGGATTTCACATGTTCAAGGGAGAGAATAGCTGTTGAATTTTTGTCGTTTGCGATTCCCTTCTCACATGGATGGCGATTCCTCCTCCCTCTTGCGGATTTTTAATTTAGTCATGGGTAGAGGGATATAAAACATTGCTTGAGATCAATTCTGATAATCTATTCACTATTTCAACTGGTGACACCAAGCTCGGTTTGGCCATAAATATTATGATCACCACTTTACAGAACTGTACAATTTAAACAGTAATATATCGTTGCTAGCTAACTAGCTAGCCTTGGCCAATAATTCTACCAAGTTACTCTTTTGTAAGTTAAAAATGTAATCTTTTCTTCTAAAATGGAACAGAAAAATATTCCCATCTTGAAATCAGCCAGAATCAAATCTTACCATCCTTTGCCTATGACCTACAACCAATCTAGTGTAACGCCAGCAAAGAGGCCTCCTATAAGAAACAACACAAGCAGATTCCCCAGTGCATTTTGCTCCGGTCCCTACAAGAAATAAACAATATAATAGTACTTTTAAAAAACGGATAATAACTTATATGAAACTGAAACTTTCAAACATTGTGTAGCCGACAAACCTTATAGCCTTTAGGTGCAGTAGTGAGACCCAGGAAAGTTGTTAGCATTATCATCTAGCCCTGGTCACCATATTTGGCTGTAAAATAGAATGCTGGGACAAGAACGAAACGAGAAAGAATTGCTACCATGAGACCTTTTCTTGATTCTAACTTCAAAAATTTCACAAGTGGAATGCATCTCCCAATAAGATCCCCCACGTTATACATTGCTATTAAAACGACTGCATACCTGAGAAGGCAACACACGTCAGAATATCACAATCGACCTACAGGTGCAGAGAAGTGGACATAGACGAATACACATTCTCTGGTGAATGAACATCAAAAGATTTGAATACGTTTACAGAAGATAACTCTAAAACACAATATACTATTAATGCTGTTTTCAATGAAGACATACCATGTACCCAAACTGTGCGATCCAGTATCTTCAGATACGAATCCAGGAAAAAATTGATAATGTCAAGGCATAAATGAGAAACATATCAAGTGCATGGTCGATATTCTGAAGTAACAATTCTTTGTTGCTCAGCCTCTCCCAAGTGTGTCTCAGCCTGTATGAAATTGCAAGGAAAAATAAACTATATAATTGTGTATTACAAGGAACTTTTATGCTTATTAGTAGAGAGGAACCTACTTCTTCTTTGGCTAATGCTTGGATGCCATCAGCAGCAACAGTTTTGGATCCTTCTGAGGCCGCCTTAGCACGATAGTACTTCACAATAGGTAGTTTTGGAAAGGCATACGCATAGAGAACAACGCAAAGGAACTCAAAAAATGCTGAGATGGCAAAGAATAAAACTGCAAGAAACAATAAAGTAATCCATACGTTTGTTACGTTTATTAACCATTAGTTAATCCCAAGTAACTGGTAGGAACACAGATGAATATAACAGCATAAAGCTCTTTTAGGGGAGAGCAGAATTTGGTATAATTGGTCCTCTGTACCAAGCCAGTAAACTGGTAAAACATCAACTATAATAAAGGGCTAAAAGTTCAGTATCCACCCTTACACTAATAATAAGACCATGGTCATCAAAGTAATAGATTTCTGCTGTTGTTTTTGTTTGTCGGGAAATCTTTTAGAGACTCTTATAAAATCTGTCATAGATAGAGTTGTATCTCCTGATTACAATTCTTAAAAGAGGTCAGTAAAACTATGCCGCCTGGTATGAAGCACAAACTGACTATCAAAGTTTATAATGTATACAACAAGCGTGCAAATGCAGCAGAAGCACATAACTTGGAGTAATAGGGCTGCCCAATTATGAAATTGATCATTCTCCATTAAAAAGAGCAACTAAAGGTATGACAGGCATGTAAGGATATTAAAAGAAAATGAGAGAAAACACGATTGACTCCTAGGGATAGCAGTTAAATTTACAACAGCAGTAAAGAAATTATGCTGCTTTTCCTTATCTATTTTCTGATATGAAACAAAAGCAACAGTAAATTTGAACATACTAGCCCCTTGCGAAGGCCATCCGTTGAGTTATCAAAAGCTGCTTTAGTGATTAGCCTCAAAGCAGAGGTTAAAGCCCCTGATGCAGCCAAACCAGCAAGGAAAGACTGAAATAGTCCAAACAAGAGAGAATGTTAATTTAAAATAAGAATAGAAAGATATTAAAAACAGCAAAATTAGCAAGGCCGACTACATATACTGACTTGAATTATTTCAGGGGTCATGAAGGAAAGGTCTCCAACCATTCCTTCCTGCACATGAGCATCAGCAATTCCAAAAGCACCGCTAATGAAACAAATTCCAATGAAAATTCCAACTCCTTCTTTCCCAGATGTAGCCAAATCCAGCTACCACAGGAAAATGAAGAAAAAGGATCAATATGGTTCCAACGCGCAATTGAATCAGTGGAATATATTAGTAGAAGATATTAGGTAGAGGTTAATGGATACATAGGATAGTATACTTTTAGCATGAAAGAATGGTACTTACAACCAAAACCATGAGAGAACTTAGGAAAAACAGGATGTACCCAAAGAGATTTCTTTTTCTAGTATTGATCTTTGCCTCATGGTATGCCAGAATTGCTATTGTTACGAGGGCAAATGGCTGATACACAAGAGTGAGGACCCTTGATGGATGATATTGCTGCAAAAAGGGAATGAAAACTAAAATCAATCACTTGCTAAAACAATAAGAACAGCAATAATGACAACAATTTCTAGCATATGCTTTTGGCTGCAATATGCACCAAAGTTAGAATCGTAGATTCCGAAATTCATAATTCCACAGCTTGATAAGTATTAAATCCATTTGGAGAAAATTTCAGGAATTCATTTCGGTCGAGACAAACTGATGCCTATTAAAACAAAGACAAACATCAAAATATGAAACAGAACAAAAACTCGAAGCATGGCAGTCAGAAATCAGAAATTATGTAGGGTAAATTGAACAATGAAATATGATTGGTGTTTAAGTTAAAAGGATGGATTTCTCCTGTGCAAAAATTAGTACAAAGCGGCGCCTGTTACACTGGAAATGGCAGAATTAAGAAGTACAAAAGTCAAAATAAACAACTATTTGTCTAAATGGTGAAATTCAATAAAAACCAGTCATTTATAAGTTCAATAACATGTTCTAAATAGCTAATATCTAGATAACTTAAACTGCAGAGTATAAAACGTTTTCTAAGCCAGTTGTTTGGTTTTTATATTCTGATATACAATAATTTTAAGGCAGGGCGAGTTTTAGGTATTGATCGGAACATTTTACAATTCCTACTGACTGTAGAATACAAAGACTGGAAGTGAAAATTACCGGGAACAAGAAAACATAGTAATCTACTATTGTCAGCATACTGTTCCATGAATAGACGCACCCGTTTCCGAGAAGCCAGCATACGTTCCCTAAATTGCACCAAATATACATCAGAAACATGTTTAACATATTTCTCCTCCAGTGAATTTCCAGGAAAAGGAATCAAAGGGTTTAATAACAAACCTCAAGATTTGCTGGAGCCTCGTCTGGTGTAACCATAACTACTTTCTTTCTAGCACTTAAAACAATTGCAAAATTAGCATAACAATCAATATAGCTCAATGAAACATGTATGGAAACAAAGAAGAGGACATCGAAATATGAATACTGATATCCTACTCCATGAAACAGCTGATCAAACACCTTATTATTATTGCAATGATTAAATTTATAATTTAGAGTATGAATTATTACATTAAAATCGCTTTAATCATTGCTAGTAAAGAATGCAGCAAACAAAAGATTTAATAATCGTTATTAAACCTTTTGCACGCCAATCAAAGTGCTGATCTATTTTATATCTCAATTCATAAATTTTTTTTTCAGTCATGACCACTCAGGGCCAAAACTTCAGTTTTCTCGTCAAAAACAAATTAATAAAAACTGAACCAGAACCTATAATTATTTATTTATAGCAAAAAGAACCTATCCTGTTACAGCCAAAATGAGGTATTATGGTATAAGTGTGGTAATTTATTTGTTTTAAAAAGTATATTTAACGGACTTTAAAATTTAAATAAAAATGAGTAAATTATTATAATTTTATTTATAAAAAATAAATAAATTAGAGATATATTTATTTTTAATTAAGTTTGTTAAAAGGGAAGTAAATTTCTATTTTTATAAAATTTATGGTAAAATAAAAATCTTAGCAAAAAAATAATTGAAAAGCAGCAAGAATTGCATCAATGGAAGAGAGGGTTTGAGGATACCTCTTTTCCAAGTGAGAATTTACGAATGTGCTAAGGAAAAGGGAGATTCTTCAACATCTTAAAATATAATGGAATCCACAACGTTTAGTGAGATAGGAGGAACTCTTTTAGAAGTCGAAACAACTCTTCTTTTATGGTTAATCCGAATCGTCAAAAGAATATTTTAAGTCTATAAGCTGGTGACATACAAGCAGACGCAGTTTGAATTTCATGCAACACTGAAATTACATGTTTGGTCGTAGGTTTTGGCCTATCCTGTGGTTCTCCAATATATTTCATGCATACTCCTTTTACGGCTCGCTGTGACCAATCTGCCCGCTTTAATAGTTCAAACTTTGGCAAATATCTCAAATTTCGCTCATTGAAATCAGTGAGATAATACTAGCATGAAAATTATTATTAATCAAGCACCAGTGGTCTAGTGGTAGAATAGTACCCTGCCACGGTACAGACCCGGGTTCGATTCCCGGCTGGTGCAGAAAGATTTTTTTGTTTTTAGCTACAGCTGTTCAGAGAGCTTCCATTTATGCCAACGGGCTTAAGGGAATGAAGGATACCGAATGCATGCTAGTAACCCAGAAGATGCAGGAGGGTTGTTGCTCGAATGGCAAGATTGGATTTGGAAGCCAGAAACTGCATTCATGAATATATACAGCAAGGAATGGAACTGTATTAAATATTAACCAAACAACAACCTAATCTTTTTTAGGTGGCGATGGAATTTGTTGGTGTTGTTGTTAAAATTGGTTTGTGTAGAGATGGAGCATTAGAGTGCTTCGGGTTCATTTTCATATTATTCCAATTGACATATTGTTCTTATCCAAAACCATTCTTATATTACTGGTTATTGATGATATCTTTGACACTTGTTATTTATGGCTCACTATAGTTTGAGCTTTTCTACACGTTAAGCTGATTTTGAGACAACTCGATCACCTTAAGCCACGCTACTTAATTAAACAAAGATGATTTGCTTTTAATTAATTTATAATTATTTAAGTTCTTATATAGCTTTAACAATGTGTTCCAAAATAATTCATCATTAATTACTTTGTCCCTTTCGACAGTTAAATTCAACAAAATCTATACTGTTTAATAGGTAGAGCTCCACATACATACGGCTGAAAAAGTGTTTCTGAAAAATTAAGGGCCGACACTTGACAGCCACTACCATTACATGTAGAAGAGAGAGCCTCTGCAAGAAGAAAATGTGTCTAAATCAAGAGGAACGTCTTGCCAATAACAACGAAGCTTTCTACAGATCCTTCCAGGCTACAGCCAATATAATCCAAAATCTTAGACACCCATTTAATCATTGACACTTAACAACTACCTACTCATCAAAATTGGAGACAATGACCTTGACTTTTACTACAATATTGTCCTACACGCCAAAATGTACATTGCATTACCAATACAGTATCTATTGTCCAAAACAAAACTGCACGTCGATTTTTGTGGTACATGCACCACACTGTCCTATATTTATGTATAACACGTTAACTCTCTAACTCTCCAATTACAACACCACCACCTTAAATTTTCTTCTGTAAAAAGCTCGAGTCTGAACTTTATCTGTGACAGAACCTTGAAAATGTGTAGCCTTGATTCAAACTTGGCCGAGTCCTGCCAGTTCAAGCCTTTAGATGCTGAAGATTTCAGAAAACAAGCTCATCAAATGGTAGATTTCCTTCGAAACCATCCTTACTGTCATTCAAAAAGACAAAAATGCCCGGCATGACTCGTTGGTTAAGTCCAAACTTCTTTGCATTCTTTCCTGCAACTGTAAGCACTGCAGCTTTTCTTGGAGAAATGCCGTGTACTTGCTTTAACTCAGTTGGGTTCAACTGGCTTGCCTCCTCAGCTGCAACTGAACTCGAGATAATTGTCATGGAATGGCTGCTAACACGCTCAAGCTACCAAAGACATTCATGTTTGCAGGCACTGGTGGTGGTGTTATTATATTCAAAACACAACCTCTGAATCGATTCTTGTTACGGTCGTTGCAGCAAGAGATCAAGCTCTTGATATTATTATTGTTGACAACATGCGTAGGCTTGTTGTCTATGGATCTGATCAATCACATTCTACCTTCAGAAAAATCAGTACATTAGCCGGTATTTCTCCTTGTAACATTAACATACGGTCAATTGCCACCACCATTGACACAGATTTTTCTTTATCTCACACGCTTCTCCGTAAAGTTGTGGAAGCTGATGCGGCAGCTGGGTTGATCCCAATTTAACTTCATCAATATGCAACTGTCGGTACAACTTCAATCACAGCCGTCGATCCGATTGAGCCGCTTGCTGAGGTGGCAAACGAACATGGCATCAGGATCCACGAGGACTGTGCTTATGCTGTTAGTGCATGTATATGTCCTGATTTAGACTTCTTCAATGGCACTGAACGAGTTGACTCGCTAGGTTTGAGTCCGCATGAATGGCTGCTCGGTTACTTGGACTGCTGCTGCTTGTGGATCAAAAAACCAAGTTCACTAGTCAAAGCTCTAAATACTAACCCGGAGTATTTGAGAAATAAACCGAGTGAATCGAACTCGGTTGTGGATTTTAAAGATTGGTAATGGTAAGTGGGCACGGGCCGATGATTCAAGTCGCTCCGTTTATGGCTAGTCCTACGTAGCTCCGGTGCGGTGAACCTCCAGAGTCACATCCATTCTGACAAACGGATGGCCAAAATATTTGAGGGGATCGTAAAATCAGACCCCCCTGGTTCGAACTTGTGGTGCCTAGATAGTTTGCATTGGCGTGTTTTTGGTTAAACCCATAATGTAGCTCCGGGTCGAGTTGCACAGAGATCTTGAACCGAAAGTTACTCGAGCGGATCAACTCAACAAAGCGGGTTTATATGACTCGTTCCGTAGTCGGCGGGGTATACATCCTGTGGTTTGCAGTGGCGGCGACGCTTACCGCAGAGCGCCACGTGGTTGCCGCGTGGGAGCTGAGGCGTCGCTAAAGGTGATTTACGGAGATTGGAAGTTTTGGGAGAATAACGGATAGGTCCTTGATTTCTAAACAAATAACAAATGAAAACATACTTGAATCATTTATAACGAATAGGTTTCTAGTGAGTTGGTTGTTATTTAACAATAACATATCGGTTACAAACTCAGTGACCTATCCTTTAATACCATTTGAAAGTTTATACAACGGAGCTTTACATGGATGGATTGTTTGGTAGATGTTGGGTGAAATTTGTTTGTATTAGTCATACATTGAACAATATTCAAAGTACTTGGCAATTTGTACTTGTTTTCGTTCTACCATTTGATTGAAAGATGAATGCTTAAATAAATTCCAAGAGACGATAGTAAATTTATTTTATCCTTTCCTTTATCATGGTCTTCTCTAAGAAATATAAAATGTGAAATAACTATGACTACATGTGGCAATTGTTAATGATCTAAAGAAATTAATTGTATAGAAATGTTCTTATTACAGAGCAAAGGCAATGAATTACCCACCTCAACTATGGAGTATTCTTGAAGATACGAAGAATGAATTGGGTAATAGAAAGTTGGCAATATTACCAAGATTACAAATGCCATGATTAAAATCAAGTAGCTTTACATGTTGCATGCTCCATTTCACAAAAGCATGCCTCTATGATACAGGATGTTTATGCAGGGTTGCGCAAAACAAACTGATCATCAGGTACAACTTGAATATATGAGTAGGGAATGAAAGAAGTTTAAGCCCACCATGGAGAGTCACCAGTTCTGAAATCTGTCTCAGTCCATGGAACAAACACTACCTTTTCATCTTCAACGTTGGCGTGAGCCAATGCCAATGACTCTACCAAAAAGTTTTGACTTGTTTTCATCAATTATGAAATAGAATATAAGAAATCAAAATTCTGATAAATGGATGTTGCACTTGATTGCCAAAGTTACGGGTAAAGAAATAGAAACTTTACATATTATAATTGCTAGTCTAACTCTAAGGTGATATAAAATTTGAAGTGTGTAATCCCTTGTCCATGACTTATGAAGAATAGTGAGCATGGCATGGAGTGCACTTCTAATCATTTTCGTAAATATAACATCCGGGTCTTAGTGAGCATCAGAATCAATTTTAAACACTTATTCCTATGATCTTCTAGCAAAGAAAGTTAAGGTGATGTCGTGATGCTTGAGCATATAATTCTCCTTTTGAAAGAGCTTGCTATATAACGTTCCGAAACATCACTTTCAACAGTATATCAAAGGTACAAAGCATAATCACACCAGTGACCATTACAAGTAATTTCAGTATAAAAAGTGCTTTTGGATGTATCCATGGTATGCTTGTCTGATGTGGAATGAGGGAACAATTGGAATAACCGAGTAAATGGACATAAGTTATGTTTTTTACTCACCAATGGAGCAGGCCCTCTCACAACTCTTCCTTGGTCATTGTACTGGGATCCGTGGCAAGGACAGATGAACTTGTTCTCAGCTTTATTCCATGGCACAACACACCCAAGATGTGTGCAGACTGCATTGATTCCGTATGATGCAAGTGTTCGGTCTTTTTCCACAACAAGGTAGGTTGGATCTCCCTGAAAACCATAAACGAATTTAAATCAATCTTTCAAAATACTTATCATAATACAATCCCTCAATATTATAATGTTTAGTCCTATGATCTCGTTAGTAGTCCTTCATATGGCAGAAAATCTACTAATCAATTAAATGAATGGATAAAAACTGAAGATACAGAGCAAGTTCAAAACTGGGAAAACAAGCTTCGCATATAAATCACAACCACAAATTTAGAGATTCTGGATAACTACTAGATGGTTTACATATTTTTCTTTAAACCAAGAGTCAAGGGTCAAGGATTGATTAAAAGAAGTTACTTGTTTAATACATCACGTGAAGAAAAACGAGATAATTTCCAAATAAAAATATTTGTACCTTCAATCCTTGGAAGCAACGACATCGTTACCAATGGCATCCTTGGCAGTGGTACTACCACCAGCACCTCCTAACCTGTTATCATATTCCAACATAAGAAAGTACAATTACAAAAACAGGATCCCAGAGCAACAAAAGCAGCATCTTAGTGAATAATAGCAGATGGTCGACTATTTGAAACCTAATATACATACAATGCCAGGATCATTGCAATTCTAGAAGAATACAAGAAACTAGTGACTATGAACAGAAATTTAGTCCAAATGAATAATGGGAAAGAACTTTGAGGTTGCAAATTATTTTGTAATACTCAACCTATAGGATCAGCATTTTCGTGAAAATATAAGAGAACATGCCAATTGAAGTCAATGTATCATCTCTTTCAACATAGATGAGTTTATTAGCTCCAAGAACCAAGATTAAATCCAGCCAGTCTTCTTCTTAATGGAATAGAAAATTGTCAGAAACAACACTTGCTTCAATTGAAGGGAGTAGGAAACATATAAATTTCCACAAAAAATAGTTATTTTCCAAACTATGATTCTTGATTAAATTTAATTGTATAATGTGTCCATGAAAAAGGTTTACGTTCTGACTCAATTTAACACACTTCTAAGAAAAATTAAAGCTCCCATTTTCCCCACGTTAAAAGAAATCTTGGGGGTAAATGCATCATGAAAAACAGAAAGAAACATATCCATTAATTCAATAAATCTTTGTAATGGCTTATAAATAATAATCAAGTCAGCTAATTACAAGTATAAATTTCGATTCATGAACCATATAGAAAAATGAGTAAGCTGAAGAACAAGAAAGCTGAACTCACCCAGGTGGGGCAAAGAAGGTGGCATAAGGAACCAACATAAATCCAGAGGGAAGAGAAATAGCACCCAAAAGAAGTAAATTCATGAGCTGCCTCTTGCCCGTTTCAGGAACTCTATCAGCTGGAATACTTGCAGCCTGGCACTTGATTTTCATTCCCTTTTGATCCTTTATTACCATCTGGGTCCTTGTAGGGTTCACAAGAAGAGCTCTTGACGGAGAGAACAAGCCACTCTTGCTTGAGCATAGCTATTATCAAGAAACTTAGAAAACTTAGTGGTAAATAATCCTATGTACATTGCTTATAATGGTACCTTATGGGAATTTACCTGAGAAGGAGTTGCAGAAGAAAGAGTGGAGGAAGCCATTGTGGAGAATTCTTGGAGGAAACTGGGTGTAATTCTGTATTGCGGTTGATATTATTGAGATGGTTAGTTAAGTAATAACGACCGCAGCAGAAAAGTGGACAAGGGACGTTGCCACTATGGTGCCACATAACCGCCTGTTTTCGAGATGATGATTTTCTCTTCCCTTCACGAGTGGCTCATCCGCAAATAATCAAGATAACCCAATTGAGCCTTGAGAGGAAGGCCCCAATTGCGGGTGCGCCTACTTGTTAATAGTATTCGCTTGTTAAGGAATTGATTACTAAAAGAACTCTGGGTCCAAAATTTGTAGATCATATTCTGAGCCAACAAAATGTTAATAAAACTAAAATCTTCTGGGCCATTAAATGAATAGTTCCATAAGAGCAAGAACTTTTTTATGTGTGTTCGGGGGGTGGGGGCTGGGGGGCGCGTGGGGGGTTGTGGGAGGAGAAATAAGGCATAAAGTTATAGGCAATCTTAATTTTTAAAATGGAAAAGTTCTAAGATAGGACCAAATATAGGTACTTTGTTTTCACTTTTTGTAACCCAATAGTGAAGCCAACTACGAAAACAGAGGGAGGAAAAAATGGGAAACCTATTGAGCAACTAGACCAATTCACTGACATTACTACTACTACACATACACACATTAGTCTACTTTATCTACATCATCTAACACTGTTACATACAAATTTCTTTGTTACTTGAAACTTGGAATATCTGCACCAATGCAGAGAAAGAGAATCCATTATCATCAAAGAAGAAGACCCCAACAAGTGTAACAAGAAAATAAAATAAAAATTAAATGCTACATATATATATGTATATATATATATGTATGTATATATATATATATGTATGTATATATATATGTATATATATATATATGTATGTATATATATATGTATATATATATATGTATGTATATATATATGTATATATATATATGTATGTATATATATATGTATATATATATATGTATGTGTATATATATGTATATATATATATGTATGTGTATATATATGTATATATATATATGTATGTGTATATATATATGTATATATATATATGTATATATATATATATGTATATATATATATGTATATATATATATATGAATGAAGGAGAGGTGTTGATGTAGCACAATAATTATCTTAAAGACGGAACGTTCTTCAAAGGCATTTCGAAATTATGAAAACTTAAAGCTGTTTGGCTTCTTGTGATATATCGACCAAGCTTTTTGTCTCCCCCAGCTGAGTTCTTACCATAATATATAAGTTTCCTTATATTCAAGCACTGAATCAGACTATAATTTATTCATCATAAGTAAAGAGGTTGACTCACTTATCAAGTAGAATCCTAAGAAGGTTTACCATTTTTTTACCACATGTTCTTTCATGCACATAATTTGAATTAGTTTGGCCTTTTCTGTGCCTGTTTGCACCGCATTTGTATTACCATTTGGAAGGACAAACGTGCTAGCTTTAGTATATCTTTCCCAACTAATTAACGATCCTAGCCATCAACTCCAAAATGATCCTCTTAGCAATTAATGGCTGTGATCTTGCCTTAGAATTTACATGCCATGAGTTTGTTATATATATATATATATATATATATTTATGATACCTATGAGTTGATGTGTTCTTTTTCTCTTGACAACAAAGTAATTTTATAAATAGCAATAAAGGGATTCGTACATATGGCTACATGAATACGCTCTTTAATGATAATACTCACTTTCAAATAGAAAAAAGGAAACAAGCTCCATTTTAGTTTCGAGCACTAAATGCAGAGGTCAAAGAATTCAATTGATTGGTGAATAATTTCATGAGTATGTGCATTCAAGTGTTATGTTGGGGGGACTTTTGCAGTTAAAAACGACCACACATATGATTGTTTTGGCTCATAAAGTGAGAATTCTGGTGTGTGTTCCCACTAGCTTTATTCAATGACAATTTTGGTTCCAGGCCCACAGTACAACCATCTGAGAAACATAATATTTTATTCAATTTATAATGAGTGAAGATACCAGATTAACAATATACTTAAAATTTAACTACAATGCACCCACCCATTGAATTTCTACTCACTGAAATGGGTTAATTAGTTCAACGATTAACAATGCTAGGATAACCCTAGCTGAAGTATTTAAATATTTCCTCATTGACTTCAATTTTAATCAAAACCCGTTAAAAACTTCCTGTCCTAATTTCTAATTTTATATATCATATAAAATTAATTTAATGTAATACCTTTCACATGCTTAGTATTGCAAAATTTGTTGTCTTATTGATAGTCTTTTCCATTTGTAAGGAGAGAAGGTTTCATTCAATACGAAGTACCGAGGGTAACACGTTGCAAAATCCAATTGGCTTGACCAGAAGAAGTCTAACAGTAAAATCTAAACCGGCGTATTTTTCATATCCAACCAAGCTCCTTCTGACAAAGCTTGCAACCTCACAAATGGCTTTGACTCTATCTGATTCAAGCCCTTCCTGTTTTCCTTCCCAATAAAAGAGAGCATGTGTCAATGCAAAGCACTACTGCAAGACTTAAGAAACGATAGCTGCTTGCATTTGCCAAGGAGTGAAGTTCAACTATCCACCACACCCATCTTTTCAATAAAGGTATAGCACTCAATTCATCAACTCACTCTCTCCTGTCTTTCTATTTGCTGTCTTCTCATAACTTCACTTGTTTTTAAACAAATGTATATGGTGCTCTATAGAGAGCTGAAACTTAAATCAGACTTATTCGATGGAGTTCAACCTTGAAAACCCTTTTACAAATTTCCAAGATTTCATCAAGGATGAAAATGAAACAATAAAGGGAATGAAACAATAGAGTCCCTCTGTTTCATTGAATATGATCACATGCCTTCAAAGAACTACAAAAAGAGTATCAAAGTCAAAGACCTTGATATCTCTCTTCGACAACAGGCTGTCTATCTCTATTGAAGATTTGGTATCCTAGAAGTTAGTTTTTTAACATTTTATATGTATATATGCTTATGTAATACATTATGGTTGTTTTATATCATGTATATATTTATGATATATATATATATATATGTATATGTATTTATTTTATTATATATTTAATTAAAATTACAAACATGAAATACCCTTCAAAATATGTTATAGTCTTGATTTGTGATAATGATCACATAAATGAAAGTTAAGACATAACGACATATTTCTTAAATGTTCTCGGTTATAGGACAATTAATTATGAGATTGATTGTTTTGGATAGACCGATACACAGTCTTATCAACTCTACAAATTGGAGGGTGACTGATCTCATCGTCATTTGTATTTAGATATTATGACAGTTGTGTAGGTATATATAGTTATATGTTCACTCAACTGACTACTTGAGAATTACTCAATTGAGAGCTTTTCCTGCTGTTAACGAGTAAATCTCATGGTAATAATTGTGTAACAAATATTATTCCTTGACCTGAGATCATCATAGTGAATTACGGACAACTCATCATATTTTGGTCCTAAACGTGATTATAAACCAATTAGAAATGAGATCGGATATGATCAAGTACCTGTGAAATTTGTGAACGATCAACATGTAATTCTCCACCTTTAAAAAGGAGGTGAATATTTTATGTCATTGATAATATACTAACTCAATAAATTCTTGACCAAGGTATTAATGATAGATAATTTAGAAATGATATTCTAATTTTGTTCATAAGCTACAAGATTGTTAACTAACACATAAAGACGGACTGAAAGTAGTTTGACAGTTTGATCCATACCACTAGATCCGATCCGGAGTATTAGTCTTGAGAAATGAATAAATTATGCGATAATTATCACTTATAAGTTCTACGAGAATATGTTTCATTTGACCAACGCGGAATGTTGTTAGACGTCAACCTCGATTAACGGAAGAGTTTGACTCGTTGTTATTTAAAAAATGTTATAAATAAAAAAGGATTCATTACCTGCTTGATATCAAACCTATTGATCGTACTCATACGGATTAAAGTATTAAAATGTTGATGAGTGTCAAAATATTATATTTTCGATCAATGAATTTTTCGAAATACATTTGACTAGTATCGGATGTATTTGCAAATTAATTTTATGGATAGACTTTTGAAATCTAATGAAATTTATTTTATGAAAATAAATAATCAAATATTATAAGTTAATTATGGATTAATTAATTAGGTTAACAAATCCTAGTAATGACAATTTTGTAATTATAGTTTAATTAATTAAACTTGAGAAATTTAGATTTTAATTATATTATGAATATTAATTTTGGAATTAATTTTTTTTAATATTTATTGAAATATTTTGAATATGAAATTTTCAAAAATTAAATGGTTCAATTTCATATTTAATTATAAAATTAAAATGATGATTAAATTGATCCAAATTAAAATCCTATAATTATTGAAATATAATTTTTATATGGATAACCCATTAATTTAATTAATTGGGTTTGATCCAAAAAGTAATTAAATTTTGACTGTCCAAATTATAGCTTAAATTTGCATTTTTATGTTATTATTATTAATAATTTATTATGGTAAATAAATTAATATAAATAATGTATATTTAATGCAAGAGAAGTGTAATTAGCTTTGCATGCTTGGACAATAACAAAAAATATGTATCATTATTATGTTTGTGTTACTTTATGAAGTGGATATAAGGCATGCAAAAATACTCCAAGCAAAAACAAAGTGAATGGATATTTGTGTTCTTAAGTTTACATTTGAAATGATAAAATTGCCATGATTTATACAAACAAAAGTTTCTACTTTTGTAAAGTAACAAACACATACAAAACAAAAGAAGATTTGATTTTGAGAGAAATGATTTTGTGTTTGCCATGAACAAAGACAAGCTGTAGCCATGAAATATTTCCCTTTAAAATGTTAGCTTATCCACATGCCCGAAGTCTACACCAATCATAAAGTATTTGCTGTTGGATTTTAAAATCGGATTACAATATTCGAAATAAGGTAAAACTCAATAGCCATATTGTTTTAGTTTATTTAACACAAAAATATTTATTTATGAGTTTTTTTAAACATGAACATGCATAAAAAATTTTAAAAAATCTTCTACTGTGTTTGCATGTCATAGAAAATGCCATGCATGTTTATTTTAATATGAACCTACAATCTCGTCAATCTTACTGGTAAAGATAGCGTTAAATAGTATTAGTTCTTCAAGCTTTTTTTTTTGTTGTTTTCTCATTGCTTTGGAGTCTTTGTTGTTTTGTGAGTTCTGATTATCTTTTTGGTTTGTTTTTTCAGTGTTCCTATAAGTTTGATCCATTTTTAACATATCTTGCTGTGAATTACCTAGATTGATTTTTATCCAACCTAGAAATGTAGGTAAAATATCTTAAACCATCTTGACTTGTGGGAAACTTTTACTTTGTTCTATTTATTAGTTGTTGCTTGTTTTAAGATCTGATTGCATATCTTGATAATGTCGCAACCAAAACCATGAATGCTTAGGCTTCTTGAAGTCTCTTGTCTCTCTGTTATCATTATTCACTAGTGTGTTATGATAGATTTTGTATGTTCAGATGTTAGGCTTTTATTTTAGAGTTCAAGCCATCAGTAATTGCTGCATCAACTCTTCTATCTGCTTCTCGTAAACTATTTCCCTTGCAACTCTCTTGCTTTAAAAAAGGCTATTTCCAATTGTTCATATGTAAATAAGGTAAATCTTTATTGTCCACCCTCGGTTTTTGCTCCTTTCCCAAAGTTATTGAAGAACAATGGTTTACATTAATCTATCTTGTTTTTTTTTTTAACCTTAAGAAGACTAGAAACCTTTGTATTTCCCTCGTCATTAGTGACTAAAATCAAGAATAAAGTAAATTAAAAGATGTTAATATTACATTATGGTAGTTAATTATTAAACATGTTGTAGGAAAACTTGTTGCAATGCTACAATGCGATGCAAGACATAATTGATGGAAGAATACGAGTCAGAATTTGATAAGGTGTCAAGCTCGGACACATCAGTCAATGTATTAGAGCAGTGTTTTTCCAACTTAGAAAGTGATAAGATCAATGTCACTTCTTCTACCACCACCATTACAACAACCAATACAACTACTACTACGCTTAATGTCACGGGTCGATTTTTTCTTGGTCAAAATTTAAATTTGGGTGGCACTTTCTAAAGTGTTCGAACTAACAAGTCAGCCTAAACAAGTTTGCACACAATAAACTCAAGTAGGTTGGTTGCCTACAAAAATAAATTAGTAATAGAAAAATAATCGAAAACAAGTAACTATGGTATTGCAATACAATTCAAGGCAATATCGATAAAATACGTCACAAGCATACAAGCAATCCATGAGCATGCAAGCATTGAACAAACAAGCATTACTACTCATCCGGACAACGAGCAAACAAGATTTAATAATCAATGCAAACAACACATTTTATTTATCCAATAGTAGGGAGTACACAACAATGCTCTCAAAGTGCTAATGGTCAAGGCACTCCTAAGACACCTGACCATCCTCCCTAAAGAGGTTTTTGAGATATTGCAGGAGTGATAGGAAGAGACATAATATATGTTTATATCTAAGCTGTCACACTCCTAAAATTATAAATAAAATAAAAATTTTAAGTCATACCGGTGCCTTTTCGATTTACGACCATGAACTTATTAACTAGTTTTGGACGAGTAAATGTGAGTGACTCTTACATTTATTCCCGAGAAATATGAAGAAAAGAAAAATAACTAGTTGTTGTAAACATCACAGCATCCAACTTTCCCATACTCAATAGTGCTGATGACATTGGTTTTCTACAGTAAATCAATCACTGGTCCTTCTAAGAGTGACCCTAGCTAACAAGCTGCTTCAAATAACGAAGTTAGAAATAATATTGCTATAAAAATGAGGAAAAGAAGAAGAAGAAGAAGAAAGAGAGAATGGGCAAGAAGTTGATGGTTCATAGACAAAATCATTGCTACAAGATCTTAGTAAAAATCCAGTTACTCTTTGTTAAAGTAAGAAATGAAAAGAAGAGAATTGTCTTTTTGTTTCCTTTTGTTTTTCTCATGGACGACAGAGCAGTAAACCAAGATAAAACCTAACTTTTAATTGTAAGAGTTGAATTTTATTGGGTTACTATTTTAGGTTTAGTGTGGTTGTGTCTCTTTAGTTTCTGGCAGATAAATAATAATAATAATTGTCATGCCTTGTATCTAGGGTCCACCTATAACAATCACCACAGACCCTCACGATACATCTTCTATATTCAGACTATATCAAAAGAAACCGTAAGGTTTTCTTGTCAACTCATTTTACCTTGAAAACAGTTGATACACAATACATCTCATTTATAGGATCACCACCAAAGAATTGATCTATATTATTAATTTATCCACAACAACTATCAACAATAACATTATAGAACTCATTTTCTATTCGGGTTAAAAAAAACATAAATAATCACAAAATCATTGTCCTCACAAATATTTTATAAGAATTTATTTACATTTATCTAGTAAGACATCTACATCTATGAGTCAAGTAAAAAACCTACTAAGGGTTGTAGGCTTTCTTCTGCTACCGTAAGCTTTGCGAGCACTAATGCTCCTACCCTAAAATTGTAATTGTGAAGGGTGAGTATACAACTATACTCACTGAGTAAATACATACATAGATATACATACATACACACACATTTTCAAGTATAGATATTGGGATTTCATTATTAATATGCTCAAATACATATATACATTTTATGTTCAACTTAATAACTTAAAATAATATAAAGACAGTCTGCATTCATTTAAAACAACTAAACTGGTTAGCTATACTTTCTTATTCATTACCTTGGCCAAGGTAACGTCGAAATCCATCAGTGAGTTTGTTATGTATAAAACCATATGCAATGCATTTTATAAAAATTGTTTTTATTTGTCATACTTTACAAAATCATTCATTTTCTTGTAAAACATACATATTTAAAATCATATAACTCATCTCACTGATATTAGCCCTAGATAGTCATTTGGTGATACAGTGATTGTCCTCGATATCCATCAAATCCATGAGATCCCTATAAAGCTGTCAAGACTTTTCATAGGGTTTTTATATAACTGCGCATTCACGCACCGACACACAATGGGCTTACCATAGCTTATCTCCCTTATACAGCCCTACAGCAACACTAATAACTTACATAGCCTTTCATAGATCTGTTCATAGGTTACAGCTTTGTATATACAATAAATAACCTGGCCCACTGACCATGTATCAATAACCAGCCTTAACAGCCTCATCACCAATACACATGCTTAAAAATAAATCATTTACAATCAACTATTTTCATTCATTTAAATCAAATCTAGTCTTCCCGACCATATCATTTGCAAACAATGATTATAAGATATATAAATCACATTTAGCCTCCCTGACCATTTTAAGATGTATATTTAACAACATTTAATAGCAGACCAAAGATAAAAACATCTTAATATCAATTTAATCACATGAAATATATTATTTTCAAATTCACTTTAAATAAGAAAGCAGCTTGTTTGATCACACAAACAATACATATAATATATCAAGCATATATTTAATATTTATATATGTATAAATTTACTTACTATAAAGAGAGGGTAATCACTCCCACTAAGGTTCCTCACGCCTATTTGGCTCTTCTTTCGGATTCTCGGGACCTAATATCACATATGTATAATAAAGTGAATTCCACAATTCCATATAGTTAAACATATATGCACTAAATGCAATTTTCATGAAAAACATATTTAAAACCCGCTTAATCGATACATATCACTTTTAAAGGCTTAACTAGTAAGGGTCATTTATCCGATTTTCAGCAATAAAATCCTATGGTTAACTTATTATAATTCACATTTTCAAGCCATATTTCTACCACAATACTTTAGTTAACACTAATTAACATCATTTAACATTTTTTTATGCACAAATTATCGAAATTCTTAATTACTCAAAACTTGTTATATTCATATCATGAGCTGACTTAGTTCACCTAAATCTCATGAATGTATCAATTAATTATGAACAATGCATGTATGAAACTGAATATTATGAAATGACTATTTCACCTTTTAATTCGTAAAAGAGGGTTTACAATAATAATAATAATAATAATAATAATATATTTCTAAGAAAATGAAATTAATTGTGCCCCAATATTTTCTACGAGTTGTTTGAACTGTTACTGCCAGAATAGTCGGCGAGGGAAAATATTTTTAAGCAGTGTATTTTCTGTCTCAGGATTTGCAATAAACATGTCGCCAATTGTCTGGCTAGTTTGTTGTGTTTGCTCTGTTATGGATACAGTACGCATTAATACAAAGTCACATGGAATCCGAGAGAGAACAGTGTTCTTGATCAACAGACACACGTACAACAAAATCAACAGTTTTGATCATTGATTGAAACAGAGCAAAAAAAAAAATAAGTAACACAAGTAACACATTTTTGTTAGATGAGCGAGCGTTATACTTACACATCTATCTCACCCAAACTTCATAAATGTGAGCGTATGAAAGGGTTGCGCATTGTCTACTTACCAAGAATTAGTACAAAAGTTAATAAAAGTAAATAGATGGAGGTTTACAGCTCCAATGGATCGTATTTTTGGTAGATGTTTGAATAAATGTGCCAGTTGGTTCATGACTTTATCAGTATGTCGGCTGTCTTGGTTGCAGAAAATATTAGAGATTAGTTACGTAATAATGTTGAAGAAGAGTAGACGACTGACCTGAAGGCTGTACATTTCCTCGTACATTCTGCAGTGCGTAAGTTGGTCTTGGTCGAGGATTGAGATAAGGGTTTGCTAAATGCTATCCACATGTGATTTACCCTTAATTAAACTAAATTCACTGTTAAAAGAGAAAAGATTATGCGTAGTCCATTGATAATAAGAGAAATTCACAAATACTTTACCATTTCTCTCAAGTTATTACGGTAGATAGCATGGCTGTTTCTAAATCACCTGTCTCTGTGAAGAGCACCCATTATAGCCCACTTAATATTTTTATATCACTCTTCCCGTATCTCCATTGAGAGCACCCACTTATTGTGCAACCTTTACGGCCCTTTTTTTTTTTTCTTACCTTGAATTGATTCTCAAACAATCTATGTATAAATATGATATAACATATTTCAAATAGGATTCGCAGTCCTATTCTTTCTTTAATTTGAACTTTTTCTTTTAATAAGTTAATCCTTTTCTATTATAACTTGAATTATATATAGAATAAGTTAACTACTTTAAAAACTTAGTAATAAGAAATATGATAAAAAATTTCCTTCAATAGAGATAAAAAGAAGCCAAATTTTCCAATAAATCCATTATCAGAAACAACGATAACTAGGAACAGCTATCTCTTTTCCTTTCGCTTACGCCCAAATGCACATACGCTATCACGCACACGCAATGTTCATACGTCACGCACCACAACAACCCAAACTTTTGAAAAGTAAGAATTAGTATTAACAAACAAATAATAATAACTTCTAAGTGTGACAGCCCAAATTTCGTGTGCCACGGCGGAATTCAGGCATATCTTCATAGTGCTGTCATCTATGTTTCATCATTTATGTTACGTCATCAAGTCTGTCCATCATCAAGTCTGTCTTGAAAAGTAAGATTTGTATTAACAAATAAATAATAATAATTTCTAAGTGTGACAGCTCAAATTTCGTTTGCCACGGTGGAATTCAGGTCTATCTTGATAGTACTGTCATCTGTGTTACATCATTTATGTTACGTCATCATCAAGTCTGTCTTGATAGTGTCAGGCCAATGGCCAAATTAGTGTACAAAACTCAATAAATCCTATTAAAAATTAGTGTTTAGCCTTTCAATTCAAGTTGTCAACGGCCGGATTGTTCACATTCACATATAAGGCTATCATCAGTCAGGACATCTATTAGCTTGTAAATTAATATTAAAACCCCACTTAAGAAGAATATGAAAGAATTTTAAACCAATATGTAGGTAAACCTTAATATTCGGTACCTTTATTATCATAATAAATGATCGATTGCGACAAGACTGGACGTTGTCGTTTAAGCTGGTCCATAACACAGCCATTCGCTGAAGAGGGAGTGGTAGTCAAACTTAAAACAAAAGAAAAATAATTAAGATGCCATGCCCTTTTGATCGACTTCTTGTGTGAGTACTCCAGCTTCGACGCATGCGATCTTAGCCATATAACTCGTGACTCTTGATATTTTGGAGTGCAATGGTAGCAAAGACGCTCGTGAACCTCTTGATCGTATATGTAATTGAATATTTAGGATACCAAATTCGGCAGTTCTAAGCTAGAGGAACAAGAAAACATTCGTTTCAGCTATTATTTCATGTGTTATCCGGGGCAATTTCCATATTTATTAGATCAGAAATCCAAGCACAACTGTTCACTTATATATTTAGCTGTTTAGGATATATACTAGGGAAAATCTATTCCAGGCAGTTCTTGCGTCACCTGGTAGAACAAGTCTAAATTATCGTCATAGAATGAATCATATGGCAATGCAAATCCCCCATTTAATAAGGATGTGGAATAACTATCTTGGTTATAGGAGTTGTCTGATACAAATGGTTCGCCCCAGAAATCTCCACTGCTTTCTCCGAATGGTTCCATTGTCGCAAGATCACCTTTAGTAACCCCGTTGACGCCACGTACAAGTGCATGATCAGAACTCGAAGACGAGAATTCAGCAGCATATGTTGATGGGGTCAATGGAGAACTCTCTAATATTGGTGTATCGGCTAGGATACTTTGGCTTTTTGCTCCTAAAATTTGGCTGGATTCCCATCGTGAAGTTCGCTCATTAGAATGGTCTTTCATCTGATCAGATGTTGGATCATTCTTCTTGCGCTTCTTCAAGTGGGAGTGCCAGTAGTTTTTTATTTCATTGTCCGTTCTTCCTG
>JAXCLQ010000001.1:2499679-2563973 GCA_035584115.1 Cedrela odorata | reverse complement strand
GCAAATGGCAATTTTGGGACAAGAGAGTGAAATTCTCGAGCATCTCGAGCATGGTTCGCTACAAGATAATTAAAATCTGCATCAGATTCAGCGACAACGACCCGAACGGAGTCGCTTTCCTTGTAGAGAATACAGGGCTCGTTGGGTGGCGGAGGGCATATAAGATTGGCTGCAAAAGGGAAGAAATGATGGAGAGTGAGAGAGAGAGATTGCTTGAGAAGGGGAAAGACAGTTTGTGTGAAATGAAGAGTAGGGTAAGGGAATTCGTAGAAGAAGAGGCGTTGCATGGGACAGCAGAAAAGCCATGCCCTGTCCAGGAAAGTGAGAGGAATAGTGGTCGTGGATAGTGAGCCTGGTGCTGGTGTTGGCGGCGGCGGCGGCGGCGATGGAGCAACCTGGGTAAGATCAAGAACCTTTACTGTATGGGGTTGAGACATATTCGGAAATCGGAGAAAGAGAGGCTACAAATTTTGAAGAATCTTTAGCAAAATTGAAAAAACTAAGTTTTCGGTAGTAATTAATTTTTGCAATATAATTTTGATAAATTAATTGATTAACGTGAAGTAATTATAAATAAGAAGTTTGTACTTAATTTTTTATTAAATAAAAAATTCTTTATTACTAGGACTCATATTTCAAAAATTGTCCTTTTGAGAAGAATGTAATTTACAAATATAAATTCTTATATTAATTTTAATTATACAAATTTTTATATAAATATTAATTATACGAAATAATATATTATTATTATATTAATACATTGACTGAAATAGTAGTGTTATGTATGTTATTATCATATATTTTATATATATTTTTTTATTCATTTTGAGATTGTGAGATATGTATAATTATAAACTATTAATAGTATATAAATTTGTATGAATAAAATTTATATTTTTTTTAGTAATAGTTTGAGAAGAAGTTGAAAAGGGGAAAATGTATAAGGTGAGAAAAATTAATAAGAATAAATAAATAAATAAGATTTGAATGTCAAGTTAACAACTTGGAAAATGATCACGTAAGTTTATTTAAATTATTAATAATAATAAATATTTGTCGGCTGTTAACTCGTATCTTCTTCTTATCTTATTTTCATTCGGAAGGAGACTCTGCCGAATGGTCTGCTTGCACGTTGAAACACATGAAAGCTAGATGGTTTGCACGTTGAAACACTAGATAGTGACATATAAATCAGAAAAAGATTCAGGTATCCACGTGATTGAGCATTTCTATGCAAGTCGGACCCCTGAACTGAGGTGTTGGGGCATTTTTGTTTCTAATGTATGTTGATAACATCGACGAAACCAATTTGTTTCCACAAACGTTGATATGCGTAATTGCTCCGAGTTTTTGGGTTCATGAAGTTTGATGGAGCTTTTATTAAACACCTCCTAAGAAAATTTAACAGCAATATTTGGATAATTGATTTTCTCAGATCAGTAAAGAACAATTTGGCACTTGTATCAAATTCATAAACCAGCTGTTTTAGAAGAAGAAATCTTGGCGGTGATAAAGTAAATTATTGCGGCGCAAACATCTTACTTGCTGTACTCTGACAGAATCAGCTGAATGTTAACTGGATATTAAAATCAATCCAACCCTTGCCTGGTCAATTAAGGCATTGAAGAATTCCAATTTGTCTCGACCAAGTACTAAGCCAATCTCAATCCCCCCTCCACCGTCCCTACATTCATTGAGAGAGAAATGTCTAATGAACTTTTGACGTCCAGACATCAATCATAATTGCTTGCAGATGGGCCCATTCCATAATCGCATACAAAGTTGTTGTGAGGAAGATTTTACCGTAAGAATTGTATGGCTGAGATAAAACCATAACGCAGAGTGGCGGGTACACACACGCCGTGAAGATAAATTATCCTTAGACATAATAATAACTATCTGCCTTTGAAAAGCTTAAAAAGTCCAGAGAAATTGAGTCACATCGGGCATCCCCAAGCAAAGTAAAGGAAATTTACCTAAGCTAGTGTCCAAAGTCATGATAATGAAATGCTACTATTGCAGAGCATGTGAGTACCATTCTTGGTGACTTTGCAATTTGATAACGATGCCACCTACTTGATTATTGTTTGCTTTTCCTTTTACATTTTTCAATGACCTATTTTACTTGGCCATTTGGAAGAAGCTTGTACAGTTTGGGAAGGAATTCCGCATAGCTAAGTTCTTATAGGTAATTCATTACTAAAGATTTTATTAACATCATAAACAAAAATCAAAATCAAGTGTAACACACACACATACACACACACACACACACATATATATATATATATATTCTTTATGAAGGACATCAATCTAATTTTTCATAAAATTAAACTAAATTTTATATACATGTTATTAATCATAAATACTGAACATAAACGAAATTATCTTTATTGCTTTTAATTTATCAATTATTATAAGATTTAAATCATCAATTTTTAGTGAAATTTACTTATTTTTATATTTATATTTAATATTTATAATCGTTGCAACGCTATGACGCGCTTACCACCTAAAGAAGTTTAGGTGTTATAAATATATATAATTAAGCTCCAAGTATAGGCTATAGGGTTTTGAAATCCAACAATTTCGTTGGATAAATGTAGACAGAAAACAATATGATAAATAGTGTTGCATGTGCTATAGAACGTGGCGCCAAGTAAACAACTTGAAATTAATGTATTTATTAATTTTACATGTCGTTGACTTCAATAAACACGGCCGGAAATCCACTGGATGTAGTCGTAGATTACTTAGCTTTTCGATTTCGATGTCAAATAATAATATTCAAAGTGGAATAATGCACTCAGCTTCATTGAAAACTTTCCTTGATTTCCACACTAAGCATTCATTAATTTTTATTATAAAGGTTAGTTTATTATCTAATGATAATCGATGAACTGTAAAAAGGCATTGGAAATTTCCAGGATCATCATGACACAGACAATTGGAAATCCAAATTCAAGCCTTGCTTAAAAATATCATTGAAGTCGTCAATTTTGTCTCGACCAATTACTATACCTATCTCGATTGCACCTTCCTCGTCTCTACATTCAGCAAGAGAGAAAGCTCCGTTGGCTCCGATGTGAATTACTTCGCTCTTTTTCGGTCTGCCCCAACCGAAATCCGTCTCATACACTCGTAATTTTGGTGAGCCAGCAACTGAAACAATACGCCCTTCTTCCACTACTTTGATCAGATTTGACATCCACTTCTCCGCCCCTATTAATGGCCCTTTCTCCAACTCACATATTTGTCTTCCAATAGCTTTGGCAGCTACGACAATCCCATCTTTTCCCATTAGCTCACTTCGTTTTGCTGATAAAAAAAGAAATGCTAGACAATTTCCAAAATATGTTGCTGGTACTGGAAACTCAAAGCGATCTCTGCAGTCCGCTACAGGAACGAAATCGTAAAGCACGTCATCGTGTAATTGACCGTTAGTTTCAATACCCTCTTGTAACTTGATCAAATTCACCCACATAAAAGCACATGTTACCACAAATGTTGATATATGTAACGGCGCCGCCCCTGGTTCGGTGTCGTTTCTGATTTTAGTTGTGACCCATTGTTTCAGTTTCTCAATTTGGGCACGGTTCAGCACAAACGTGACCCGGACGTTATCTTCAGGAATGTCTTCTCTAGGGCCCGAAATCTTGCAGTTCCACCAATCCTTCATGTAAATGGACGAGAGTCCATCTGGGTCCTTGATCACATCCTTATTATGGTAAGGTAGTGGGATTGGGAGGGAAGTCAAGTCTCCAGTTTCTGATCTATGAATGGACGACCAAGATTTCATGAAATGATTGAAACTCTTTCCATCTGCTACCACGTGGTTGAATGTGATACCAATGGAAATCCCTGAATTTGGATATACCGTGATTTGCATCGCCATAATAGGCACAACATGTGTTTTATCTAGTGAAAAACTTGCCACAGGTAATTTTGGGACTAGAGACTGAAACGCTCTATTATCACGTGCATGGTTAGCAATAAGATGGTTAAAATCGGCGTCAGATTCAGCGACGGTGACCAAAATGGAGTCGCCATCGCTGTAGAGAATGTAGGGGTTGTTGGGAGGCGGAGGGAGCGTGAGATTGGCGGCAAAAGGAAAGAAATGACGAAGAGTGAAAGAAAGAGATTGTTTTAGATGGGGAAAGATATTTTGTGCGAAATGAATAGTAGGGTAAGGAAATTCATAAAAGAAGATGCGCTCCATGTGACAACAGAAAAGCCATGACATGTCCAAGAAAGTGAGAGGAAGAGTGGTTGTTGATACAGAGCCTGGTGGCGGAGCAACATGACTTTCATCAAGAACCTTGACAGTGGATTGTTGAGCCATCAGCAGAAAACGGAGAAAACAGGCTGCAGTTTAAGATAACAGTTCTGTTAATTATCGTGTATGTGTGTGTGTGTATATATATATATATATATTACATCTTCAATCAAATTCATATATTGCTTTTCGAACAATTATATCAAATATATTGTCCATTTTCACATTAGCTGTATTGGGCTAATGTTAATGTTGTTGCTATCTCCACGTATTTTCAAGTTGCCTGCATATTTCGTTGTCTTGGAAATTTAAACGTCAAATCTGACTGAACACTGTATTGTTAACCATTAACAACTTTCTCTTAAAAGGAACAAATTCAGTTGAGTGATTGACCCGTCACCCAAATTCAAATGAATACACAAGCATCGGGCAAACCTGAAATATCAACGCCAGCTAGCAATTTGTCTTTTGTCTTTTATTATTTTCCTGGAGTGGAAAAACTATTTAGACCCCCACATGCTCATATGCTCCCATTCAAATTTGCAAGTGGAATCCTAATGTTGATGTGGTCAAACAAAGATGTTTACCCATATATTAATTGTTGATACGTGTGCAAGTCTAATTGTTTTTAATTATTGGAGTTCATGAATTATGACCAAAATTTTCAGTCTCTTGATATGGAAAACTTGGCCCAACTACGTATACACCACCATTATTCGAGATAAAGGTTGATGCTATTGAAATTCCTTTATTATTCTTTTAAAACTTATTTTTAACATGTTCCATTAAATAATTTAAATATTATATCATTATATTTACATTAAACAAACAGTGTTAATAATCTACTTTCATAAATAAATATTATTTCCGATTTTATAATTCATAAATTTTCACTATCAAATTAGAGCGAGTTAGATTATTAAAATTATTAGTTTAACTTTAATCAATGTATTACAATTTAATCATTAATAAATAGATCATTAACACTTCAATTCTTATTAAACTGTAGTGAATAAAGAATATTTACAAGCGCATTTTAATGAAATACAAAAATTGAAATGTAAATATATATATATATATATATATTGGAAAGAGTATTGAGTTCTTTTCAAAGTTTAACCTGCGCTCTATGTGGAAGTATAGGATTTGGTTGGGGAAGAAATTGTATGTATAAATTGATTTTGGGGTAAAATTGTAGTAAAAAATATAGGATTTTAAGAGTATAATACAAGTGTGTCAATAGCATCATTCTTAAATAAAATGGACTCAAAGCTCAAAAGGGCCTCTATTGGCAATAAAATTTCCAAAGCAGACCTCCATCTTTGGGCTATATGTAAGAGGTCCAAGAGAAAAAAATCCAAGCTCTTTGATAGTTTTGTGATATAGATAGAAACTAAAGTATTGAGACTCGAGCATTGACTCTTACAAAACAGGGCTTGGCTAGTATTCCACCCATCATACAAACGTGTATCAATGACGGCAACACACAAGTCGATGGACACCAGCATGTCTAACAACATTATCTACGTGTAATATTATAGCCATGCACAACACTCACCAACGCCACACCCACAATGTTAAGCGTCATGTCTTGATCGTGGTTGCGCAATCCAACAACTAACAGAACTAGCGGCAGGTTCATCTTCTCTCCCAATATAATAGAAGTTACTTGTATATGTCGCAGAATTTATACTAAAATTTCTCCAGATACGATATCCAGCCTACGTACTTTAAAATATGTGCATGAAATATTGCATTGAAAATTAGGGTTTCTCGTTATAAAACCATTAAAGAATGTATATGTGAGCTCAATTAGAATGATAGCTTGCATGATAGCTTGCGAAAGTTAAACAAAACACCATAAATATTCAAAGTTTGTTGGAGCTCTCAGACATCCCCAACCATAATTTAACAACATTTGTATATCTACCATATTTCTAAAATATATCTAAGTCAACTCCATAGACGATGATGACTATATTGGGTAAGCCATGCACGAGTATATGCCTTAGATTTGTGACAAGTAATTGTATAAGAGTACGTAAGCGCATATATTAAATTGTATGGACCAAAGGATCTAAAGATTATACGACAACCACGTAAAGGGAAAATCAGGATCATAATCTATATGATCAGAATTATAAACCATTTGATTAATAGCCAAATGCACGTATGTGTCGTCGTGTTAAAAATTTGTAAATCCTTATCCCATATCTTGATTATATAATTAGATAATTAAATGTTTCAAGGCAGCAAACAGGGGGACAAATAATATATATTAAGACCTTGGTTTATGTAATCTTATGTATTGTATTAGTGTAAACATTGAGATAAACACATCATAATCTATGGTTTAAGGTAATATTAATTAAAATCGTGGACACTCACATGTACATGTTCATGTTCTTCTAGAGCGTTTCTTGTAAAGACACATAAAAGAATAAAGGAGAAAATTAAGTACAAGCAAGATAAAAAAAAGGGTACAGTGTTTGACACTAGATGAAATTCTTTGTTAGATAAATATAAAAAGCCTTTGACGAATGATTAATTATTCTATTGTTAGATAGAGGTTGGATGAAATAAACACCAGATTTTCAATGACTTTCAATTGAGCTTTCTTTCCCAGTCCCAGATCGAAAGATGGCTAGCTAGCTATGCTTCAGCAGATAAAGCAAAATGTTATTTTCCTACGAGGGACAATTGTCAAATTAAGACATCATATCATCGTCGATCAAAACGAAGAGGATGGTTGACTTTATTATTGGAAGTAGAAGGCACACCTGGCGTTACATGCTACGTGATGTGATTCCTGTGGTTTGAACTAAAACATGATCCCTACAAAAAGAAAAACACGTGTTCCAAATGATGTAAAAGCACGCCATCGTGTTCACTTAATTAGAGATAGAATAATAATAATTTAATTAACAAGAACTTTACCTAATTAAGATTCATTTTTTACCATTTCTGGAACAAATTTAACATATAGAAAGTAAAAGATTTATCCTCTTAGATCAAAGCTTAAGTCCAATGTGATATCTTAATTATTAAATATAAGTGAATACAAAAGTAATGTATATTAATAATTGGTCATAATTCTCTTATAATATTTTTTATTATTTAATATATGCTATAATTAATAATAAACTGTTCATATTATAAATTAATTTGATATTTTATAATATAAATTAAAAATAGTAGAATACAATCTAAATTATTCATTATTAATTATATCACGTATTAATATTTGTTTAAATTAATTAAGTTAAGACTAGTGTTTATTAAATAATTTACTTATTATTTTTAAAATTAAATAAAAATATAAAAATTCTAAACATACATTAAATAGAATTCATAACTAATTAACTTTATACATACAAAAGTAATATTTATTAACGAATTACGAGTACTTTGGTTATGTAGATAGTGATAAGTCGACAAAGCTTATAATTTCAAATTGATGGCAGCTAACAAAGATGAACAATTGATGGCAATTGGCAAATAATTTCAAATTTTGTACGTGAAAATGACTGGAAAATCTTCACATAGTTGATGGAGGGAACTACCTAGCTTACCGTACAATCATACTCATCGCTCATTTTGGAGATCAACACAGGTGTCGGTGTATTTACTCTTAAGCGATTACAATTAAACCCCTTTCCAGGACCAACAGTAGATGAACATTTGTCAACTGCTACGGTAGGGCATGGGGTGCCCCCACAAAATTTGAAAAGAAAGTCGAGTAGAAATACACAAGTCAATCAAGAATCGATTAATCGTACATTTCATGAATGAAGATCAGAACATCTATTAATTTAACCATTAATTCAAGTAAGAATTTAAATTAAAATTTTAATCGTAAATATAATTTTCTTGTGTAAGATACGCGTAATAAGCGCATATTAGCATATATAGATACAAATATTAGACATGTATGTATAAGCATGTTAGAACTTAGAAGATGGAGGACATACACACTTGTCAGAAGGCCGGCGCCAAATCCTTTTGACTTCAAAATACATCTCATACGCTTGTTTCTCAACTCTCTCTCTATATATAAGGAAGTCATCTCCTCCATTAGGATCAACAAGTACACTTCCAGTTTTCAGAGCCCGCAATTCAGTTCTATCTTCTACCAACTCTTAAATATTTTTAACAAATTCCAGCATTTGCGTACTACCTTTAGCAAATAACAGAATGGGAAGAGCTCCTTGCTGCGACAAAAATGGACTGAAGAAAGGTCCTTGGACTCCAGAGGAAGATCATAAGCTCATCAGCTATATTCAAGTGCATGGCCCTGGAAACTGGCGCAACCTGCCAAAGAACGCAGGTATGGATTTTTCGTTTATAGAACTATCTCGATATCAAGAGATTTTTAGTTTCTTTGATGATTCTTCAGATTATTTTCTTCTAATTTTTACTTTAATTCATTGGTGCAGGGCTTCAAAGATGTGGAAAGAGTTGCCGTCTTCGATGGACTAATTACCTGAGACCTGATATCAAGAGAGGAAGATTTTCGTTTGAAGAAGAAGAGACAATAATCCAACTACACAGTATTCTCGGAAACAAGTATGTCCATGGTTCTTTAGAATGATATGTTTCTAGAATGAATTGAATACTCATAGTAGGTTATCAACTTTGTGGAAATGACCATAAATGTTTTTTTCCCTTCAATATTAGGTGGTCAGCCATTGCTGCTCGCTTGCCAGGAAGGACAGACAATGAAATAAAGAATTACTGGAATACTCATATCAGAAAAAGGCTTCTTAGAAACGGAATTGATCCTGTGACTCATGCCGCTCGCCTTGATCTTCTTGACCTTTCCACTATTCTCAGATCAACTCTCTGCAACCCATCGTCACTTCTCAATGTGTCAAACCTGTTAAGTACCCAAGCTCTCTTAAATCCAGATCTGTTCAGGCTAGCTTCCACTCTTTTATCATTAAAACAAGAGAACCCAGAAACATTGTTGCAATATCTTCAGCAAAACCAGCTTTGCAATTCTCAAATGCAAAACCAGATCCCAGCATCCCATCTAAACCAGTTTCAAACTCCAGTTTCTGAAGTTCCAACTTGCACCACATCTGGTACTACTTATACTCCACTTTTAGATCAAACACAGTTCACGCAAGCTAATTTAGAAGAATTATTGTCGAACTTGACAAACTTCAGCGGCCAAAATTCCCAAGAAAATTTGATACCTTCAAGTTTGACTGAAACTTACATTACACAGCCAATTCAGGCGTATGGCAGCACAAATCCTTCTGTTCCTGTTCCATCTGAAAGTCCAAATTTCCAGTCATTAAACAATAATGGCAATCAGAAATTTAGATTTGATTCTGTTATGTCAACGCCATTAACCAGCCCGGCTCAATTGAATTCATCATCTACATACATCAACGGCAGCACTGAAGATGAGAGAGAAAGCTACTGCAGCAGCTTGTTGAAGTTTGAAGTTCCAGAGAGTTTGGACATTAATGATTTTATGTAAATTATGTATTTTTGTGGCAGTTGTAGTGAACTATCGTTGTGTTTCAGGTTATGTCTATTTTATTTTATTTTTTTGTTAATACATATATTATATAATCTGAATTCTTTGTTCTTTCTTTTATCTATCTTTGCCAAAGCAATAAGACCCTATTACTCTACCGTCGATGAGAAATAGTAATCGTTTTACTTTAATTTTCCCCAAATTCTTCTTTGTGTCAATAAATCAATGCACTAATTAGAGAATCAATGTAGTATAATTTGAATTTTGAATATGATGGTCTAATTGATAAATAATTGGGTTGGCTCGATAATTCTGTAAGAAGTAATCAATAAGGAATGTTAAAATGCTAAGGCCATAAAAGATGTAACTACATTGAAGCTGTGATACCATATATATTTGGCAAAAGTGGTGCACGCAGCACAACTTCCAATTTCTCTTACCATTTTAATTTGTTTTGTATCATCAAACCACCCAATATTAGACTCAATTTGTCGTTGACAGGAAACACAGGTCGCTAGCTTTAGTTTCACAGAACATTAATTCTTCGAGGTGAAGAAATGAGTTCTTAAACGTAAAAAATTGTAGCAGGGAAAAATAATAAAACCATTACTTATGGTGTCAAATAATTCAATAAACAAAGAACATTTTTATGGCAATTCAATTTAGTTACGCAATTTTATCATCGTCATCTCGTCATTATCTTCTTCTTCTTCTTCTCTTATCTTTTCTTCAAGTCACGACCGCCCACCCAAGGTATTGAACTATTGTTGGTCACAAACAGCTTTTCTACAAAAGTTATATCATATAATTTCAAAGCACGAAAGCGTTTTCTTGTCCTTACATGCATTAATGATAATCATCTCTTAATAAAATAGCCGCTGCGTGTGTAAGACATGTGGGAATACAATGCTTTTACATTGTCTGTACTGTTTCCTTATATGAGAGAGGGATTAATTTTGTTGACTCGCATGTCTAAATTATAAGGTTGCTTCTATTGAGACTTGGCATTGTCCCTCCCACTAATATTACATGTTGGCCGCCGTGTGTTGCGGTGATTTCCAACCAACAACGAGCTTTTTATTCTTGAACTTGGTAAAAGGGAAAGAACAGCAAAGAATGCTAAAGGGCAAACAAATGGAAAAGAAATAAAAGCTTATAATTATTCAAAGTCGATGACCACGTACATATTGACCACCAACCAGGTGACGCATGTCAATATATGATAGTTCTAGAGAAATTTACGAGGCAATTTTCTTTAACTTATGGACCAAAATAATCTTAAATTTCAGAAGATAATTGTTTATATTAAACGTCAAGTAAATTATAACATTTCTAGTTCACCATACAGAAGCAAGAGAAATTAAAATTCCTGTGGAAAATTTGGAAATTAATTCTTCTTCGCTACTCAAAATGGACAACCTGCAAGTCTATATTGGGTCAAAAAGTGCCATTGGTTTCAATTAGCTGTTTTATCATGGTTGGCTATATATTTTGTCATGGCCGGCGATTTTCTCACTTTAATTTCTGGTCAAAATACGAATGCTGGGTGAACACTCAACAGGCAAAATAAAAAAGATATGCCTCACTGGAGCTAGCGATGGAGACATTCCTGTGGCTTTACTTCGAAGGAAGTAACTCCAATTTGAACCCGGGATTCTTTTACTTGGACCACACACTTTAAGTTTCTGGCCCATGGTTCATACTACATCCTGCATTAACTGGACTACTGGTTACTTGGGCTGCTGAATTAGCCTACTTTAAGC
Source organism: Cedrela odorata (assembly GCA_035584115.1). Classification (NCBI taxonomy): domain Eukaryota; kingdom Viridiplantae; phylum Streptophyta; class Magnoliopsida; order Sapindales; family Meliaceae; genus Cedrela; species Cedrela odorata. The sequence continues at coordinate 2,552,446 of JAXCLQ010000001.1, read as the reverse complement.
AATAATGTTTTTTTTTTTATGAGCACAGTCCAATTTTCACGTGATTATATGCATTGACAAACCCAAATGAGTACCCATTTCACTGAAAATCTAAAATTATGCTTAATATTCCTCCTTTAGTTAGTTAATTATTTTAATTTAAGACAAAGTTTATAGCTGTAAAAGCTTATAAAGATATGTTCAAAATAGAGCCATAAAGGGAGAATCAGGATCTGCTATGCATCTTTTACTTTATCTTCAAAAATAACATACTTGGTTTGCTTTAACCTGAAAAAGAAAAATGTTAATATCCTTTTCATGATGCTTACTTTACACCCTTTTGGCTTTGGCTTTTTGCAAATTGAAATTTGCGTTCCTTTAACTTGAAATTTAGTATCATTATTGTCTAAATAATAGTCTTAATTGGACGTCAATATCTCATCTTCAGTAGAGCCTATCTTTATTGCTTTTCTTTATTTATTTAGTGCTGTGTTTGTTAGTTGAAATCATATGAAGTTGCTTGTGCAGTTGCTGTCGATTAGCACTAATTGAAGGAAAAATGAAAACTCGGTGCAAAAGAAATCTGTCATTGGTAAAAAAATTAAGGGTATTTTTAAGGCACTTTTAATGCTGTTAACAAACCCACCTCAACTTCCCAAAGTCAAGTTTATTTGTTAAGATTTAATGCTTAAATCTTTCTTGTAATATTATTGCCACTCAGCTCTTGATCATCAAGGCATCAAACATATCGGTGTGTAATGATCTTTATGCATTAATCATTATCGTGGATTAGGTATCAATGATGAAAGCCAAAGATCAAGTCATTTTATATATATATATATATTTAATTAATCCTTTGATAATGCTGTTTCCTTCTAGAAAACTTTTTGAAGCATTTAGAAACTACAATGGAGCACATAACCACTAGAGTGAAAAGTTACTTGATCCAAAATAATTTGCACCAATAATTAATCTAAGAAAAAGTGTCTCCGCAATAATATTTTTTCCTTCATTAATCGATGTTCTTATAGAGTAGAGACCATTGAGAGCTCATTTTTGTGTTCTTCTAAACTGGGGTTTGCGTTTTTTGCCAAAATATAAAATTGCAATGTTGGCTAAATACCTAACTGCTTGCTTGTGTGCTGATGCTATCAAATTTGGAGTGGTTGACAGGCAGGTGCTTTAATTTGTTTAATCCTGCAGATATGCTTTGAAAAGTTGCAAGCTACAGTGAAATACATAATGCAGTCTTTCTTATGGGATACTTTCCTTTCATAATTTCCAAATCATTTTGCTTTTTAGCATGAATGATTGATGCTTTAAGTTTTCAAAAAGTAATTTTAAAAACCATCAACAACTTCACTGTCCTACCAAACACATTCTTCTATTGTGGACTGAGGTGAAATTACAACGGGGTCTTGCTGTTCCTTCTTAGGAACCTATGGTTTCTGCTGCAATTATTATGCAGATGTTGAAGATTTCAGCTTCAGCATTAGGGTTGTTTAACATGTAATTTTCATGCTTGGTATGAGTTGTTTTTGGAAAGATAAGATAGGATTTCATCAAAAGTGATATTAACATAACATGGACCACTTTCTTTCAGTTATCATACGGTAAAATTGTCTTCTTCACTGTTATTTTTTTGAAACAAACACAACCATTGGATCCTCTTCAATTATTTAAAAATGAGTTTGATAAAGTGGGCAAAATATGAAAAACTTTTGCAGCCGAAATGTCTGAAAAAAGAAGCCACTCACTCAACTATCACCATACGCCATTCCCTTTTACTTCTGGGGCTCACCAAACCAAAATCACCCGGCATTCTTATACAGAGAAGATATATCTGGGTCCGTTTGCCCCGATTGAAGCTCAATTACCAATGTCTTTGAAACTACTAATCTCCTTTTTCTCTTCTCACTTTTCCTTTTCTTTTCTTTGCCTTTATAATACAACCATTAATTAATTATCCGAGCTAATATAAGAAAAACAAAGCACTTCCTTTTTTCTGCAACGACTGCTGAAACTAAGGGACCAAAGTTGAAAGAGAAATAAAAGTGGAGAAAAGATAAAAAAGAAAATGGAAGTCTATACTATATGGGCTATAGCCATAGGTGTTCAAGATTGTAAGCTTTTTGCAAAGGGGGCCTTTTTGTTGGAATAATTTTGCTTGATTGACGCTTTATGTTTGTGTTTAAACTAAATACATCTCTCTCCCTTGTTACTATTTCTTCAGAATTTGCGTCTGTAATGGAACCTCCTCCTATTCATTTGTGTATGTTTTTTTGTCCTTTTTTTAGAAATGGAATATCCATAGAATTAAAGATTGGCTTGACTTGAAAGTGGAGATTTTCGGTGGGTTGAAGCTATATATATATATATATGCTTTTGCCTTGTCTTGCCTTGTCTTGCATACAATAAATAATAAAACTGTGACGTTTGTTTAAAAATGAAAGGCAATTCCATGTGAAATCAAGATTCAAAATTTGGGTGCATTCTATGTAGGCAATCACATTACATTACATTTATATTATCTGTAAAAAGCTATCAAATTGGTAGATAAAAAGAATTTCCTGCTTTTTATTGGCTGTCACGCACTACTCTTGTCTCAGGGAGAGGTTCGTGACAGTCGCTTAGGTTTCATGCAGATATCGATGCTTCACAAATTGTCGAGGGTATTTAGGTAATAAAGAGGAAGGAAGAGTGGAAAATCTAGTCAGCTAGAGTTTCCTTTTTCTTTTCTGTGTATCATTGAGTACCAGACGAAGTAGGGGAAGGATGGCGGACCCATGTTATTTGACTCTCAAATCATGTCATGTACGTACGTGATGAGAAAATGAAAATGGTCCTACTTGTATTTTTGTTCGGGAACATATTTCTTCTTTGCTACAAGCGAACCGTGTATTTGTGCTGATTTTGATCAACGATTATCACGACTTTCGTCTTTATTTTTACAAAGATGAGATGTGATGTGATCCACCGCATTAGTAACTGTAAGCTTCATTTGGACTCTCAAAATAATATAATTCAAATGTTCAAATTAAGCAAAGTCTTATATTTTCCCTTTTGTAGATGAATTTTCCTTTCTCAAACCATAGCATGCGAATTGCATTATATGCCACAAAAGGCTAATTTCTAACATACCATGAAGCCCCTCGCAGCTGTCAAAATGACTAGAAAAGCAAGAAATATTTGTATATGCAGTCCGTTTAATCTTAGGAGAAGCATATTTGAACTTGAAATGAAAAGACGGGTTATTGTTTAAGAGCGAGTGTGAGTTGTAACGAGACACTGGCAAGTAAGCAGATGCACACAGAAAGAGAAAACACTCGCGTATGATATCACATTCACAGTCACACAGGAAGATAGATAAATGAAAAATAAAAGGACACCACAAGGCACAAGCTGCCAAATCGTGAGACAGCTTTTCTTGGCAAACCCCAAATCCCTTCTCTCTCGTCTTTTGCTTCTGATTTCTGATTCCCCTCTTCCCTCTCTCTCAGCCAAACGAATCTATCTCTTGATGGACCCCTTCACCCATTTCTCTCTTCCCCCACTTCCGTTAAAATAAATAATATCACCCACAAAGCTACCAAATATTATAATATATAATCTGTAAATGATTACTCTTCTTGGTGAACCTGAAGCGCCTTTGGCTCTTAGGCTTGGCAGTGAGAAAGGGAGAGGGAGAGACAGTTTTACATGTGGTTCATCAATCCATAATCTATCATTTCTTAGCTAGATTTAGAGGAGAAACTCCTTCCAAGTTTCAGAAGTTCAAAACATTTTCTTCTTCATGCATTGCATACTGCTACTTCTACTTTGAATATCTCCTGAATCTGCTTTTGGAAAACATCATTTGAAAGCAGATTCTTTATCTCTCCAGTTTCCAAGTATCCCTCAACTTTTCTAATCTTTTCTTGCTCACTGCAAAAACCAAAACCAGACGTCAACGTTGAAAACTCAGCCAACTCATTTCTTGTTTTACACATAAAAATGCCACCACTTACCTTTATTTTCACGTTAACCATTCTATTGTCTACTTTTCATCTATCATTTTCCGGTTTACTGGCTGAACCGGTTTCCGATCACGACCAACCATTAAAACCGGGAGAATACGCGTCCACCAATACGGTTCCGGCATTCCCAGTCCAGACCGAGGCCGCGACCTGCAGTCTAGACCTCTCCGCCGAACTTTTCGGCGGCGTGAACGATGCCTGCGGCCGTGACCTAGACAGGAGTCGGTGCTGTCCCGTTCTAGCTGCATGGCTCTTCGCCGCTCACGCCCGGTACGCTCTCCAGATCCAGGCGGCGGCTCCAGATTCCGAGGCGGACCTCCCAATGATGCCTGACGACTCGCAGAAGTGCGTGAACTCGCTGCAAAGTGCGTTGTTGAGCAAGAACGTGAAGATTCCGCAACCCAATACGAGTTGTGATGCGATTCTGTGTTTTTGTGGGATCAGGCTGCATCAAATCAGCTCGCTTAGCTGCCCAGCTGCGTTTAATGTGACGGCTGGGTTTCGAAACGTGACACCGACTGCTGCAGTAAAGAATTTGGAGAAGAATTGCAGAAATTCCTCGTACTCTGGCTGTACTAAATGCCTTGGTGCACTTCAAAAGGTATTGTTTTCTAAAATTCTCTCTTTAATTTTCGATTGCATTTTCTATTTGATTTCTGCGAGATTTAACGTTATTCAATGAAATAATGCTAACAATTGAAAGCTTCTCTTTACTTTGCCTTTTGGTATTAAAATTGATATACATTGCCTACCGATAATGGCACATAGATCGGCACTGACATGAAAGTGAAGTGGGCGACACTTCAGGTCTGTGTTTTTACCGTTTTCTGAAACCAACCAACGTCGTTCTGGTAGACCCTAGAAAACGACGTCGCCAAGTGCATACTAGTAACTAGTTACTAACCCTTGAGAGTTCTTCCTTTAGCATTGTACAGAATATGATCCTTTCACTAAGATTTCATTCCGAATGATCTTTCCTTTTTCACAAATAATTTATCGACTGAAATGTCCTTGCCTGGGTTTGATAATTACAGCTAAACGGCGGGAACAAGAACGAAACGGAACACGAAGACAACAGGGCAAGCAAGATGTTCAACAGAGACTGCCAGCTCATGGGACTGACTTGGCTTTTGGCACGCAACAAAACGGCGTACATCCCCACCGTTTCAGCCGTGTTACGAGCCATCATGTACAGTGCGCACCCACCGCACGAGTCCAAATGTAGCCCTGATCAAGAGAACATGCCATTAGCCGTTGATTCTCTACAGTTCGAAAAATCCCAATCTTCATCTTCTTCCCCATCAACGGCTCAAAACTTTCATGCTTTTTTACTTCCATTATTACCCCTAATCATTATAATTTCTCTTTTTGTTTAGGAGGTCAACGCCGGTAGTGGTGGTGATGGCCTGGCCTGGCCTGGCCTCTGTGTATTTTTTTTGGGGTTTCTGTCTGAGGTCACGTGAAGCTAGGAGACAAAAGGGCTATGCGGGTCTCTTTTGTCAAATTTTCCACTGTAAATTTCAGGGTCGTTTTCAGGATTCTTTTGACATGTACGAGGAGGAAGGATTCTTACCCTGTTACCCTCACCGTTTATATTTACTTTGCTAGAAAAATGTAAAGATTTATAAATTTTGATAACAGCTATTTCTTTTTCCCGAAATTTTACTTTGGTTATTTTAATATCTGCTTTTTGTGCCTACTTTTGGAAGTAAATTTAGTGCCCAATTACTAGCCATTTCTATTACTCTTTTCTTTTTGAAGTCGAAACTTAATGCTTGGAGATTTGTTTGAAATTTAGATAATTCATTGAAATGAGTTTCGATGACTGTGATCAACAATTTAACAAGCTAGTCTCGTCGAGAAACCTAACCTTGGGTCGTGAAACGAATCCCCAAGTCTGAGCAATGTTCTTTTTTTTTTTTTTTTAAATTCCCAAGACTGAGTATGTTGGTCTCGTGAATATGATAATTGTTTGTATGAAATTTATTTCATTGGGGTTAAGTATTGCTTATTATAACATAGTTTGCTCATTGATATCTACAATTTAACGAATAAAAGTTTGTATGGTTTCACATGTTCAAGGGAGAGAATCACGGTTGAATGTTTGTCGTTTTCGCCTCCCTTTTCACGTGGATGGCGATTGCTCCTCTCTTGTGATGAGATACAGAGTATATTTTTTTTTTTAATTCAATCACGGGTAGAGGGAAATAAAACAATGCTTGATGTCAATCTGATACTCGATTCACTCTTTCAACAGATGACACCAATTAATAGAAGTGTACAATTTAAACAATAAATATCGATGCAAGCTAGCTAGCTAGCCTTGGCCAAGATTTCTACCAAGTTAATATTCAGTAAATAAAAAATGTACCATTCTCTTCTAAACTGGAACAGAAAAAAATTCCCTATCTTGAAATTAGCCAAAATCAGCTAAACGGGAAGAGAACAATCAAAACTTACCATCCTTTGCCTATGAGCCACAACCAATCTAGTGTAACGCCAGCAAAGAGGCCTCCTACTAGAAACAGCACAAGCAGATTTCCCAGTGCATTTTGCTCCGGTCCCTACAAGAATTAAAACAATATAATAGTACTTCTTGAAAACCGATAAAAACTTGTATGAAACTGAAACTTTCAAACATTGTGTAGCCAGCAAACCTTATAGCCTTTAGGTGCAGTAGTGAGGACACAGACAGTGAGGTAACCATTACTTAAACCCAGGAAAGTTGTTAGCATTATCATCCAGCCCTGGTCACCATATTTGGCAGTGAAATAGAATGCTGGGACAAGTAAGAAACGAGAAAGAATTGCTACCATGAGACCTTTTCTTGATTCTAACTTTAAGAATTTCACAAGTGGAATGTATCTCCCAATAAGATCCCCCACATTATACATTGCTATCAACACTACTGCATACCTGATAGTCAACACATGTCAGAATATCACAATCACCTTACAGATGCAGAGAAATGGACATGGACGAAAACACATTCTCTGGTGGATGAACATCAAAAGAATTGTATATGTTTGCAGAGGATAACACTAAAACACAATAAACTATTAATGCTATTTTCAATGAAGATTTACCATGTACCCAAACTGTGTGATCCAGTATCTTCAGATAAGAATCCAGGAAAAATTGATAATGTCAAGACATAAATGAGAAACATATCGATTGCATAGTCGATATTCTGAAGTAACAATTCTTTGTTGCTCAGCCTCTCTAAGTGTTTCTCAGCCTGTAAGAAATTGCAGCAAAAAGAAACTATTTAATTGTGTATTACAAAGCACTTTTACGTTTTTAGTAGAGAGGAGCCTACTTCTTTGGCTAATTTTTGAATGCCACCAGCAGCAAGGTCAGCTGCAACAGTTTTGGATCCTTCTGAGGCTGCCTTAGCACGATAGTACTTTATAATAGGTAGTTTTGGAAAGACATACGCATAGAGAACGACACAAAGGAACTCAAAAAATGCTGAGATGGCAAAGAATAAAACTGCAAGAAACAATAAAGTAATTAATACGTTTGGTATTTTTACTAGCCATTAGTTAATCACAACTAACTGGTAGGACCACTGTTGAATATAACAGCATAGTGCCTCATTAGGGGAGAGCAGAATTTGGTATAATTGGTCTTCTGTACCAAGCCGGTGAACTGTTAAAAACATCAACTATAATAGAGTGCTAAAACTTCCGTATTCACCCATAGACTAATAATAAAACCATGGTCATCAAAGTAATAGATTTCTGATGATGTTTTTTGTTTGTCAGGAAATTTTTTAGAGACTTTTAACATCAGTCATAGATTGAGTTGTATCTCCTGATTACAATTCTTTACAGAGGTTAATAGAACTATGCCGCCTGGTATGAAGCACAAACTTACTATTAAGCTTTATAAGGAATACAACAAACATGCAAATGCAGCAGAAGCATACAACTTGGAGTTATAAGGGCTACCAAATTATCAAATTGATCATTGTCCATTAAAAAGAGCAACTAAAGACATGACACGCATGTAAGAATATTAAAAGAAAATGAGAGAGAACAGGATTGACTCCTATGGATAGCAATTATAAATCTACAACACGAGTAAAGAAATTATGTTCCTTTTCCTTTTCTATTTTCTCATATGAAACAAAAACAAGAAGAATATTTGAACATACTAGCCCCTTTGCGAAGACCATCCCTTGAGTTCTCAAAAGCTGCTTTAGTGATTAGCCTCAAAGCAGAGGTTAAAGCCCCTGATGCAGCCAAACCAGCAAGGAAAGACTGAAGTATTCCAAACAAGAGAGAATATTACTTTAAAATCAGAATAGAAGGATATTAACAACAGAGAAATCACTGGAATATAGCAATGCCAAATACATATACTGACTTGAATTATTTCAGGCGTCATGAAGGAAAGGTCTCCAATCATTCCGCCCTGCACATGAGCATCAGCAATTCCAAAAGCACCACTAATAATACAAACTCCAATGAAAGTTCCGACTCCTCCTTTCCCAGATGTAGCCAAATCCAGCTGCCATAGGAAAATGATAAAAAAGGATCAAGATGGTTCCAAGAGATACAACCCGCAATTGAATTAATTGTATTTATTAGTAGAAGATGCCGGGTAGAGGTTCATGAATATGTTGGATAGTATAATTTTAGCATGAAAGAATTGTACTTACAACCAAAACCATGAGAGAACTCAGGAAAAACAGGATGTATCCGAAGAGATTTCTTTTTCTAGTATTGATCTTTGCCTCATGGTATGCCAGAATTGCAAGTGTTATGAGGGCAAATGGCTGATACACAAGAGTGAGGACCCTTGACGGATGGTATTGCTGCAAAAAGGGATTGAAAACCAAAATGAATCACTTGCTAAAACAATAACAACAGCAATAATCACAACAATTTGTAACATATAGTTTTGGCTAAAATATACACCAAAGTTAGAACCGTAGGTTCTGAAATTAAGAAATCCACAGCTCCATAAGTATTTAATCAATTTGGAGAAAAATTCAAGAATGTATTTTGGTTGAGGCAAACTGAAGCCTATTAAAACAAAGACAAACATCAAAATATGAAACAGAACAAAAGCCGAAGCATGGCAGTCAGATATCAGAAATGCAGAGTAAATTGAACACATTTGCAATATGATTGGCTCCAAAGTTATAATAATGGATTTCTCCAGTGCGAAAATGCTTACAAAGACACTGGAAATGGCAGAATTTAAAAGGGCAAAAGTCGAAATAAACAACTATATGTCTAAATGGTCAAATACAATAAAAACCAGTCATTTATTAGTTCAACAACATGTTCTAAATAGTTAATATAGTTAATAACTCTTTCCAAGTTTTCTGATAGACAATAATTCTAAGACAAGGTGAGTTTTGGTATTGATCAAAACATTTTGCAATTCCTACTGAAGAATACAAAGAATGGAAGTGAAAATTACCGGGAACAAGAAAACATAGTAATCTACTATTGTCAGCATACTGTTCCATGAAAAGAGGCACCCGTTTCCGAGAAGCCAGCACACCACCATCGCGGCATACTTTCCCTAAATTGCAGCAAATACACATAAGAAAGAATTGCAGCAAATTTCTCCTCCAGTGAATTTCCAGGTAAAGGAATCAAAGTTTTTAATGACAAACCTCAAGCTTAGCTGGAGCCTCATCTGGTGTAACCATAACTACTTTCTTTCTAGTACCTAAAACAATTGCAAAATTAGCACAGAAATATAGCTCAATGAATCCGGTATGGAAACAGAGAAGAGGGCATCAAAATCAAGTAAAGTACTGATATGAGGTTTTTAGAAAGGTCTTCTATATTTGCATAGCTGATGCTATTGTGAAATCCTACTCTGTCAACAGCTGATCAAACACCTTATTACCCTTGCAATAATTAATTAATAATTGAAAGTATGAATTATTACATTAAACTCGCTTTAATCATTGCTAGTAAAGAATTCGGCAAGCAGACGTTGAATATAATCATTACAAGAGCACAATAAATTTCAAAATAACAAGCCATTGCACACCAATGAAAGTGCTGAAACTATTTTATAACTCAATTCATAGTTTTTCACCGAACGAGTTATGACTACTCAGTGCTAAAACTTCAGTTTTCTAGTCAAAAACAAATGCATAAAACTGAAACCCGGAACCTACAAAAGAAAGAACAGGAGGGAAAGAGAAAATACCCAGAAAGCATATAAATAAAAACTGCCTTTCAGAGCAAAAAAAACAAAAATTGAAAAGCAGCAAGATTTAACTGAAGAAAAAACAAAGGAAAAATAAAAGAGAGGGAGCATACCTTTCCAAAGTGAGAATTTACGTATATGCTATAAGGAGAGAACGAGAGATTCTTCGACTAAGTTTAGTGAGATACTAATGCGCAATAACTCTGAAAAGTCGAAACAACAGATTGATCCGAATAGTCAAAGAATATCTTAAGCCTATAAGCTGTGGCAGGCGCAGTTCTGACTTTTGGGGTCACCTTTATATAACAACTCTGAATTAGAACGTAGGTTTTGGCCTATCCTGATTTCATTTGACATGTCGGCCAGTGTATTTATCCCGTATATCCACGTTTCCATAGCACTTTGGCTGGCGTCGGGGTTGACCAATCTGCCTGCTTTGACGTAAAATAAACACGTCCTTAGTGTTATTGGCGTCGACTTCGTCAAGGTGGCCACTTATCGTTTCACACTCATGACATGATGATTAACTATTAATGATATGTTTGATAACAACTTTTGAGTAAAATACGTTCATTTTTATAATAAATATTTAATATTTTTATTTATAACACTCTTATTATAATTATTAAATATATTTTCACTTTTAAAATTCATATAACAGTATTATAGTTATATTGTTATTGTAATTGTTATCATGTTATGACCTAATTCTAACCATATGAAAGACTTTATTGGACAAAATTTTGAAAGTACAATTTGTAGAAACATTTGGCGAATATGGTACATTGCAAGTAATCTTATCAAAATTTGTTTTATTTTAATTTGGACGGGCATAACTTCCATAGAAGCACCAGTGGTCTAGTGGTAGAATAGTACCCTGCCACGGTACAGACCCGGGTTCGATTCCCGGCTGGTGCAAGTATATATTTTTTAATTTTTCTAAAATGAGCTGGACCTTTGGTTCTGAATGCAAGCCCAAAAAGTGTTCTTCAGAAAAGCTTCCGTTCTTTGCAAACGGGCTTTGATGTAATGAATCATCCATATTATATTTCTTATATGATATTAAAAGAAAATAATTGTGGATCATTTTCAAATGCATGTTCTGCAAAAGGATATTAATTGGATTCACTGGTCAAAGGAGGAATTGTGATAATCTTAATCATTGATTTAGTATAATAATCGACAAGATTGTGTTGCATTATTATTCGGATAGTTATATAAAACTTATAGGCTAAGATGTGCACTGCATTGCTTAAACAAGTTGAGCCCTGTATTACTATTAATCATTTTAAACGTGTTTACCTTCTCAATTAGACCTCTCTATGCTACATCGCAAAATGTGGAAAATTGATTGCATCATCTACTTACCTATGGTTTGGTTATCATAAATAAGTAATTGTTACATACATAATGATAATGTGGAAAATTGATTGCATCATCTACTTACCTATGGTTTCGTTATAGTAAATAAGTACTTGTTACATACATAATGATACAATTACGACAAAGGCCAAAATGTATCGTATCACAGAGGTACTAAATTATGGTAACTAAAGAAGCAGAATCTTACCTAAACAAGAAAGGGTAACTAAAGAAGCAGAATCTTGACCTAAACAAGAAAGGGTTTTCATTTTAATTAATTTATAATTATAGAAGTACTTGTGTAGGTTTAACAATGTCCCTTTCTACAGTAAATTCAACAATATATATACTGTTTAATAGGTTGAGTTTCACGTACTTAAGGCTGGAAAAGTGTTTCAGAAAAAATATTGAAGGGTCGACACTTGACAGCCATTACTATTAAATGTACAAGTGATAGCCTCTGCATGAAGAAAATATGTCTGAATCAAGAGGAACGCCATGCCAATAACAACGAAGCTTTTTATAGATCCTTCCAGGCTTCGGCCAGTCTGATCCAGAATCCAGACACCCGTTTAATTATTGACCACTTAACAACTACCTGCTCATCAAAATTAGGGACAGAGACCTTGACTTTTGTTAATTACAATAATGCTGTTCATTTATAAAAACAAAACTCTGAACCCCCAACATATATATTGCATCACCAATACAGGACCTACTCTCAAAGTCCAAACTGCACGTCGACTTTTGTCGTACATGAACCTCCCTGTCCCTCATTTATGTAAATGTGCACGTTAAGGCTTAACACTCCGATTACACCACCACAACCTTAAATTTTCTACTGTAAAAATCTCCGAGTCTGAACTTTCTGTGACAAAGCCTTGAAAATGGGTAGCCTTGATTCAAACTTGGCCGAGTCTTGCCAGTTCAGGCCTTTAGATGCTGAAGAATTCAGAAAACAAGCTCATCAAATGGTAGATTTCATTGCTGATTACTATCAAAAAATTGAGTCCTACCCAGTTCTAAGCCAAGTTCAACCAGGCTACCTCCATTCTTGCTTACCAGAATCCGCCCCGTACCGACCTGAATCCTTCGAAACCATCCTTAGAGACATTCAAAAAGACATAATGCCCGGCATAACTCATTGGTTAAGTCCAAACTTCTTTGCATTCTTTCCCGCAACTGTAAGCACTGCAGCTTTTCTCGGAGAAATGCTGTGTACTTGCTTTAACTCAGTTGGGTTCAACTGGCTTGCCTCGCCAGCTGCAACTGAACTCGAGATGATTGTCATGGACTGGCTTGCTAACATGCTCAAGCTACCAAAGACATTCATGTTTGCAGGCACCGGTGGCGGTGTTATTCAAAACACAACCTCTGAATCGATTCTTGTTACTCTCATTGCAGCAAGAGATCAAGCTCTTGATAGTATTGGTGTTGACAACATGCATAGGCTTGTTGTTTATGGCTCAGATCAGACACATTCTACTTTCACAAAAATCAGTAAATTGGCTGGTATTTCTCCTTGTAACATCCGCTCAATTCCCACTACCATTGATACGGATTTTTCTTTATCTCCTATGCTTCTTCGTAAAGTTGTGGAAGCTGACGTGGCAGCTGGGTTGATCCCACTTTATCTATGTGCAACTGTCGGGACAACTTCAACTGCAGCCGTTGATCCTATCGAGCCGCTTGCAGAGGTGGCAAATGAATATGGCATCTGGGTTCACGTAGACGCCGCTTATGCTGGTAGTGCATGTATATGTCCTGAGTTTAGACACTACCTCAATGGCATTGAACGAGTTGACTCGCTAAGTTTGAGCCCGCATAAATGGCTACTCAGTTACTTAGACTGTTGCTGCTTGTGGGTCAAAAAACCAAGTTCACTCGTCAAAGCTCTAAATACTAACCCGGAGTATTTGAGAAATAAACCGAGTGAATCGAACTCGGTTGTGGATTTTAAAGATTGGCAAGTGGGCACGGGTCGAAGATTCAAGTCGCTCCGTTTATGGCTGGTCCTACGTAGCTCCGGTGTGGTGAACCTCCAAAGTCACATCCGGTCTGACATACGGATGGCCAAAATGTTTGAGGGGCTCGTGAAATCAGATCCCCGGTTTGAAATTGTGGTGCCTAGACAGTTTGCTTTAGTGTGTTTTCGGTTAAACCCACATTCGAGCTCCGGGTCGAGTTACACAGAGATATTGAACCGAAAGTTACTCGAGTTGATCAACTCAACGGGGCGGGTTTATATGACTCATACTATAGTCGGTGGGGTATACATGCTGCGGTTCGCAGTGGGGGCCACACTTACTGAGGAACGCCACGTGGTAGCCGCGTGGGAGCTGATCATGGAGGGAGCTGAGAAGGTAATTTGCGAAGATTGAAAATTTGGAAGAATAACGGATAGGTCCCCGCTATCTAATAAGATAAAAATAATAAATTACTATGATCATTTATGACAAATAGGTCTCTGGTGTTAGTTTTTATTAAATCTGTGACATTGATGGACTGTTTGGTGGATGTTGGGTGATATTTGTTTGTATTAGTAAGATATTGAACGATATTCAAAGTATTTGGCAATTTGTGCATGTTTTCGTCGTATCATTTGATTGAAATACGTATGCCTAAATAAATTCCAAGACATAATAATAAATTTATTTTATCCTTATTCCTTTTCATGGCTTTTCTAAGAAATATGAAATATGAAATAATTATGCCGGAAATTGTTAATGATAAAAATAAATAAATTGTATAGAAGTGCTCTTATCAAAGAGGAAAGGCAACGAATTACCCACCTCACCTATAGTGTATTCTTGAAGATACAAAGAATGAAAAGGGATAATAGAAGACTGTCAATATTACCAAGAACACAAGTACCATGATTAAAATCAGGTAGCTTTACATGTTGTAAGCTACATTTCGCATAAGCATGTCTCTATGATACACGAGGTTTATGCATGGTTGCAAAACAAACTGATCAGGTACAACTTGAATATACGAGTAGGGTATGGAAGCTCTTGAAGAAGTTTAAGCCCACCATGGAGCGTCACCAGTTCTGAAATCTGTCTCAGTCCATGGAACAAACACTACCTTTCCATCTTCAATGTTGGCGTGAGCCAATGCCAATGACTGTACCAAAAAGTATTCATATGTTACCATCAATTATGAAATAGAATAAGAAATCAAAATTCTGGTACATGGATGTTGCACTTGATTGCCAACATTATGGGTAAAGAAATAGAAACTTCGCATATTACAATTGCTAGTCTTAAATCTAAGGTGATATAAAATTCGAAGAGTGCATTTTCTTGTCCATGACTTCCGAAGAATAGTGGGGCATGGAATGGGGTGAACTTCTAATCATTTTCGTAAGAATGACATACGGATCTTAGCATTAGAATCAATTTCAATAACTTTTTCCTATGATATTCTGACAAAGAAAGTTAAGGCGATATCGTGTTGCTTGAGCATATAAGTTCGAAGCTATGCTCCCTTCCAAAGAGCTTGCTATATAATGTTTCGAAACATCACTTTCAACAGTATATCAAAGCAACAAAGCAAAATCACATCAATGACTATTGCAAGTTATTTCAGTATAGAAAGTGCTTTTGGATGCATCCACGGTATACTTGTCTGATGTGGAATGAGGGAACAATTGGAATAACCCAGTAAATGGACATAAGATATATTGTACTCACCAATGGAGCAGGTCCTCTCACAACTCTTCCTTGATCATTGTATTGGGATCCGTGGCAGGGACAGATGAATTTGTTCTCAGCTGTATTCCATGGCACAACACACCCAAGATGTGTGCAGACTCCATTGATTCCATATGATGCAAGTGTTCGATCTTTTTCCACAACAAGGTAGGTTGGATCTCCCTGAAAGCGGTAGTCAAATTTAAATCATCATTCAAAAGACTTGGTGTTGCGATCTCTCAATATTATAATGTTTAGACCTAAGACCTCATTCATGTAGTCCTTCATACAGGAGAATATCTACTAATCAACTAAATGAATGAATAAAAATTGGAGCTACAAAACAAGTTCAAAACTGGGAAATCAAGCTTCACATATAAACACAACCACAAATTGAGAGATTCTGGCTAATTACTAATACTAAGATGATTTACTTTTTTTTTTTTAACCAAGAGTCAAGGAACAAGGATTGATTAAAAAAAGTTATTTGTTTAATACATCACGTGAAGAAAAAGGAGATAATTTCCAAAGAAAGCTATTTGTACCTTCAATCCTTGTGTTAGGGTTCGATCCCCAGGGCCATGGGTGTTAAGCCAATCGGCAGCAATGACGTCATTACCAATGGCATCCTTGGCAGTGGTACCACCACCAGCACCTCCTAACCTGTTATTGTATTCCAACATAAGAAAGTACAATTACAGAAACAGGATTCCAGAGCAACAAAAGCAGCATCTTTGTGTATGTCCAATGCATGGGATCATTGCAATTCTAGAAGAATACACGAAACTAGTGACTAGTGAACAGAAATTCAATCCAAAAAGAACTTTGAGGTTGCAGATTATGTGAAAATACTCAACCTATATGTCAGCATTTTCATGAAAATCAAAGAGAACATGCCAATTGAAGTCACCGTATCATCCCTTTCAACATATATGAGTTTATTAGCTCCATGAACCAAGATTAAATCCAGCTAGTCTTCTTCAAAATGGAATAGAAAATTGTCAGAAACAACACTTCCTTCAATTGAAGGGAGTAGGAAACGATTAGATTTCCACAAAAACATAGTTCTTTTCAAATTATGATTCTTGATTAAATCTAATTGTATCATGTGTCCGTGGAAAAAAGGTTTACATTCCGACTCAATTTAACACACTTCTAAGAAAAATTAAGGCTCCGTTTTCCCCATGTTCATACAAAATCTTGGGGGTACATCATGTCTGATACTTGGGTTTTTTTTTTCTTACTTACAATGTGAAACATTAAAAAGAATAAGAAACATATCCATTAATTCAATAAATTTTAATGCAAGCTTATAAACAATAATAAAATTATCTAATTACGAGTATAAATTTCGATAATTATCATGAGCTATAAAGAAGAAGAAAGCTGAACTCACCCAGGTGGGGCAAAGAAGGTGGCATAAGGAACCAACATAAATCCACTGGGAAGAGAAATAGCACCCAAAAGAAGTAAATTCATGAGCTGTCTCTTGCCCATGTCAGGAACTCTATCCGCTGGAATACTAGTAGCCTGGCACTTGATTTTGATTCCCTTTCGATCCTTTGTTACCATCTGGGTCCTTTTTGGCTTCACCAGAAGAGCTCTTGATGGAGAGAACATGCCACTTTTGTTTGAGCATAGCTATTATCAAGAAACTTAGAAAAGTTAACAATAAATAATCTTATGCACATTGCTTATGATGATAATTTTTGGGAATTTACCTGAGAAGGAGTTGCAGAAGAAAGAGTGGAGGAAGCCATTGTGGAGAATTCTTGGAGGTATCTGGGTAGAATTCTGTATTTCAGTTGATATTATTGAGATGGTTTAAGTTATAACGACCACAGCTTGAAAGCGGATAAGGCACGTTGCCACTATGGTGCCACATAGCCACATGTTTTCAGAGATAAAGATTTTATCTCTCCGTCACAAGTGGCTCATCCCCAATTTCAGTCCTTTCATAAATTCTAAAGCCGGCCTATTTTCAAGATAACACAATTGGGCCTTAAGATGATAGTCCCAATTTGCAGATGCACAGCTTTTTAATAAAATTAAAATCTGGCCCATTACTGAGTTTAGATATTTGAGGTAGCCATTATCTGATATCAAGGTTCTCACAATCATCATCTAGATAAAACCGAAGACAATGTATCCATGATTTCTAACCTGGTTTTGTAAATTTCCATTAAATGAATAATTCCACAAGAGCATGAACATTTTTGTCTGACAAGGCATAAAGTTATAGGCCCATGCTTAATTTTTAAAATGGAAAAGTTCTAAGCTAGGACCAAATATAAGCACTTTGTTTTGTAGCCCAATAACTAGGCCTTTTATGAAAACGAAGAGAGGGAGAAAAGGAAACCTATTGAGCAACTAGGCCAGTTCACTGTCATTACTCGAATAAATATATACACAATCATGTACCTTACCGACACCAGTTATCACTATTATACGTATAAAGCCAGAATTTACACAATTATATACGATAAGATAGAATGTAATGATTAGATATAGAGATTGAACTTGGAACAGCATAGGAGTAGGACTTTCCCCAGCTGAATTGGAAGTGCAGACTATCGACATCGAGTGCCCCTAAGCCGTAGATGCGCAGTAAATAAAAAATAAAAATTTGCTTGTGATCGGAGAGCTAGAAACCTACAATAATAATAATAATAATAAATAGTCTCTCTCTCTTTATCTATCTCTCTTCCTCACTCTGTTATCTAGCTGGCATTGCCTTATAAAGAACATAAATAATAATGATGTAGATTTTTTATTTTGTCTTAAAGTAGACGAAGGCCCACTTGCTTGTTTGTCTACATTCTATTCTATTATATAGAAACTGAAAATATACAATCATGCTGTTATCTGCATGGGTGTATGGCATGATATATGCACTCGTCATGTGCTTCTTATGCATCGCTCCAAGCGTGCAAACTCTCCTTCTGATCATTCCCTGCCAATCTCACCCTTTTGTAAAAATCTGCATTTTTAAAAAATTTATTTATATTACTTTGATATATGCAAATATATAGAGAGAAATTAAAAAAAAAAAAAGTAAAAGGGGTGTTGCAATTTGTATGTCTTTAGTTTCTTTAGTTTAGGCTTTCTCTTGCACCAATGCAGAGAAAGAGAATCCATTATCATCAAAGAAGAAGACACTCAACAAGTAAAGTGAAGCACGAAAATTAAATTAATTTAAATGGCATAGTCTACCCTCTACAGTCAGTGTGTGTGTGTGTGTGTGTGTATATATATATATATATATATATATATAATGGCCGAAGGAGAGGTGTACGAGATGAAGCAACCTTGAAGCAAAGCCCCAAAAAAATGGAACGTTCTTCGAAGGCATTTCGAAATTATGATAACTTAAAGCTGTTTGGCTTCTTGTGATATCTCTAGCCTGCTTTTTGCCTCCCTAAGCTCAGTCGTAACTATATTATATAAGTTTCCTTGTATTTAAGCACTGAATCATACTATAATTTATTCATCATATGCAAAGAGGTTGACTCACTTATCTAGTAGAATCCTAAGGAGGTTTACAATTTTTTTCCCCACATGTTCATTCACGCGCAGATTTTGAATTAGTTTGGTCCTTTCTGTGCCTGTTTGCCAACTAATTAACGATCCTAGCCATCCACTTCATAATAATTCTCTTAGCAATTAATGGCTGTGTTTTTGCCTTAGAATTTGAATGCCACGATGTTTATGAATATTTATGATATTGATGAGGTTGATGTGTGCTTTTTCTCTTGACGACAAAGTAATTTTAGAAATAGTAGTAAAAGGGATTCATACATACGGCTACTTGAATAAATCCTCTAATCATAATACTCCATTAAAGTAGAAAAAAAAAAAAAAAAAGCTCCATGTGAGTGTCAAGCACTAAAGGAATAGGTCAAAGAATTCAATTGATTGGTGAATAATTTCAAAAGTAGGTGCATTCAAGTGTTATGTTGGGAGCCTTTCGCAATTAAAAATGACCACACATATATGATTGTTTTGGCTTACACGCGAATTCTGCCGTGTGTTCTCCCAAGCTTTATTAGTTTGACACAAAGACGTTGAAATTGTGCGAGGTGAAATTGACACAAATTTGCGGTTATTTTATTATTCAGGGGTAAACACAGATAAATGAAACTTTTATTTAGAAAGTTCTACAATATTTTGTTATTTGTGACTGTCCTTTGAACAGCAGGATTAGTCTTTTAAATCGCCTGCCATTATTATTAATCGATTTTTATTTTGTGCTTTGTTATATATCTTAAGTTTCTTGTATGCATAAATTAGTACTTGTGATTAATTCATAGTACCTTCTAAATGCGTAGAGTATATGAAAAATGTACAAGTATATGTATGTTGGCAGTGAATAATGCATGAATTCGTGCATAGATGTGTACATCATATACATATCCTTTGTTAAATTGGGATACCCTATTCAAAAATCGAAATGGTCCCATTTCACGTTATAATTGGATTAAATTTTGCCCTGGTTGGAAGGGAAGTAGTTCTCACTCAACTCCAATCTTAATTAATGGCTGCTACATCAATGACAATTTGGTCGCAGGTCCACAGTACAACCCATCCGAGAAAAATAATTATTTCTTCAATTTATAATGAGTCTTGATACCGGATTAACAATAGACTTAAAATTTAACTGCAATGCACCCATCCACCGAATTTCCACTCTACGAAATGGGTTAATTAATTTAATGACAAACAATGCTAGGATAACCCTAGCAAAAGTATTTAAACAATAATTTCCTCATTGACTTAAATTTTAATCAAAACCCATTAAAGAATTCCAGGCATAATTTCTAATTTTATATATCATACAAATTTAATATAATGCAATACGTTTCACATGCTTAGAATTGCGAAAACGTTTGTCTTATTGATAGTCTTTTTCATTTGTAAGGAGAGAAGGTTTCATTTAATGCAAAGACATGAATACAAGCTGTCACTCTTACACGACATAAAAAATAAAATTAATGCTGAGGTTGGAATATATTTGGAGTCTTTTAATTGTATATAAAAATGGCAGGAGTGGATGTTGAGACTTTCACTGAGAGAGACACATGTTTTGGTGTGAGGAAGGAAGCAATTCAAACCGGTATTGTCCTTGTATTTGTCGAATAATACGTGTGGTTTAAGGATTTAGGCCCACTTTTGCTCGACTGCATTTGATATTTTCAGGGATGTGGGGAGGCTTCATAGTCAATTTTTACCAAGAAATTACTTCTCTTGTCTATTTGCAAGCTAGTTTAATTGGACTATGCATTTGATTCTTAAGTTATATCCCTTATAGCCTTGTAGGTATGGCATACGATGTCCCAATTGCAGTTTTGTTCAAAATTTTCCCATATCAAGAGGCATAAACCTTCGTATAGAATACAGAGTTTTATTTGATAGCATATTTGAACAGTCGCTTTCATATATTTAATATAACACTGTATTTATGTAAATTGATATTAATTCTATTCACAGTATGAAAGAGTGATGATGTACACATTTACTTAGAACGTTTGACTATTCAAATTCGGAATAATTTTAATATACATGTAATAGAGACATTAATTTTTTTGGTGCATGTTGGCAGAAAGTATACACCCCACGTGAAAAACACATCGCAATCATCTGGCTAATAAGGGTATGCCCTTGTGTGAACTCAATTCAATTGCGGATGGCAAATTATCCGAGAAAAAATAAATTCTGAATATGTACTGAGGGTAACACGGTTCAATATCTAATAGGCTTAACCTGAAAAAGGTCTAACGGGTAAAAATCTAAACTGGCATATTTTTCATCTCCAGCCAATCTCTTTCTAACAAAGCTTGCAACCTCACAAAGGGCTTTGACCCTATCTGATTCCAGCCCTTCCTTTTTTCCTTCTCAATAAGAGAAAGAGAGCATATGTCAATGCAAAGCACTGCTGTAAGACTTAAGAAACAACAGCTGAAACTTAATCAGACTAGTTCAATGGAGTTCAATCTTGAAAACCCTTTTACAAATTTCCTAGGCTTAATCAACGATAATACTGAAACAATAGAGTCCCTCTTTCTCATTGAATCTGAGCACATGCCTTCAGAGAACTACATAAAAAGTCTCAAAGCCAGAGACCTTGATATCTATCTTCGGCAACAGGCTATCTCTTCAATCTTAGAGGTAAAGAAAGCGTTAAATAGTGGTAGTTTTTTGAAGCATATTCTGTTGTTTTCTCGTTGCTTTGAGATCTTTGTTGTTTTGTGAGTTCTAATTTCTCTTTTTAGTTTGTTTTTTCAGTGTTCCAGCAAGTTTGATCCTTTTTTATCATATCTTGCTGTGAATTACCTGGATCGGTTTTTATCCAGCCTACAAATGCAGGTAAAATATCCTGAACCATGGTGACTTTTGGGAAACCTTTACTTTGTTTTGTTTGTTGGTGGGTGCATGTTTTAAGATCTGACTGCATATCTTGTTAATGTAGCAACCAAAGCCATGGACGCTTAGGCTTCTTGCAGTCTCTTGCCTCTCTCTGGCGGCCAAGATGAGGAAAATGGAATTCTCTCTCAATGATATTCAGGTAAAGTTCGCATTTAATTTACATTATGCTTATGTACAATTATTTATAACAGCGTTGTTTAGAGAAATCTTATCTGAAATTCTGTAGGTTGATGGAGGTCTGGTATTTGACACACAGACATTACAGCGAATGGAATATCTAATCTTGGGAGCTCTGGAATGGAGAATGCGCTCAATCACTCCCTTCTCTTTTCTCTCTCTTTTCATTGCTCTGTTAAAGCTCAAAGACCCACCACTGAAACAAGCTCTTAAAACTCGAGCAATGGAAATTATTTTCAAAGCTCAAAATGGTAAATGCCCATAACGAAATCGGAAAGGCATTATTACTTGTGTTTTAACCTTTGTCACTATTCACTAATGTTTTCTGATATATTTTGTACGTTCAGATGTTAGGCTTTTAGAGTTCAAGCCATCAATAATTGCTGCATCAACTCTTCTCTCTGCTTCTCGTGAACTATTTCCCTTGCATTTTTCTTGTTTTAAAGGGTCAATTTCCAACTGTTCATATGTAAGTAAGGTAAATCTTTATTATCCACCTTCGATTTCTGTTCCTTTCCTAAAGTTATTCAAGTACAAATGGTTCACATTAAAGTATCTTCTATTTTTTTGACCTAAGAAGACTAAAAACCTTTTTATTTCCACTTCGTTGGAGAGTAAAATCAAGAATGAAGTAAATTAAAAGATGTTAATAGTACATTGTGGTAGTTAATTATTAAATATGTTGCAGGAAAACATGTTGCAATGCTACCATGCAATGCAAGACATAATATCCATGGAAGAATACGAGTCAGGATTTGATACGGTGTCAAGCTTGGACCCGCCAGTCAATGTACTGGACCGGCGTTTTTCAAGCTCAGAAAGTGATAAGACCAACGTCACTTCTTCGACCATCACGACCATCACAACAACCAATACTACTACTACGCTTAGCCCTGAGAGAGATACGAAGAGAAGAAAAATGAGTGGTTATTGTAACAATCACAGCATCCAGCTTTCCCAGATCCAACAGTGCTGATGACACTGAGTTTCTACAGTTAATCAATCGTTGGTCCATCAGAGAATGGCCCTAGCTAGCAAGCTGCTTCAAATAACCATGTTAGAAATAATATTATTATAAACAGAAAGAAAAAAAGAATGGGCAAGAGGTTGATGGTTCACGGACAAAATCACTGCTACAAGCTCTTAGTACGGTCCATTTGCAAAAAGCGAAGGCTAAGAAATGAAAAAGAGAAGAGAATTGTTTTTTGTTTCCGCAGGGACCGCGCAGCAAGCAAAGACAAAACATAACATTGAATTGTGGGGGTTGAATTTTATCGTGTTTCTGTTTTGGTTTTAGCGTGGTTGTGTCTCTTAGTTTCTGGCAAGGAATAATAATATTACAGTACTGATAATAAAACAATATATATTTCTTAGAAAATGAAATTAATTGTACCCCCAATATTTTCTATGATTTGTTTTAACTGACACTGCAAAAATAGTCAGCGAGGGAAACAGTTTTAAACAGTGCATTTTCTGTCTCAGGATTTGCAATAAACATGTCGGGGCTAGAACCGGTAATCAATAAATTGTATTGACCTTGAATTATCAGGGTTTTAGGGGCTCTTTTAATGGAACAGAGGAACTTTTATCATGCAATGCATACAGTATTAGCCGTTTGATGGTCCCAGAAATTATATATACATATATATATATATATATATATTTCCATTGTCTGTTCAAAGCTGGGTCCATCTCAAGATCTCTGTTCCAACCTCCAAGATGAAGATAACTTTGCATAACAGGACCACCACCGCCGGTCGAGGGATGAAGCATTTCCTTTGTCCACCAACAACAAAAGTAGGGTTCCATTTAATCTCAAGTATATATATGCACAAAACTAGCAATTGTTATCACCCAATATTTTCTTGAGAGAACACAATTACAAATTTAATATATTAGTAACGAGAAATGGAAACGTATTTTTTGCGATTCTCAATCTTGGCCGGGAAAAAGAAAATGACAAATAACAAAAAAATCTTAATCACTAGTAATCACTACTTTGATGTGTGAAATTTAATGTGAAAGCTCCCTATAGTCTACAGTATAAACAAAACCCTTAAACTTGTGGGCTGAAGAAGACTAGCAGAGAGGGGTCAACTGTCAAGACTCACGATCTTGCTACTGTTGGAATGACAATACTGTTGACAGTTTCTGTTTCCATTTAGCCCTTAATTAATTTCCTCGAGCACTGTCGTGCATCTAGAGTCTAGACACGCTACAGTATATAAGAAGCGTCCTGAGTTTCAAACTTACCTAACGATTGATATAGCTATATATAATTAACATAATAACTAAGAAAAAAGTTTTTGAATTCCTAATATATCCTGCACGTATTTGACTTGGAAGGAAATTGGGCAGATGTGATCTGTGACCTGTGACCTGTGTATGTCAGGGTTTTAGGCGAGAGTACATGAGAGACAGGCTTTGTCGAATTAGACGCCAAGGCCATGAGACAGAGTAATGTGATTATTTGCATTAGTCAGCAAAACACTCTCAACGTACTAACCCACCAAAACGTCTATACTTAATTCACCTCCTTTTGGTCGTTTACATTTCCCACTTTTCACCAATATCCTTTTAATTTACGGGTTTCCCTATCTGTTTACTTTCATCTTTTATGGTCTTTCCTGAAGCATGATCTTTGATCACTCGTATATAATTTCTCCCTGCGAATTTTAATCCCCCAAGCCCCCAACTTTAATTTAATTCATTCTTTATTAATTCTCTCAACAATTAATTATATTAAGCTAAGACAGATAAAGTTGAAAAAAGTAATTGTTTTCCCGTGGGACCAAGGATTCATACCATCTCCCTGTTCATTTCCTCCGGCTAACTAAAAGCTTATACGAAATAATTAGTATGCGAAGAAGGAAGAACAGGAATCACTAGTCGTTGTACGGGCAAAGAAAGTTTCTTGATTTCATTTGTTCAATTGTCCGGCTAGTTTGTTGTGTTTGCTCTGTTACGCATTAAGTCCTGTCTCTGCAGACTGCAATACAAAGTCACGTGGAATCCGAGGGAGAACAGAGTACTGGATCAACAGACATGCGTACTACAAAATCAACAGTTCAGATCATTGATTGAATCTGCATGGGTTCTTGATAATAACAGTGACTAGAATGGGACGTGAATATGGCATCTGATTCTTTCCAAGTGTGAAAGCCCAAATCTTAGTGTTCAGACCGGCCCATTTTCAAACCTGAAGAATGCCTGTAAACTGTGATTAAAACTTGGTTCTTCCACCCATTCAACTCTTTTCAAAACAATAAACAAATCTTTATCTAACTTCAAAATCAACTGTGTTACATCATCAAGTCTTGGTGGTGTCACGTCAATGGTGAAATTAATATACAAAACTCAATGAATCTTGAAAAAAAAAAAATAGCATTTAGTGTTTTATTTCAAATGGTTAATTAAGGGATCATGCATATTAAAAATGGTAAAATTCGAGTTTCTAACGGCCGGATTGATTACATTCACATATAAGACGAATTACTCGGGACACTTATAAGCTTGCAGATTAATATTAAAATCCCACTCTAGAATAATGTTAATTAATTTTAAATATTCATTATTATCATAATTAATGGATTGACCACAAGATTGGACATTAATTTAAAGCAGGTGACAATAAAATAATTAATTCTGTGAATGACGGAGCCCGTCGCTAAAGAGGGAGTGGCGCTCAAGACTTACAACAAAAGAAAAATAATTAAGACGCCCCTTCAATCGACTGCCTGTGGGATTACTTAAGTTTCCATGCATACGATCTTATATAACTACATAAATGTTAATAATAAGAGCTGTGCAAGGACTCTATCTGCCATAAAAGAATTTAAATCATCTTTTGATTGATCTCCATAAATTTTGAAAAAAATTATATGCATTTAACAGTTATTCATTCCTTAGGTATGACCGATAATGTGAAAGTTTCTAATAGATCCGATCTAAATTCATTTACTGAACTATCAATTAAAGTTTTGCATTTGTTAAAGTTATATAAGAAAGAATCCTGATGCATAATGAAGACGATTAGCCATATAATTATCACACTTATGACTCTTCAAATATCGGGGTGCAATGGTATAGTAGAGCACTTGCAAAAGTCGGCAGTTCTAAGCTAGAGGAACAAGAAACATTTGTTTCAGCTATTATTGATTTATTTCATGTAATATCGGGTATAGTTTCCCAATTTATTAAATCAGAAATCCAAGTACAACTGTCACATATTTAGCTATTTAGCATATATAGTAGGTCTATTCCTGGCTGTTCTTGCATCACCTAGTAGAACAAATCTAAATTATCATCATAGTACGAACCATATGGCAATAGAAATCCCCCATTTGATAAGGATGAAGAATAAAGATCTTGGTTATAGGCATTGTCTGCTACAAATGGTTCGCTCCAGAAATCTCCACTGCTTTCTTCGAATGGGGGATTTCTATTGATGGGGACAATGGATTGTCCCCAATATACAGGTGCATGATCAGAACCCGAAGAGGAGAATTCACTAGCAGATGTTGATGGGGACAATGGATAACTCTCTAATATTGGTGCATCGACTAGGATACTTTGGCTTTCTGCTTCAAAAATTTGGTTGGCTTCCCATTGTGAAGTTCGATCATTAGAGTGGCCTTTCATCTGATCAGATGTTGGATCATTCTTCTTGCGCTTCTTCAAGTGGGTGTGCCAGTAGTTTTTTATTTCATTATCTGTTCTCCCTGGCAACTTTGACGCAATCAAGGACCATCTGCAAGTAAATAAACAATGTTACCTTTGGCTTACAGTCAGGAATTTGCGTGACTATTAAAGTAAATCGTTGTATCATATCCTTTTTGTCAATAGAAAAGATCAAGCAACAAGCTAGATTACTTGCAGAAATGCCAAGTTTGTCTTTGGATTGTTTGATATTTAGTGTTTTCTGCCCATATTACTTTAATTCATAGCCCTAAAATGAAAACCTGAATATACTCTTTTCTATATTTGCAAATGAAAGAATGGATAGTTTTTTGTATCTAATGTTCTACTTCAACGTAAACCAAGCTAGTGAGGTCAATTTTCAAGAAGCTTAAAAAAAAACAACTGATGCAGTACTTATTTCCATGTTCTTCTTGTAATTTGGTGATCATATCCTCTTCTTCTTTGGTGTAGTTCCCGTGTTTTAAATGAGGCCGGAGGTAGTTCATCCAGCGCAGTCTGCAACTCTTGCCACGCCTAGATAGACCTGTAAATTATAACCAAATTAAGATCCATGGACATGATCGTGTATATAGCTCTGCATATCTTACAATATATCATATTTTTCTTATAATTGAGTAGATTCGTTTCCTTATATATATCAAGTTTATGAAAATAATGTTCTCACCTGCAAACTTGGGTATTTCACACCAATTCCAGTGGCCATATTTCAGAATATAAGCTCTTAACTTATCATCTTCTTCCTTACTCCATGCACCTTTCTTCATTCCATTCTCGTCATATGTTGGGGCTCTCACCATCTCTGATACACACTCTCTCCCTTCTTCCTCAAGATCTTAGCTCAAATAAACATATTCAAAGGGCAACTTCCTTTTGTACCTTAAATAAATTTGAATATACAACGCGTTAAAATTAGTCATATCGATTCTCAGCCTTCAAACAAGGATCCATTAGTCATATTTTTAAATTTTTTGAGGGCCCTCACAGAACACGCAATAATGAAAAAGTCTTCTATGTGTCCAATAAAATATTTAGCTGTTGTACAGTTGAAAAAGGAGTTAGGCCTCCAGAAGTGTATCACATGTGATTGAATGAAAGGATCAATATTCTTTGGCTAGTGCAACGCTATGATCTTTGATCTGCACCATCCATCAAGAACTTTGAAGGTCTGTGTTATGACTCTCGCATGTTTACATATACTATACGTGTGCAAGCTCTGATTACACTGAGAATTGATTAATTCTGGAGTCTTATTTTTCTGTGTCAGACAGCCATTGGCTAGCTTCCGGAACACTGTTTCCGTTTTGTTTTCACCGGCATAGAGTGATTAGCATTCCAAGTCTGCCCTAGTCAAAGACAAATCTTTCTATCGTTCACATTCATTCTGGTAGACAATTGTGTGTCTTGTATTACATTCTAATTTTTATATGTCCATTGTTGACTGCTACAAAAATCAAAGTAATATTGATTCGGATTAATTTAGTGAAAGAGTAATTGTAGTCTTCCAAAATATAATCGACAGGATATACTTTAATTAAGAATCACTAGCCATTGCCATGTGTGCGTGGTACTTTTGCAACACTATGGTCATAATGCGATAAGAACAAAAGGTGATTACAACAGAACTATATATAAAAATTAACCTTTTCAATATATATTATCCTATGTGATCTAAAGAACTGATGGACAATTGAAGGGTTATTTTAGTCTTACTAAGCTATGAATTATTTCTTTCTTTGTCAAATGGTTGAGGCACTGAAATATTTTAGGCGAACTTAAAACTTTAGATGATACTAACAGAATCAGATTTTGGCTGTAATGGAAACAATTTTAAACACTCTGTAGAGTACGTGGGTTTTGCGATGCCAATGCAGCAGAAATGATAATGCTAATCGTATATCATGAACATTGCAACCCTCCCGCCTCCCTCTACATTTGGGACCTAAACAGTGTGAGAAAAGACATAAATTTATAAGACCGATACAGCTGGATCATAAACTGTGATGAAGATTTTCCTTTTTCCCTCTTACTGTCATTGACTTTTCTCGAATAAGCCACTTGTGCCATGCCACCTGTCCCAGGTAAAGTTAAAAAAGAGAAATTATTTCCTGGCTGGATAATGAAGCGACATGCTTTCATGAAGTTTCTTATTTTTTTTTTACCATGTCTAGTTAATATCATAGCAGGTATTATAAGTCATCAATATCTGACTTTTCTCTCTGTCTTTTCATACTCAAATGGACTTTTATATTTGTCTATAATATGTATCATTTCGTTCACATGGTGAAATCGCTGATATCTAAAGACTTTTTGGTTTTCTATGGCACTAAACTTTTGACTAATTGCGATAAATAACAAACATGAGTATTGGGGAAAATGAACCGAGTATAGGATAGATTTTAATTTACATAAACCAATGAAATGAGTTAGCTTTTTACCTTACAGTATATATGATATGAACCATGCTTAAATTTCATAAGGGATCCGGGATCCAGATGATTGGCAAGCATGAGACACACTAATCATTCATAGCTGATCACACTAACAAATTATCTTTGCCCTTTTGTCCATATTCCCATGCATGTAAGTGCGGATTGTGGAATTATAAGAATGAATCAAAGAAGCTTTGAAGAGATGTACGATTACATTTTTAATTAAACTGGTAGTTAATTCATCACAATATCATCTTATATTAGTGTAAGAAAATTTGTCTAGTGTCATAATTAGGCTTTGTTTCCTTACAAGATGTGTACTTTCATAGGATATTTGTATCAAGGGTAGCTAATATGGATTTGGAACCTCTCTTAATATAATTTTTGTTTCTAAACTTTAAAAGAAGAGATTATGACATATATCATTTTAAATTTTTTAAGATTAAAATTTAATTTATTTTAATCTTTTTTTATTAGGCAACAAAACATATGTTCAAGTAGGTAAAAATTGGGTTAAAATTTAATTTATTTTTTACTTTCTTTAGACAGCAAAACATATCTTTTTGTAACTAATTAAAAATTTAATTTCACTTACAACTTCTTTTTTTTTTTTTTGTTTCAATATTTTATCATACAAACATGAAATCTCTATGGGATATTTGAGTTTTTTTTTTTTTTTTTGAAAAAAAAATTACACATAGCCATAGTAATAATCTTGTGGGGCGATATAATAAAATAATAGTAGTAGTAGTAAGAATAATAAGAATAATAATAATAATAATAATAATAATAAAATCTTGTGGGGCAATATAATAAAATATTAATAAATAATAAAAATAAAAATCTTGTGGGATGATATAATAAAATATTAATAAATTATTTTAAAAATTATAAAATTTTATCATGTACTTAATTAATGTCATCATATGATATAAAAAATATTTTTTAATGTGAAAGTTATGATATGAGCAACTATATAAGACTTAAAAAATGTAAATTTCATGAATATTATATTTTAAAAAAATTATTAATTAAAGTAACATAGAAGAAAGACAATTATACTTGAACATGTATATTCAGAATTATTTTATTGAGTTATTATCTTATATCATATCATATTATATTATATTATGAATATATTAATAGAACATTATTTATAAATGTTTATTGTGAGACAAACATGTATATTGAGTTATTATCATATTATATTATTTATTTATCTCTTTGTTCTATCGATGAAGCTAACATAGATGACGTATTTAGGATCATGGAAAGGAAGAGGAAAATTAACAATACCAAGAATCTAGACACCTCCTCCTCCTTTATATAAATAATATATTTCAAGGAGTAAATGAAAATGAGTGCCCCAAAGTGTGATTAATCACACCTAGCTAATAAAATCACGTGTGATTAATAATGGTCAACAAGTAATTAATTTATTAATACCCACGGATTAAAAGCATGAAATAATTGTGTCTTGTAGCTGGGGTACATAGGGTTTTAATAATTTCTTCCTCTGCTCTTGCTTTGCTCTTTCCCACTTGCCCGTGAAAAGAATGTCGTTACTGTTAGTTGTCAGGAATTCGGAGCTTTTACATCGGGTAGTTTGCAGGTAACCATCACAATTATTTGTCAAAAAATGTATAGTTTGATTTATGACATCGACGGATTCACAGTAAAGAACATGATATCACATCATTAAATCCGAAAATAACTTTCTTTTTCAATTTTAACATCAAAAACAGGTGTTTAAATTGATTCATTATTCGTATTATAGAGTTGTATCCTTTAGGATTAGTATATTACTGATGATTTAAGTGGGCAGTATACAACTGATCGATCATCCAACAAGACAAAAACTCAACCTAATGTCTTCATTTCTTAGGATTTTTTTTTTTAAATTTAGAAATATGCCTTTGAATAATTTTGTCTATATAAAATAATCAAACGGTTATCTATCATAACATGTGAAATGAATAATACGAACATGTAAAAAATTACATCATCATATAAGCATAAATAACACCATAAATTATAACAAATTCATATTAATATAGTTCTTGTTTAACAAATAAATTTTATATGGATACAAATGTAAAAGTATTTATTTATTTATTTAGATTTTTATTTTAAAAAATAATTTAATAATTATATTTGTATTTTAGAGAAAAATATAATAAATATTACCTAAATTAAGATAACTAATTAGTTTATAATGTTTCTTATCATGATGAAATTTTGTTGCAGAAGTTGTACTCTTTAAATCTCCACGCAATAATATGATTGATACTAAAGTAAAAAAAGAAAAATCTCCAAAGAAAAAAAGACATTGTAGTTAGTTTTGATACCATGAGGGTATGTAGTATCTACGAGCTTGAAGGATTTGCCTGTAGACTGTAGAGTAATAATTAACAGGATCCGATGAAGATAAACAAACATAATTATTGGGCAATAAAATTTCAAACTGCATTATCAGGATAAGAGAATTACTGCTTACACTCACATTTTACATCATGCAAAAGTCCTACCAAGCAGAAGCAACTCACATAGAATACAATAGTTGCAGCAATTTTATATCTCAGAGTTGTTCGTTCATCATCATCTGGCATTAACAATATAACATGTATTCTATGGCCATAAGATTTCTCCATCGAGAAATGATGAATGAAGAGATACGTATCCTGGGTTGGACAAGGGTGCTAGAAGATCATTGGAAATATATAAATTGTAGGAATTGTCCGCCAAGAATGGTTCTGTCCAGAAACTTCCACTAGCTTCAGCATATGGCTGGAAAAGAAAATCAATATTATTGTCGAGAATCAACTCATGAGTTCTGGTTTGATCTGAGGTATCTGTAGTTATGGGGGAAAGTTGATCACTTAAGGAGGGTTGCGAGGAAGATGGAGAGCTTTCAAGAATTGAGGGAGCGATGTCATTTAGGTGGTGGTGGTTGTGTTTTGATTCTCCTTCTTGGCCATCAATGTTTGCTTTTGATTCTCCCTCTTGGTTGATTTCATCGTAAACAGGTTCTTTTGGTTTTTGTTTTGCTTCATTTGTGATTGAAGTTTTTTTCAAGCGTTTCTTGAGGCTGGTGTGCCAGTGGTTTTTGATTTCATTGTCGGTTCTTCCTGGTAACTCTGCAGCAATCGCGGACCATCTGGACAGAAAGGAATTGCATGAGACATCTCTCCCAGTACATGCTAAATGATTTTACTACATATCAAAGAGCTTCTATACGTGACGCCTTTCTTCTCATCTCTCATGAAGAACGACAATATATGATAACGTTCAATTTTGTTCAATACCTGGCTTCCATTAGCTAATTGCTATGATCATTCCACTTTTAACTACCACAATTTTAATACATCAACTGGAAGATACTTTTCATTCCTAACAATCTAACTATTTAATATATACATACATACGTGTGTTGAATGTAACGGGGAAAGGCTTAATTAGCATATTTAGTTATTTTCAGAAAGATATCATTTGTTCGATTTTGATGTTCATTTTTATGTGTGTATTGATTTATTCTATCACAATGAATTTTCTCTTGGTCTTTACTTGTTTTGATATATATACCATGTTAATGAAAAGCTGTAATGAATTGAGAGATCATACCTATTTCCCAGTGACTCGTGTAATCTCATGATTGTATCCTCTTCTTCTTTGCTATAATTCCCTCTTTTGATGTTGGGCCTCAAATAATTCATCCATCTCAGTCTGCAACTCTTTCCACACCTTGCTAGACCTGAATATGAAACAAAAGTTCATGATCAATATCGCTTTCGAAAACCATATAATGTAATTGCAATTTGCACCAAGGAATCCTCTACTTAATTGAATCAGAAGAAAATCGCCATTAAAGGCGGCGGATCAAACTGGGTATGCTAAGTTCTGTCGGAGATTGTGTTCTCTATATAATGACGAAATCATATATACTGAATTCAAGGTAATAAATTAAACTAAGATTGAGGATTCATTAAGCTTACTCTTGACTAGATGCATGAATATGTCTTAATTTACTGGCTAGCTTACACTCGTCTTACCTGCATACTTTGGAAGTTGGCGCCAGTTCCAGCAGCCATATCTGGTTACATAAGCCGTTAGTTTTCTGTCTTCTTCCGGTGTCCATGTTCCCTTCTTCAGTCCAGCTTTATCACAGCAAGGTGTTCTCACCATTTTCTCTTCAATCTAATAGTTTATTTTCTTTCCTCTCTTGATCTCTGGCTATATCTTCTTCATAGCACAAATCATGATGGCAAATTTGTACCTATTTATACCCTATCATGAGTTGGAAAATCGAAACGTGGTTCACACTTGGTAAAACCTTTTCTTTGTCTCATTTTCATTGGTCTACGATATTATATACCTTTTGCATTTAATAAATCAGGTCCAGAATTCAAAAACGGAGGGTCCATCCAAGAAGATTCGTCATAAGTCTTTATTTATAATTTTATAGTCCTACGTTGCATTCATAGAAACGGCAATGGGAGGGTCCATCCTTGACTTTCTAACACCAGGAGGAAACAGGATCACTTCTTCCAACTACATATTCTTCACTATGGAAATCATAGTATATCAGTCAGTCATCACCATCAGTACTTAAATTCACCACGTGTTGCCAAAATTTTCTTGCAACATTTTCTTTGGAGTTGACTGAAGTTTTACAAGTATCATGTATTACATGGGCTCGCAATAAATATGTTATTCATGTGGCAAGCTATTATTTTCTTTGGAGTACAGGTAAGGAAATGTTATTTATTGGGAAGCTAGCTATTAAAGGGATTTTCTCACCATGCATCTAGCAGATCAAAGTCAAGCTTTTTGGAACCCAAATATTTCATGCTAGTCAACATGTTTGTTTGATTGTTCTCTATATGAACTCAATAATTTCGTGCAGACTTACTTGAGGTCAAGGATGACGCTTGTAAAAGCAAGAAAATTG
This sequence comes from Cedrela odorata, assembly GCA_035584115.1. NCBI lineage: Eukaryota > Viridiplantae > Streptophyta > Magnoliopsida > Sapindales > Meliaceae > Cedrela > Cedrela odorata. The sequence goes on along the minus strand of JAXCLQ010000001.1, from coordinate 2,518,533 downwards.
TGCCAACATAAACGACTAATTGTATAGATGGCCAGAGTCCTTTCATCTATGTATAGCTACATTATGATGGCTAAGTCACCAAAAATAGTCCCTTATGATGATCTAGGAACACGACAATTTGACAATAGCGGGGACTGAGTCAGCTCCCAGGTATGATGTAATTTCACTGTTTGTTTAATTAGAACTAGTATTCACAATCACATAGCCAACATATGATTTAAAAAGAGGGTTTAACTTCACGTGTGGACCCGACTATAATGGTTTCTAGAATCACGTGTTTTCATCGGCAGCGAAGAATCTTTAAATCCTAACACCACAGGAAATACGAAGGAACCAACCAACCGCAAAATTAAAAATCAAAAACTTAATACTGCAATTTTTTTTTTTTGGAGTATTAATTGTCAAGTTACTTCTAGACGGTTTCAATTGTCTGGAACCACCAAGGCGGCTCTGAGTTTTGAGTTACTAAAATGTGATCATAAAGAATAAAAAAGTTATATTATTCTATTATTTGATCGAAAATAAAATTCAAACTCGTTATTTATTTTTATATAATTAAATATATATTTTACACTAACCAATTAATTTATCAAAATTTAATTACAAAATCTAAACACTATTGAAAATTTAATTTTCTCGAATTTCTACATGCAAAATCACTAATTAAGTTTTTATAATCAAACTTTTCAAACACTAAATGCGTTTTTATAAGAAATTAAACAATGATTACAAGTTAATAGATGATGATCATAGATTTATTTATTTATTACATTTACCGAAGATGTATTTGCTATGAATCTATACTTTTTTCAGGGACACGAGCAACTTTCAATCAGTTAACTTTCCCCTTCTTTCTTTGCTTTCAGTTGAATTCTGAATTTAATTAATTTACTTTTTTCAAGGGTGAAACTTACGAATTCATAAATTTATTTATAAGATAGTTTGATAGCTTTATAACACATATGAATTCTAAAGCATTTCAATAATAAAGTAAATTTTGATGATTTTATTTCTTTTCCAGGTTGTGTTAACTCCACCATAATTGAAGAATTTTGTATTTCATTCTATGTATATTTAAAACTATTGAATTTGAATTTGTAAATATAATTCGAATTAATAAATTTGAGAACGTGTTTAAAATTTATTCTAGAAATAATTTTCTCAAAACAGATTAAAAGAATAAAAATGAAGAATTATTATTTTTTGTTTAAGACTTTACTCTAATATATACTAGTTTTTAAATAATAAATTTTATATTTTTAAAATTACATAACTTGGTAGCATTTTTTTTTTTATCATGACATGAGGTGAAAACCAGCCAAAACATATATATATATATATATATATATATTAAGTTTTACAAATAATAAATGAAATAATAATTAAAACCACGTTAAAAAAAAAAAATTTACTTTTGTCATAAAATGAGCTAGTTGGATTTAGGCTTATAAAAAAAATACTTAATTAATTTTTTAAAATCAAATATTATAATTTAGGTTACATTTATAATTTAATATTAAGTGAAAAAAAAATAATAATGTATAACTGATTTTATATTTAAATCTTAATTTTGAACTAAATATTATAACTCCAACTTGCTGAGTGTGTGGGCAGTCCCCGGCTTCTCTGTGAGACTGTTCAAGATGACCTCTCTAAAGGGCCGTATGGACGGAATCATTCAGGTTTTGAATGCTAAAAGAAGTAGTCTTTACGTTTTGAGTTCACATTTTTGCATAACTTTCAATCGTGAAAGGTTGTTTTCCTAGTTTTTTTATTGTCTATTATCTCAATATCACTCTTATTTATCTTAAGTTCTAATTTATTTGAATACATAATCAATTCCTTATAATTAGTGATAATTAACGTTAATCAATTCACAAATTTGACACATTTAATCAGACCTCTGTGATGTTTTTGCGGTCTCTAATTCCAAATAGCAAAGTCGACCTGTGGCTGTAAGTGGTTGCCATTTAGACAATAATGTGGTTGTGGACCTCGTGGGTGTGGTTTTGCTTGCTGCCGTGAATAACATGCAACTACTGCTTATGTTTATGGATGTCATAATCTGTGTATTTCATGCTTCGACAAGAAAAGAGGTTGACTTGTCAGTCAAAAGTCGAGAGACGACCAAATTATGCTGTACATACGTTATTAGACTCGTTTTACGTTTTTCATGACTGTCTCGTGTATGTACCTCCGCTTCATCAAATAGAATATAATAATCACGTGATTTAATTCTTTATTAATTATCACATAAAGGTAAGCTTAAGCTTAGTCCAAAGTCATCTAAAATCGGTTTGGCTGTTTTACACGTGTTTTCTTTCCGTTCGTTGAAAACTTATATTGGGAATGATAGTAGATTGAGTTTAGGATGCATGTCTCTAAACTCTGGTATCTGTATTCACAAAAAATTAATACAGTACTCGTATCAAATTCGTAAAATATTTGATATTTTATTATTAAATCTGTTTAAATAAATACTTAACATTTACAAAATTTGTACGGAAATTTGTAAATATTTAACGAATTTTTATTAAAATTTTTGACATTAATTTAAAATAAAATACATTACTCACATAAAATATAAAATATTAAGAGGTGAATTTCATATGTATTGAATAGACAAAATGAATACCATTCATCTCTATTGAATTGCTGAATTTTTGTAGAAACATAAAAAAGTAGGATAGACGAAAAAGTTTAAAAAAATAAATAAATAAGCAATATTACAGCGATGCTTCTTCGCATCTTTAAGGTAGTTAATAGTTAATGGTGGATTTGTGTGCAAATATGAGTAACACATGGTTTGTCATAAGTGTGAAGTTAACGAGTGCGGAATATGCCACTACTTGGTAGACAAAGGGTTCTCGCATCTAACAATATAATCAAATTTTAGAAAAATAACATTTACCTAAAGACGTCAATGTGTTCCAACAATATCCATTCAAATTTCCATCAGCTCAACCATTAAGAAAATTTCTCAGTGGATATACGAATATGATCCGACCAATATTTTATTGGGGCATTTACGTGAGGCTTACCTGCAAAGCCTTTTCCAATGTGAGTTTTAGTCCAGGCAACTTTCGCATCAGCACTAACTTTTTCCACAATATACTTCTGTAAATAAGCAACAAATAAAGGGTTATAAATATCATTTAAACTCATGATTGAAAGGGATTTCGGAAACAGACCAGCACAGCCAGATTCTAAAGAGGCTGTATACTAGAAGAAACAATATTTGCAGCCTGCAAATTGAGTACAAAAGAAAATCATTAGTATCATGTAGCAAAATAAACGAAGTAGGTCCATAACCAAAACATAAGGCAGTGAAAAATGGATAGGTAATTTACATCAGCACAGAGTCTTGTGTATTCTAGACCTGATAATTGATAGCTTTTCTCATAAGATCAGAAGGCAACAATGGATACTACGAATACTTCTCTTTCAGGTACTGTAAAAATTTTCGTTTGCATAAATAACCAAAATAATCATTTGTATCAAACATAAAAGAGACAATCTAAATTAAAACATTGGAAATGACTGACCATAAAAATAGCAAAATAATAAAAAACAACAACATCACCATCTACCAACGCTGGCACATAACCAATCGGGTTTATTTTTGTGTATTCTACAAAACCAGATATCATCAAACCAACAAAGACATAAAAACAAAACTCATTTCCAAATCAGCTATCTAGGTCATAAATTCATCATCAAAACAAATAAAAAAAACATCCACCAGGACTAAATCTCTCCCTTCAGCAAGTTAACATCTTTGTATAAAAATTATTACCCAGATTACATTTTTTCAGAACGAATGAAAAGACGGTGAATTGTGACACAGTAAAAATAAAAACTGACCTTTGAAGTTGAGAGCAATTTGACTAAGGATGATGGCGTATATTAAGTAAATTTAGATTTAATATCAAAACGACGTAGTTTTGATATTTTTAAAAAAAAATTATACACATTTGTATTTTAATTTTATTTTTTTAAATTTATTCAAAATCCGTTAAAAAATATATCAAACTCGTCTTATGAGAATTGAATAGTAGCATATTTATAGATAAAATTGTCATTTCTACTCCCTTTCTCTCTCTCAACCTCACTCGTGGTCCTAGCTCAAATAAAGATATTCAGGAATCAGGAGGCAACTTCCTTTCGTACCTTAAATGAATTCGAATATACAACGTGTTAAAATTAGTCATATCGATTCTCAGCCTACAAACAAGTCATATTTTAACATTTTTTGAGGGCCCTCACAGAACACGCAATAATGAAAAAGTCTTCTACGTGTCTAATAAAATATTTAGCTGTTGTACAGTTGAACAAGGAGTTAGGCCTCCAGAAGTGTATCACATGTGATTGAATGAAAGGATCAATATTCTTTGGCTAGTGCAACGATATGATCTTTGATCTGCACCATCCATCAAGAACTTTGAAGGTCTGTGTTATGACTCTCGCATACCCAATGGTTAGTTTTCAAGTTAGGGTTCACATATACTAATTACACTGAGAATTGATTAATTCTGGCGTCATATTTTTCTAAGTGTTAGACAGCCATTGGCTAACTTCTGGACCACTGTTGCAGTTTTGTTTACACCTGCTTAAAATTATAATTGACAGTATATACTTTACTAATTAAGACTCACTAGCCATTGCTATGCGTCCATGGTACTTTTGCAACACTTGGTCATAATGCGATAAGAACAAAAGGTGATTACAACAGAACTATATATAAAAATTAACCTGTTCAATATATATTATCCTATGTGATCTAAAGAAGTGATAGACAATTTAAGGATTATTTTAATCTTTACTAGGCTATGAATTATTTCTTTCTTTGCCAAATGGTTGAGGCACTGAAAGATTTTAGGCGAACTTAAAACTTTAGATGATAATAAGAGAATCAGATTTTGGCTGTAATGGAAACAATTTTTAACACTGTGTAGAGTATGTGGGTTTTGCGATGCCACTGCAGCAGAAATGATAATGCTAATCGTATATGAGCATTGCAACCCTCCCGCCTGTCTCTACATTAGAGACCTAAACCCTGTGAGAAAAGACAAATAAATTTCTAAGACCGATGCCGCTGGATCGTAAACTATGGGAGAGATTTTCTTTTCTCCCTCTTATTGCCATTGGCTTTTCTCGAATACGCCACTTGTGCCATGTGACCTGTCCCAGGTCATATTAAGAAATGATTATGCTTTCATGAAAGTTCTATAGAACTTTTTTTCCGTCTACAAAGTTGGCTTTTGCCAAACCATTAATTATGGGCTTTTCTCGTAAACCATCAGTACTAATTTGGGCTACTTAAAGGCCCACGAAGGACTTTAGGAGACTCCTTCCCATTCTTGTTTATGCTGTGAACTCATCTGTATATAATTATTAAGTTATTCAATATTAAAATAAGTACTTTTTATTTGAGTAATCTTATGGTACTCCATACATAATCATTCTGGAGCTGTTGTTTATCCCATTCTGATCGCACTTAACAAATTTAATATGCAATGAGCAATTTGCTCCATACATAATCATTCTGGAGATGTTGCTGTCTATGGGGAACTAATCTTGGTTTTCATTATACACTAATCTTATGTTATAAGCAGGATAATTCTGATTAAACAAACATTGTACGCAATTTAAAGAATATATGGACCTAATTAACAATCAAACACTTGGACAAAATCTATATATCTTTTTTTTTTTTTTTTTGTCATTTAAAAACGTCACAACTTTGATTATATATAATGTTGCGCTTTTCATCTTTACTTTTGAGATATCACCTTTAATTTTCTTATAAATTGGTTAAAGCTCCATTATAATTAAACAGAATAACGGCGAAGCTAATTAAATAATTATAAACGTTAAAGAAAAGAAAACAGAAGTGACAGCGGCGGTATTCGTGGACAACGGGACAGAATTGTGAAGGGTTAAACAAGGAGACAAACTAAAGCATAATTATGGTGAACTGGTGTTGCATGCATGCATGTGTGGATTTAACATTCGAAAGACAGATGGAAAGCAAACTACGATTTACAGCACAAGAGAATTCATGCAAAGAGGCAGTATCATGTTATATTTATAATTGCATTTGCTGTTTCCAATGGAGACTTAACTATAAAGTAACGTGAAAAGCCTGATGATACTATTCGGATTTGGCCGAATAGTAAAAAATTATGGCACAAAATTTGGTTGAATGGTGTAGGAAAGGTCAACGTTCAGCATACTTGTAGCGTAATTAATATATTAGACCACCTAATTCTCTTTCCTTTTGCTACCTCTTGTAATTTATCATGAGCTACAATATTTTAACTTGAGAATCAAAGTTTTAAATTTAGTTTCTCCTGTCAATTAATTTGGTATATGAACGTCATTCAAACTCTTTGTTTTGTCAAATATTTAAATGAATTTTTACTTAAATCATCTATTAAAATCGATGGATTATTATTGCTAGGACTAATGAATTGTCTACTTTCGAAACGGAAGTAGAATAAACAAGAGTAACTTTCACTAGAAAAGTGTACAGGAAACAAGTCAAAAATTAATAGACAAGCCGTTTAGAAATTACAATTCACAACTCTACCACCAACCAAATCATAAAACCCATCTCTTTCTTTTCACCAACAAAAAAACAAAACGTAGTTATATCCTTCTACCTGTCCCTCACAGTCACAGGCAGCAACAAAACTATTTCCATTTCCATCCCCACTTTCAAAAACAAAAAATAAGCAATACATATGATATAGTACGATATAATATCATATTATAATACACATTTAACCATTTTTAATGCCGGCACCAAGACAAGACCCTCACGAAGAAAACTGAGTATTTCTATTTCATTTCTTGCCTACTTCCTCGTTTAGACCGAAAAATAATACAATTCCTTCGTTAACCTTTGAAGTTTGAAGCCATAGTTATTATCATCTTTAGTGAGCTCCGGGGTACAGAGAAGTAATGAAGAACGTTACAAGGAATAAATTTTTGCTTTGTTTCAGGCCTGTTGTTGATATGGATAGCTTGGTGCTTGATCCTGAAGGCGGCTCCAGAAGAAGTAGTCAGAGTCTGAAGTATATTGCTTCTGGAAACGGGCCGTCGATTTCGGATAACGAGTGCTCTAAAGCTTCTGAGAATTCGATGATGGTTCGTCGTCCTTCAAAGCGAACTTTCTCTCATGTGTTCAAGGCTATTCTGTTTGAGACCATACTGGTTAGTGGTTAGTTTATTAAAATCTTAGCGGTGTTTTTATTCAAGGCTTTTGTTTTTATATGGATGATCGAAGATGTTTCCCGGGTTTATTCACTGCAGGCCAAGAGAGTTCGTGACAGAAAAAGTTTAAGGCAAGACTCGTGTCCATCAAGACGTAGTTTTTCCAGGCGAAAGTCTTTGGATTCAGCAGATGATAAATCAGTGAAACGTGTTTCATTTGATCATACTGATATTCCAGAAATCAAATCAAACCCTGATGTATTATCTTCTGAATCATCAGTTCGATCATCATCACCGTTTTGTTCAACAAGTTCAATATCAGAATCAAAGAGACATCAAGAACGTGTTGTGAAGCCAACGACAAAATCCCACACGGGTAGTAGTTCGAGTTTCAAGTACTGTTGCATAAGCTTATTGCTAATGAGTCTCGCCGCGACAATTCTATGGGGCAGGATTTGTGCAATACTTTTCACATCGATCTGGCTTTATTTTCTTCCTCAAGAAAGAACCAGCCAGCTGGAAAATGTGAAAAGACTATCGGAGACAGAGTCTAGAGTCTACAAGAAGAGGATCATAATGGAAGGGCTGCTGGAGAGGAACCACCACATAGAGGGTGCGGGTGCATTAAATTTTTAACTTGAAATTCTCTTTTTCGTGTATGATGCAAATTGACTTCTCAGAGCTTTATTCGTCTGGTTGTGAATCAAAGCTAATATCAGATATTCAGATCAGTTCACAAGAGACAAAACAACTCAAGTTTCTTGTATTCTACAGTTCAAAATTTTACTCCTTTTTTGCATTTTGGAGGAGAAATTGAATATAAGTAACAGTAAAATTGATACAGAAAATATACAAGTTACAGACCATATCAAAGAAGAAATTCTCCATTGATGTTTGCTTATATAACATATTTAAGGGACAATTTGTGCTTGTTTCTTCCATCTTTTAGGGCAAATATTCGATGCTTATCAGCTTATCACACAATTTCTTGACCAGTCAGCGGTACTACTTTGCACTGATTTTGCTAGGAAAGCATTCTTTTGATTATTAGTTTAAAATCAAAATTAATGTCTGATTTCTGGGGTTTAATTTATCTACGCTGCGGGTTCATTGTTGACAATCTTGAAATGCAGCTTCTTAATTTCAGGTAAAGTTAGGCATGGTACCAACCTGGTAAAACTATTTTATTTGTTACGAGTTTAAAGCTCAATTTATTTTATATAAGCCTTTTCTTTTTTTTTTTTTCCAAAGTAGTCATCCATTTATTGCTTATAATAAACATAACGTTGGCCCTTGTTTTTGAAAGGGAAGAACTTCAATATTTCTATTACAAAGCTTGTCGGATGGTCCCACGATATATGATGAATATCTTGTTTGATTGTGTGATTATTTAAGAGTTCCTGCTCGCAAATCATGTAAATTGTGGCTTATATTTTATTAAGTAAAATAAAAGAATAAAGCCAAAGCAAACGATCTTGAAAAGGATCTAAAAAAATTAAATACATTAATGAGAGGCATGTAACGCTTTAATAACCCATTAAAGATAATGGGACGCATAACGTCTAGTATTATAACATTAATTTAAAGTTGTCGGCTGCCACGGCAGATCGGCTTGTAGTAGTTGAATCAAACGTTCTCTCTCGTGAAAGAAGGATTAATGCCAAGTGAATTTGTACACCTACCGTTCGGCAGTTAATAATTACTTTCTACTGAAGAAGCTAAGGAAAATGAAAGGAGGAAATTTTCTTTGATCTTAAATTTGAAAGATGTTGAAGTTTTGATCGGTTAAAAGATACTGAAATTAAGACTCGAGAAATTATGTGGACATTGAAGTTTCAATAGAGGTTGTGACTCAGTTGATTCTAGCATTATTGCTATAAGTTGAAGGCAGTACTAGTATCCAAACCAATGAAAATGATGAGCCATTACGTAACCTAAGGGCGTGAGGAACAAAGAATTGGCACATAATAAGACTAATGGGTGCACCCAAAAATTAGTGAAATCAAGTGGCCTATGAAGTATTCGTCTTTAATATAAGAAAAGATATTCCAAAAACTTTATATTATAATTAAAATAAAAGCAAGTAGGCAATCAAGGTTCATCTTCTAGCTGCTCAGCAGCTTAAAGCCCAAGAAAGATGAATAAAAGTGCTGTGTGCTTTAATGGCTTGCAAAAGATGTAATCACGCTTTCCTTTTCTCTTGCATGGAAACCAATTGGATCGGGCAGTGCCTTAATCTTTAGTTCTACCCCCAACTATATTATTATGTTTAATTAGAGGAAACTTGATACATATATTATTATCACCAAGAAACTATAATCGGGTTGCCTATTATTGTCTTTTATAATTATCATAATATAAATATTACACGTGGCGCCCATGGAGAATAGACCCCATCAACAGTGATATGACAACTCCACATGCTAAAAAGATGTTATTTTACCAAATAATTCTACTAATTTGCAAGAAAACCGTTATTACCCAAATGACATTAACTGATTCTTAAACCCCGCAAGCAAGAATCCGTTTTTCATATTTCGTCTCCTTGCGAGCTTTCCCTCCCTCTTTCTCTCTCGCTTTTTTGCTCAGGTATTTTGTTTGATCTTTTTTGTTTTGTCATATTTTAGTGCGAGTTATCGTAGTTTGTGATCTTCATTGTTTACGTTTCTTGTTTTAAAATTCTCTTTTTCTTTGCATGTATTTGGCTGAGTGAACATGAATTTCTTTAGTTATCTTTGGATTCTGTTTGAGCAGTCACAGGAATGAGGAACCCACATTGGTAAAGTGATAATTTTTTTTTTATTTTTATTTTCTATACTCTTTTTAGTTGGTAACAGTATTGTTTTTCTTTTTCTGGTAGCAAATGAACCAAAGAACTGTTCTGACAAGTTCTTGAAATTTTCATTTTTCTTGAAGGCTTGCATTTTAAGCCTTCGAGTAAAATTAGGTCAAGCAAAATAATTTTCGTAGTTAAACATTATTTGTGTTTAGTTTGTAAAGATATTTGGACTTGTATATGTACATAACACCTAATCAATTGATTTGTTTTATTGAGATGCACAAATAGTGATTGCTTTGCTTAAAGCAGGGGAAAGGGAGAGAACGATGTGTGCATGTATTAGTTGCTGGTTATTTAAATTCTTGTTCATATCTTACTAATCATAATGCAATTTTAGGATAATAAGAATACATTTAGCATGCGCTTGACTGCTTTTTCATCGTAACTTATTTAGTTACAATGATTTTTCATTGTATTTTGTTCCAATTCCAATCTACGCATTATTGCTGATTTGCAATATTTAGTTCATATGTTATGTGCATTTGGTTCTTTTTATTTGTACATACAAGCATTGGTTAAGTGGTGCATCGAAATCTTCTGTTTTAGATTATTGTCAAATAGAAACCTTAATCTTATTTTTCTTTGCTTTTATGTTTGATAAGTTGGTATAGGTTTTTGTATCCTTTGACTTTGTCTTTAACATATTATCTGTTCCTTGTAAAGAGTTTATGTGGAGCTAGATCATGTTTTTTCCTTTGACCCATTCATTTCCTGTTGTGGGCTTTGCGCTCTGGAGTTGGTTGAGATAAGGATTGAAAATTGTCAGATTGATAAACGTTCTGGAGATGGAACTTTCAGGGGCATTAGTTCAACATAATGAAAAGGGAAATGATAGCAGTAGTCCTTCAAGCTCTTTAATTGGTTCAATTCTTGGTGACATTTGTACTTCTGAAGGTTTGGAGCAGCCCGGAGATCTAGATTTACCAAATGTCAAGTGTAAAGAGGAGTCCAGTCGTGCGGGATCCTTTCAATCAGCTTTTGGCAGTTTAGTGATAAACAGGTGAACAACAAAGTGGATTCAGTCACTGACGATCCGAAGTTCGAGAAACCTGTTAGTAATGATGTTAGTAACGCAAAGGCATCTTCTCATAATGAAAGGGGAAAAGGTATCTGTAGTCCTTCAAGCTCTTTAAGTTGTTCAATTCTTGGTGACATTTGTACGTCTGAAGCTTTGGAGCAGCCCGGAGATCTAGATTTACCAAATGTCAAGTGTAAAGAGGAGTCCAGTCGTGCTGGATCCTTCCAATCAGCTTTTGGCAGTTTTAGTGATAAACAGGTGAACAACAATGTGGATTCAGTCACTGATGATCCGAAGTTCGAGAAACCTGTTAGAAAGGAAAAGAAAAGGAAGAACAAAAAGAAAAGCTCCAATAAGATTTTTTCTGAGACAGGACAAAGCAAAAATGTTGTTAGTAATGCAAAGACATCTGAACTTGGTGCTATAAATAAGACTGGAAATCACCCACATATCATGACAAGGAAGGAAAATAGCCACTTAGTCTGGCAGGAGAAGAAGAGTGTAAGGGAAACACATACCAGTGAAAGTCAGACCACCACAACAGAAGTCCATAATGTTAAGAGTTCAGAAGTTGGAATGGAATATGTGCAAAAGTTGAAAGATATTCAACAGCTCATCATTGGCTTGCAAATGGCAACAGATCCTCTAAATGCAGCTTACAAAAGGCAATTAGTATCTGAGGGTTTTGAGCTAGTAACGGGATTTCCACTTGCAGATTTTGAAAGATTCCTCCGCTCTGCTGCTCCTGTCGTTGCCTCTTCATATCTACATGAGAATTGTGTTGCTTGTTTGGGTGATCGGCTGTCCAATATCTCATTGTGTAAGCACCAGATACCTAATACACCACTTTCTACTGTTTGGAAATGGTATGAGGAGCCAGGGAACTGTGGACTGAAAGTCAAGGCAGGAGATTCTGAGGACCTAAAGGGGCTGCTTGCTGATTTCAAATCGTTTCATGCTCATTTTGTTCCCTTCCTTTCAGCTGTTCGATTGTTTGGTTACTCACATCTGTCTAATTCTTGTGGTACAAGTGATGCACATGCCAACTCCAACATGCATATCAGAAATAGCTCAACAGCATTAGAGGTGAAACATTTTTTGGCCAAGGATTCAGCGGTGAAATTTGACTCAGTTGGGGAGCCTGTCAATTCTCATAAGGTTTTCTGTTCTGTAGGCCACTCCCAGAGTTTCAATCCACCGCTTCTTTGCTCCAGTAATTGTGAACTTGTATTTGAATTTTTTGAAACTGAGATGCCTCATTTGCGAAAGCCACTTCACAATAAGTAAGTTTGCTACTGGCCTTTGTCTGTCTTTGCTGCCTTGAAAATTATATTCATCAGGCAGTAGCTAATTCAAATAGGAAATTGTTACGTTGATACATAATCAATTATTTGATATTGATGCTATTAGAACTATTTTTCTAAACAGGAAACCAACATATGCTCTCTCACATAGTATCTGATTCAGCATTCTATTCTTTTACTTGAAGAAATTGCATCTTAGATTGTTTATGATGCTGCTGCTGTAGGTTGTTGTATTAGACGTATTGAGAGTTCTGCTTTCTTACCTAAAAACTTACCGATAGATATGTCAATTGAAGTCACTAAAATCGTGTATGACAATGTTGATTTATATTTGCATTTCGCCTTTTTTTGTAAAGTGTGCCCAACCAATGCCCTAGTTGAAGGTTTGACATGGGTTGTCAGCAATTGTTATCACAATTTTCCTTTCTTTTAATCTTCTTATCTTAATACAACTCACTCCATCTCAAAATCACCGCTTAGCTTGTAGGCTTTTTTTCCTGTACTCTTTTCTCAAAGTTGCTAACAAAATATAAAAACTATCATCATTTTTAATTGAAAATGTTGTTTTATATGCATCTAACCTGGGTATTAACTAATTACTAATTGCAGAATTGTGGATCTCATTGGCGCTGAAGATTCTAATCTTCATGTATTTGGTGACCCATCAAAGCTGAAATCTTTGAAGCTGCATGATCTACATCCTGCGTCTTGGTGAGAATCAATTCGCTACATTTTTTAATTGGAAGAGGACTAATCTGTGACATCCCTATTACAACCCGAATAAATTGGTTTTAGGTTTTCAGTCGCTTGGTATCCCATATATCGAATTCCCGAAGGGAAATTCACTGCAGCTTTCTTGACTTATCACTCGCTCGGACATTTGGTTCAGAGAGATATTCCATTTGATTCTGTCAACAAGAAAACATGTTGTGTTGTCTCCCCTGTGGTAGGATTGCAAAACCACAACACAAAGGTGAAGTGATGAACACTCTAGCTCCAACTCTCTGTTCCATTTTGTTTTTTTTTTCGGTTGAGAACTGAACCTGAATCCTACCTTCCTTCCCAATTGCCACTGTATTTTACAAGGCTTCCTTCTTTGGCTTTCATTTTTAAAATTTAGATGACAGAATAAGATGGAAATTGGAATTAAGCTATTCATTTCCATGAACGACTATTTGTCTAGTTCTAAGCTCTCTATATTTCTTACCTTGCCATATATATATATATATATATGGGTTTAGGTTTTAATTTTTCCACCAGAGTTCTGTCATTGCGAGTACTTCTAGACTTGACCAGACCCACATGCCACACAGATATATTAATCAGTGAAATTCCTATACTGAATTTTGGACTACTGACCATGATACTGATAAGAAATAGAAAAACCCCATAATGTGTTCAGTGGGTTAGGTCTAAGCACAAGCATTGGGTGGAAATTCAAAATAAAGCAAGATATTTAAAGATTACCGAACTCAAAGGATTATAGGATACGCTGAAAGATGTATAGTTTGTGTTGTTGAAGACTGCTTATAGGAGAGACTGATTTCTTTCATTTCAGTCTCTTTGAAGTAGACTATAATTCTTCTTTGGAGATTGATAATTGTTCACAGTGGTGATACAGTACCTCACAAGCTTTATAGCTGCAGGGTGAATTCTGGTTTGATCTCAAAAGCCCAGTCCAATCCTTTTTCAAAGAATCTTCCCCTTTCAACTGTTCTGAAATTCTTAGGGAGCAGCTCAAACTACTAAAGGAAAATGCATCACTTTTTGCTAAAGGTTCTGTTTTGAAGGATGGCATCAAGGTATTCAATCGGCACCCAGACTATGAGTTTTTCTGTTCCCGAAATTAGTCAGCTGGCTCTGTACCGTATTATGGTACATTGCATTTTTTTTTTTCTCATCCAATTAGCGTTGCAGATTTGAGTTACTTAGCATGTACATATATCATTCAAACTACTGGTGCAGTCTCATTACTGTGAGTTTCTGTAGCGCACAAGAAACAGAATATAAAGTGGAATATAGAGTGGTTAGTTTCCGTTGTTCTATGTTCAGCTGCAATTGCAATTTGAACTTTATTTTGAACGTGTGAGGGGATTCTTATTAAGTGATGCTAAGAAAGAATACAACAGTTGTGTGCAAATTTCTAGTATTTCGACGTTGTAATTTGTAAAACAACTTCTCCCAGTTGAATAGTTGATACATTTTACTTCTTTCTACATTCTTAGCACAAAAACTATCCCTTGAACTAGTGCTGTTCGGTCTACAGATCATATATTGGGAAGACCATTTTGGGGACGAATCTCTCCCTTACAGAAATGTTTAAAATTACAAATTAGGATGTTCTTTTGTAAATTCCCTTACCATTTATTCTATTTGTTCATATTATTAAAAATTAAATCGAGACACGTTCTAAAATCATATCTTAACCTTTAGTTTGAAGTACAAGAGAAAATGTTTCAAGTCTAAGATGAAAGTTATTAGCAACAAACTAAGGCACTTATAGTAACGACATGAACTTGAAATCAAGAACCAAAAATACACATTCTTCAAACAAACGAAAAAAACTACCAACACATTTTAAATTGATTATCTTCATATGGATTTTGGAATCTTTTGATTGTGCAGTGATCTTAGCCAGTGTGATCTCCCAATCAGTGCGAATGCTGGCTTGAGGATGAATCTGTGAAGAACATAATGTGCTCCTGCTTGTCAGTGAATATCTGTAGAGATCTTGGAATTGGAGACCGGCTCACTTCCAAAACACCCTCAAGAATTTGAACTACTTGACCCATTGATGGCCTGTAATTTTCTTTATCTTGTATACACCAAGAAGCAACTTTGTAGATCCTTGAAAGCTCTTCTACATCAGCATTGCCCTCCAGCCTTGGGTCTAAAAGGCCAAGGACATTGCCACCTTCAGTCATTTGGCTTGCAGCCCATGTTGGGAAGAAATTCACTTTTCCATCTTCTGATTGCTCATTGTTTCTCCTTCCTGATACAAATTCAAAGAGCATCATGCCATAGCTATAAACATCGGCTTTGGCTGTTATGGCCACTCCTGAAATCCATTCAGGTGCAAGATAACCTCTTGTGCCTCTTATGGTAGTTAGGACTCTGCTGAATTCCCTCCCAACAAGTTTCGCTAGACCAAAATCTGCGACTTTTGGACAAAATTCGGCATCTAATAGAATGTTCTCTGGCTTTATGTCACAGTGTATGATGCAGTCTATGCACTTTTCATGAAGATAAGCCAACCCTCTGGCTATCCCCAGCGCAATTTTATATCTTGTTTTCCAGTCAAGAACTTTTGAATTCTTTTCATGGAAAAGATGAGAATCTAAAGAACCATTCGGCATATAATCATACACCAACAACTTTCTAGTTCCTTCAGAGCAGAATCCACGAAGCCGAATTAGATTGACATGCTGGATATTTCCTATGGTGCTGACTTCTGCCCTGAATTGCTTTTCTCCTTGGTTGATGCTTTGAAGCTTCTTCACAGCAATGGCACTTGAATTAGGAAGCATCCCTTTGAAAACAGAACCGAAACCTCCTCCCCCCAATTTTTCTGAGAAATTCTTTGTGGCAATTTGCAAATCCTTGTAAGCAAATGCCATCAATGAACCCTCCACTGCTTTGGTTGTTTTCATTGCACTCTTTCTCTTCCTCAAATATACAAACACAAAAAGTCCTAGTAGAACTATAAAAGCCCCTGAGCCCACAACACTACCAATGACTTTTGCCTTGTTATTATGGGGACTTGGAAACTCAGAAGCTGCAAGCTTAATATAAATAGTTTGCCCATTCGTATCACCTGATGCATGTTGTTGCAGATTCAAGAGATTTCCAACCCAAATTGAACACCCATTGTTTTCATAAGCATAAGCTGTGCAAGAGCAGTTCCTCAAGCAGGTTGTTTCACATTCCTTGATGCTCCCTACTGTCACAGATTGTGGATGTTTAGGCAATAACATGTTAGGATTTTCTAAGAACCTGTCCGTCTTCCCATTTCCAACAGTATTATTGCCACACTGCAGTAGGGTTTTCCTCACACAACCACCGGAATAATCCTGCAGCATTTTCCAATTATGCTCCGAATTTGGCCTAAAACCTGACGGACAAGTACAGAAAGATTGATTTCCCTCATTGCAGTTGCCGAATGCACCACAATATGCGTAAACATCACAAGGTTGTCTCGGTTGAGACCAGAACTGAAACCAGGCCTTGCTAGGCTCCAACCAATACAATTGCATAATCTGCCCTGAAGCATCAATAATAAATCGAGATATCATGGTATTTGTTACAGAATATATGAAATAGCTCCCATTTTCATCCGAAACATAGTTGAAGTCAAACATATGACGAGATATCATCTCAGGAATGTTGGCGAAATTTATTCCAGTCCATATCCCACTATTCCAGTACTGTTCAGACTTATTCCACAATATAACATATTGATCAGATCCATCTTGGTCTAGCTCAAGAGAGAAGAGACCAGGTGCCGGATCTTCTTTATTTTTCCATGAGGTGAGAAATTGGTTTACATTTGCCCGTTTGTTCCTTCCAAACTTCATACCAGGAAGCCACGTATGAGTCGGATGATCAAAACTTTGCCATAGCGGCATTGACGAATTATTAGACCAATCTCTCAAAACAAGATTACCTTCATCTAGAAGAACAACTTCTACCGAAGTTGTAGTGGTAGAGTTCAAACTTGTGGACCAAATCGACATTTTGGACTCGTTGAAAATAACTAAATTACCACCTGAGATTCTTAACACTGAGGAATATCTATCAGAAACTGGTTTGTCTCTATTTGCCACCCAAACTATGGTTTGTTCAGACAATTTTTTGTACCACATGCCTATATAGTAGTTTGAAGAATTACCTGGCTTGAAGAAGCCTAGTTCGAAGACCCCACCTGCAGAGACAATAGTTTGATCACCAGACAGAGATTTGTTTGCAGAAATGGTGTCAGGAGCAGCAAACGAGAAATGGGATTTGAGAGAGTAGCACATAATAAAGAGAACAGAAATCATGAACCATGGATTGTTCTTGACATCCATGGATGCAAAAAGTTCAGTGTAGACAAGATCACAAGGTAGATATTTCAGGAACAAGAGATCTCTCTCTCTCTCTCTCTATCTCTATATATAAATATCAAATGTGGCTTCGTATTGTTATAGATTCCTGTCAATATATATATATATATATGATCAACTCTTATTGCGGTAAATAAGTCAACCAAGTTGCTAGACTGGCCGAACACTTATTCAATGAAAACGATGCTTCTTCCATCTTGATGTATGACGTCTTACGTGTAGGGAAATTACATTATTTGTTCTCCTCTCAATGTCCTCTTTTCATCCATATTTCAATCTCTCTTTTTATTAGACTAACTAGCACGACCGGCGGTATCGAAGTTTGTAGTAAATGTTTTTCTTCTTTCTTACGTAAATTCGAACACCTGTCATTTTAACGACAACTGGAGTGTTTTCGGTCACAGAAGCCGTCAAAGAGTCAAGCTATTGCGTCGTCATAAGTCAATTCAAAATTCAATGATTTTTTCCAACCGTGAAAAGGAGGAAGAGCATATCACATCGGATTAATTTTAATATTATATATATATATATATGTGTGAATATATATAGACATATAGATTACTAATACAAAAATAATAATATTGTAATGTGTATTAATTAATGCAATTTATTATATATTTAATAGATTTCCAAGTGAAGCTCTCATATCACATAAGAAATCTGTACCACTGATTGTTAGTTTACCGTGCACCATTTATCATTTTGTTAATATGCTATTTCAATCCGAATACAGAGAAGAAATGGAGATAAACCAAAATTAAAAACACGACAGTTAACGCATGATTTTGCAATTGGGAGTAAACAAGGATTTTCATTATTAAAATAGCTATGGCAGATTACATTATCTTACACTCTGAAGCAAGCAAGGCTTCAATCCACGCATACATACAGCTTGTTACTAGGGACATTTTGCAAAGGCCAAATAAATATGGAAATGCTTTAACACATCCGGATTTGATTTTCTTCCCAAGTGTTTAAGAATTTGTTGATGATGAGGTGCTCTTAGCTTGAGATGAAGCACTTGAAGTGTTACTCGGCGTCTGCGAACTCTTACCTGAGGATGAATCCGTGAAGAAGATTATGTGCTCCTGGTTGTTTGCCAATACTTGGAGAGATCTTGGAATTGGAGGCAAGGTCACCTCCGAAACTCCTTCAAGTATTTGAACTACTTGACTCATTGATGGCCGGTGTGTTTCATCTTCTTGAATGCACCAACAAGCAACTTTGCAAATTCTTGAAATCTCTTCTACATCAGCATTGCTTATCAGTCTTGGGTCTAATAGGCTCAGGAGATCGCCGCCTTCAGTAAGTTGTTTAGCAGCCCAAGAGGGGAAGAAATTCACTTTTCCATCTTCAGATTGCTCAGAGTTTCT